>QEPC01008752.1:1527465-1539795 GCA_003113815.1 Sphenodon punctatus | reverse complement strand
AGCAGGGGGCTTGGACTAGATGACCCTGGAGTCCTAGCCCCTAAAGCAGGGATGGGGAATCTCAGACCCAGGGGCAAAATGTGCCCCGTGGCAAGTTTTTATGTGGCCCCTAGATCCAGTACGTACCCACAAGCACTGAAAAACTGAGCTCAGAGGAAAGGAGCAGAGACGAGGGCTTGCACACAAGGATAAGGGACAGAGCCACGACATGGACCCTCCCTTTCCTGAGCGCCCCCCTTACTCTTCCTCCACCCTCAACTTCGATGTGGCCCTCGGAGCTTGTGCTCATTTCTAAAGTGCCCCCACCCGGGAGGGAAAAGGTCCCCCCCGCCTCTGTTCTAAACTACCCAGCCCCCAGGGAAAGGGTGGGTTTGGCAGGACTGCACCAAGGGCACTATTAGGCGAGTCCGAAGGAGGCAGGAAGGCCAAGCTCACTCTGCACGTCAGGGCCAAGATAAAGGCCCGCTCCCTCCTCTGCCATTTCCCAGGCACTCCCCTCCGTTACCCTTTGGACTCTGCTTGGATTTGCACAAGGGTTATTTCCTTTAAGGCGAAGGCCGGCCTGCCTCCCTCTCCCACCCACCCGGGTGCGTGTTTTCCTCCTCCCTCACTCCTCCCACCAGCTCCTCCATCATGTCTCTGACCTTGGACTTAAAGCTGCTGCCGATAACAGGAGCTCTGCTATCGGGTGGGGACAGCTGCTTGAGCTGGAAAGATACCACCCAGGACACCGCTGTAAACACAGCCCCCCCACCACAGCCTGGCCAGGGAGAACTTGGCCCATTCCAGTCTGACCCGTTCCCAGAATACCTCTCTGCATGCCCCAGCCGTGCGGCCCTGGCGCAGAGTTGGCTCTCGCAAAGCCCCTTGGCTGACTTTTGGAATCATGATGGGATAGAGGGGGAAGAGGGCAAGTCACTTCCTCTTCTTGGTGTCTCTGTAAAAGCCACCAGAAGGAAATGAATTGGGAGGATGAGTTGAGAGTGCTGGAAGGCGGCAAGCATCAGTCATGGCTGGTGGCAATTTCATTCTTCAGGCCTCTGCGTGCTAGAAGCTGTACAGACACAAAGCACGACATGGTCCCCAAACTGACAAGATAAAGGGAGAATTCTTCCCATTTTACAGGTGGAGATACTGAGGTACAGGAGGGTCATTTCCCCCACCTCTCCAAGGCAAAAAAGGTCACTTAGTTACCTAACTCCCAGAGGCAGACCCCATGACTCAGAGAAGCCCTACCCCCTGACCCTTGTGCCATGTTATTACAGAATAGCACGTGTCTGAAATAACTGTAGCACCTAGCAGGTGCCAGCCAAGACCAGGACTCCACTTCGCCAGATGCTGTACACACCCATGAAGCAAAAAAGGCATCTGCCTTGGAGAAAATTATACAGCTAGTGACCATTGTAAGTGATTGGTAGAGCTAGAACCCTGGCCTCTGGCTTCCCAGCCCCCTTTGCCCACATTGCCTCAAGGCAGGCCCTAATTCTGCGCTGCTGTGATCACAGTCATTTTTGCAGAATTTTGCATTTGGCCAAATTGTTGTACAAATTGCCTCTGGCAGTGCGGATTTACAACCTGAGTGGGGAGCCCAATACGTTAAGTCAATGGGATGCCAGCGCTGTGAGCTAGTCAATGGGTGCTGGTATATATTCCAGGGCTACGGGGCCCTCTGCTGCAACTACTGAAGCGGAGCAGCCTACAAGATGACTCTGGGTCATTTCAGACGTAACGATACCACGGTCAACCACAGTGAATCCCCTGTGGCAGCTGTTGGTCCCATTATGTCTGTTCTGCTTCCCACCAGATGTTCACCCCAATGAATCACTGGCAGGAATCAGATTGACCAGGATTCTGGACCTCCAGAGGTCCAGAATCGTAGTGGGATCCGGCCCCAACCGTGATCGAATTGGCCACGATCTGGGACGGGCCGCAGGTAACGTCTATTACCTGCAGCCTGGGCGGATTGTGGTCCCGATCATGGGACGGAATTGGGCGCCCGTCTCCCGGAGGGGCCGGGGGAGCGCGCAGAGCTGTGCGGCCGGACGTCGTGCTGCGCAGCCCCTCCCCCTCCCCGATGGGAATCAGGCCGGCATGTCTAAAGGAACAGATCCCGGTTTGTGGTTCAGCGTGGCGGGCCTCTGGGCCCGGTATGTCTGAAATTACCCTCTGATAGGTCAGAGTAGTATTTAAACAAACACGTGAGATGTTCAAGACTGGGGCAATAGCATGCTGGGAAGCTTTTGCATTCAAAATTGGAGTCATTGGTAGAATTTACTTAATCTGCATAATTTATTCCACTTGCAGAATCTGAAAAAAAAAAATCAAAACAGATTTGCAGAATTCACAGGGCCCTGCTCCCAGGCTAACACTAAAACTCGTTCCAGCCTTTAGCTCCCAGCTCCTTGGCATGAAAAGGGCCGCAGTGAGGGATTCTGGGACAGCAGGAGATAACTGGGGAATCCCCGAGCAGGCACGATCACATCCCTCCTGATAAGGTCCTACTCTCCCTCCCCAAACCAGCATCCAGGGGGTGAGGGCCAGAAGGCTGCAGCTCCCCAGGGCACGAAGCGGCGTGGAAGGGATGGGAACGTGCAGATACAGGCAGCGGGAACGTGCTGGAGGCCTCCGCAGCTCCGCTCTCTGTACAGTCCGTTCCACAAGAGAGAGACTTTGTTCCCGGTGCCAAGCACTGCACATTCCACAGGCAGCATGTGGAGAGCTGGCTGGCTGCAGGACCAGGCTGGTTAGGCACAAAAGGAAAACTGCCAGCCGCTTCCCAAACTTGGCTGTCTCTGTCGCCATGGAATCCTCTTGCCCAGCTGCCCCAGATCCCGACACCTGCTCCGGCCCCACATATTCTGGGGGGCAGAGGGGGACGATACACGTGGTCCATGAGTAAAATTTGAAATGATAACATGAGCCAACTGTGGGTCCGTATTGCCTCAAACACGGGGAAGCCCCGGCTTATAAAGCACACTCACCCCCCAGAATAAAGAAGCCTCCCCACTAGGATTGCCACCTCTCTGAGTTTTTACCCAGAGCCGGGAAAACCACCGCTTTTTAAGATCAGTCAGGGGCATCGCCAGGAAACCCAGATTGATTAGGGATTCCAGGGGTGGCCATGAAAGGGGGGGGCGATAGGGACGTCCCTGCACCCTTTCGGATGTGGCCGCAGCCCTATGCAGCATCCTAATTGCGTGACACACCGTAAGGGGTGGGATTCATGCCCCCTTAAAATACTGTTTGATATTGGATTTGTTAGCCGCCCCGAGCTGTTCGCAGGAGGGGCGGGGTATAAATATATTGATTAAATAAATAAATAAATAAATATCTAATGATAGCGGGGACACGTCCGTCAAGCACGCCTCTGTGAGCCGGGGGCCCAGGCCACCATTTCACAGGAGGCTCCCGCAATGTCCCTGGATCTGGCGCGGTTTCCTGGCTCCCGTGGTGGCACCAAGAATCCTGCCCTCTTCCAAGGGGAGGCGTATCAGCTCAGTTTCAGAAGCTCCGAAGCCGCCCCCGGGACATGAAAGGGACATCTCCATCAGAGCCCGTCCACTCCCCCGACCCCCAATTGGT
The DNA here is from genome assembly GCA_003113815.1 of Sphenodon punctatus. Lineage (NCBI taxonomy): Eukaryota > Metazoa > Chordata > Lepidosauria > Sphenodontia > Sphenodontidae > Sphenodon > Sphenodon punctatus. The sequence continues at coordinate 1,536,213 of QEPC01008752.1, read as the reverse complement.
CCTTGAGGCTAACGCTTCCCATTGCTTCTGCCCCTTACAACCCAGGGTCCTGCAGTCAGTGCTTCTGAGTAACATGAATCCAGGCTCTGGACAGACAAGATAAGCCGGCCGCCCGACCCTCCTCACAGACCAAAGCCACATTTTTCTAGGACGGCAGGCAAACTGATAAGATGGGTCCTCAGCTCATTCCACGCAGACTAGAGGACCAGCCCCCTATTTTCTGTAGGTCACGCTGTAGAACCAGGTCACTATTCCCATCCCTGCTATCTCAGTCCTTCTAGGCAGCCTGGAGGACCAGCTCACTGTTCCTAGTCACAGCCCTTCTAGGCACCCTGGAGGACCAGCTCACTGTCCTCCTCTCTGGGATCTTAGCCCTTCTAGGCAGCCTGGAGGACCAGCTCACTGTTCCCATGCCTGGAACCTCAGGTCAGAGCCCTTCTAGCTACCTTTCTGATGTGCTGTCCCCTTCTGTTGCCAGAAGCCCCGATTTCTCTGGGTTATCAGGGGTGTCCCCGGCTGTCCCACAGAAAAAAGGGTCAAGATCCAGGGTCTCCAGGTGAAACCAGGAGAGGACAGTGGCCATGGCCACCCTAACCGCGTGCTATTTCACAAAGGTAACTAGAGTGTCATTCCCATCTTAGCTTTCTAACTTAGCCTCTGCTGCTGCTCCCCACAGCCTAAGCTTTCTGTCCCCAGCCTTACAGGAGTCCTCTCCCGCTAAGTACAGCTCCCAGCAAAGCCGTTTCCCCCAGCGATGTCACTCCGTACCAGCCAAGCTTGGGCAAGGATGATATTTACAGAGTCAACAGAGACTGTTTGGCTTCAAGATGGGCCTCGGAGGGAGATGCTTAACAGCTTCCTGGAACTGCAGGGAGAAGCCCAGGCCTCTCCCTCAGGGGCCCACAATTCCTGAGCATACACTTCACTCTAGGGTGGCCAGATATACAAATTTTAGAGGACACTTATGAGAAGTGCAGGTTGCATTGGCTCCAATGCAGCCCTGCAACTTGCATTTCTCATAAGTGTCCCCTAACATTTGCATATCTGGCCACCCTACTTCACTCTGCAGAGATTCCGGCAACGGCGGAAGATTTTGCTGGATGCACCCCCTCCTGGACAGTCCTTATTCTGGCAGGACAGTCCCTCATTGGGTGCTGAATCCCACTGCCCCTCTTTCAGAAGAGAGACACAAAGATCCTGGTATTCAAGCCTCAGGTGGCTTTCCAAGAAAAGCCCTTGAGAGGACAAGAAACTAAGTGGAATGAGAAGCAGGAGAACGTCTGTTCCTCTCTCTACACTGGAGCCGTTGGGAGGGGTGTGGGGTGTTTGACTAAGTGTGTGAGGGGGTGGGGTTTGTCTCTATGTGACTGCTGGAAACGTTGGGAGGTGGTGTGTGTGTGTGTGCACCCGTGATTAGAACATATATTATAGGCGAATATATTTGAATATGCAGGCCAACCCCAGGCTAAGAGGCAGCTGTATGGAATTGGGGGGGGGGGGAAAGAGGTTTAACTGCCCCACAGAAGTTGGAGCCCTGCTGTCATAAGCACCAAGGGACAAAGAAGGAATAGTTCAATGAAAACATCAACTCAGTGCACTGGTGTTTTTTTTTAGGAAAGGGATAGAAAATAAAATCTGGAAGGGATCTTGGAAGGTCATCTAGTCCAACCCGCTGCTTGGTTGACTACAGCTACAACATCCCCTAAGGCGGGGGACACTCTGAAAATGAGTGCAAGCTCTGAAGGTCACATAGAAATTGTGGGTGGGGGTGCTTAAAGGGTATGTTCAGGAAGTGGGGGGTCCAGATCATGGATCTAAGCCGTGGGTTCGTCCCCTATCTTGTGCGCATGCCCCTCAGCTCTGCTCCTTTACCCCGAGCTCAGTCTTTCAGCGCTTGGGGTTAGGAACTAGATCCAGAGGCCAGATCCAGGCTCTAGCACAGAGCCAAATAAAAACCTAGTTGCGGGCTGCATTTGGCCCCCGGGACAGAGATTCCCTTGCCCTAATGCCACTCTATAAATAAGGGGCAGGAGATCTTGCCCTATCCTTGGGTGCAGGCCCCCCTCTCTGCTTCCTTACTCGCTCAGACTTTCAGTGCTTGGGGGGCAGAACTTTCAGGAGCTTGGGCCCCTGGGCCCAAGGTTCTCCATCCCTGACCTACCTCATTAATCACTCTCTCCTTAGTGCCCGCAGATGGCTGCCTGATGCTTCTCCCTCCACTGTCTCAACAGTCCCTCAGGATCACCCATCTTCCTTTATAATGAAGCCAAGCATGTGCACCTGCAACTTCACCCGTCTCCCCACACGTGCCCCTCTTCCCTGCCCATCCAAGACTGTAAGCCCTTTGGGGCAGAGACCCATCTCTAGTCGTGACTGTGCAAGTACCAAATTGCTGGAGCTCTATAAATTATAATCATCATCATCATCACTCCTCCTCCTCCTCCTCAGTAGGGCAAGCATGTAAGAAGCTGGTGCAGCCTGTGCCTACGCATGATCTGTGTCTAAACAAAAAGGTGCCAACCCCACACCCACGTGAAGCGAGTCACAAAACGTCTGCCCAATATTCCCTGGTCCGCCTTAAGAGGGATTTTATCTCCCCAGTGCCACCTTTAAAATTCCCACTCAGCCCCATTGTTTAAATGGGCCTCTGTGAGCAAACACTGCACCTTTGTCTTCTCCTTTGCCACAGGCAGGGCGGAGGAGGGATCTCTCCCAGGAAAGATTTAACCCAGCCCCTTTGCACACCCTGGTTGAAAAACTCACCCAGCTGGTTCCAGGCATGGATGCCCCATTAAGCATTTTGCCCTTTCAACTTTCTCCAGTGAAAACAGCAGCAAAATAGAGCAACAGGCTCGTTACCAGCGCTGGTCCCTCCCCTGCAGATGCTCCCAGCAGCCAGGTGATCTCCAAACATAGCAAGCTGAGCTCCCCCTCCAAAACAAAATAAATACTCATTTGCAGTTCAAATTGGAGAGCAATTTTCTTCCCCGGATCGGTGAATGAATCCGCAGACGCTAAAAATAAGAGGCACGTAAAAAATAGAAAAGGCCCAGAACGAGACCTTTGCCCCCCTTTCTTCTCTTGCGGTCACACCGGATCCTCGACGGGCGGGCAGGGGGAGCCGAATCCTCTAGCAGAGGTGGCCGAAAGCCGAAATTAACTCCTGCGCTTTTATTTTAAGGGCGTCTTAATTACGGATTGGGAGGCAGCTATTTTGGAGGAAGGACGTTTTGTCTGCTTCGGTGTGGAGTGGGGTGGCGGGAAGGGCCTGTTTGGGAGGAAGCTAAAAATGACTGTCGTTTTTTTGTCCCTGCGTCCGAGTTCAGGTTTCTTTTAACCCATTGCGATGGACCCTCGGCGAAACAGGACAGAGGTCGGATGGCTTTAAGGCATGCCAAGGTTTTGCCTGTGGATCCCCCAAGGGGGAATTAAATATGATCCCGCCGTGATCCCAGGAAACGACACAGACGGGGGCAAGGGATGTCAAGTATCCATTAGGATTAGGACGCCATTTGTAGGTGGCGAGACGCCACTTGGGCTTCCCGGCCTAAGGGACTGAGGAGAAGATACCCTCACTTGCCCCCAAGTCTCCTGCCCCCCCATGCCTGGAACTCCCTCCCTGAACACATTTGTTCCGCTCCCTTCTTCACAACTTTCAAATCCCTCCTGAAAACCTACCTCTTCTGTCGGGCTTTCCCTAGCTCCTCACCCCCACGGGCCGCTCCCCGATGCGCCCTCTACTGCCTTTTATTCAGGGTTCCCCTTCTCTTGTCACTAAGGCCGCGTTCACACCTGCACAAACGGGCGGAGAGAGGGGACAGACTAAGGCCACATTCACACCTGTGCCAACGGGTCAGCAGAAGGTCAGAGACCAGAGACGTGCAGTGCATACAAACCAGGCAAGTCTTTGATCAGGTGTGAATGTCCCCGAGGTGGGGGATTGAAGCTTTTATGCATGTTGACAAGGGCAACTGACAGAGCTGGATTGACCCAGGCATCAACCTCAAGCCACCTACTGGGATCCTTCCTGCCAGCTCCAATGCTCCAGGCCAGGGTCTCTCCTGCTGGCTCCCAGCTCCAGGGAACCTCAGGAACTGGTCTTGGGAAAAGAAAGGAGTGCTTCCTTTTAGAGAGAGCCCTGCCTGTTTTACCAGGGGAGCAATCCTAGGTAGGGATGGGACTTTTGGTTTCAGAAAGAACCGGAAACACTCGATAATGGCTATATCGGATTCATCGGATATTTCGGTTCTTTCTTGGTATTGGCTGTAATGGACCTTTTGCGCTGATCTTTGTATTGGATTTTTAACATTGCGGTGTTCCCCATTGAAGTCAATAGGGAACACCGCAATGTTAACAATCAGATACTGAGACACAAAAGAAGAATTGATACAATGAGAACCGATACAAAACCAAAATTTTGCCCAGAGTCCCACCCCTACAGTCTTTTCCCTAGACACGCTCCGTGCATGCGTGGGTGGGGTGGGGGGAGATGAGGACGAGAGCTGATCTCGGAGAAGCTACTATTTCTCATTTCTGGAGTGCTACTAGCTGTCTGCAGCACAGAAGCTGCTCTCTCTTCCTGTAGGGATCTACCGGAGTTTCGCTTTGTGATCTACCAAGTAGATCGTGATCTCCCTCTTGGTCACCCCAGGATTAAAGAATAGAGGAACTCCATGCTTCAGGGTCCCCGGTCAAGCCATCCCGATAGATCGCTTCTGTAAACGCAAAAGCCTGGCACTAAAGGTAAATGGCTTAAACTGTTATTGCCTCGTTGCATTTAAATCTCATGATTTTCCAGGCTCGGCAGTTGTGCATACACACCGACTGACCCTAGTGTAAGGACCGCTAAGGTCGTGACCCCGCTGCTCCCCATGCTGCATGCTCCAGTCTCCCCTGTGTGAAATGAGTTTGATGGCTCTCCGTTTCACGCTTGCAGGACTCTGCCTCACGCCCAAAGTCACAAACTAGGTGTCTCATCTGCTTCTAGGCTCAGGAGGCCCACACGCCCTTTGAGCATTGACAAGGCAACACAGGGACACTGGCCCTACTGCTGCTCCTGTATTTGAGGAGAGGGCTACGCCACCTGGTACCGGAGAAAGATCTCAACATTGCAAGCTGGACATGGGCTTCCACAGCTGAGTCCGCACCATTATTTTGGGGCCGCAGCAGCAAACCACAGTTGGGGGGCGGGGAAATCCATCCCATGTTTCCAATCCCTCGGCTCCTCGCTGGTTGTCTGAAGCAGCATTGATGGGGGACCTCAGGGGTGATGGCGATAGTCAGGGCATCCTCACCAGGGCCCACAAGCCTCCCCCACACTTGTCGAGGGCCTATGCATGCTGGAGTGGAGCACGCCAATATGAGGGATTATTCTACTGCACCAGGGTTCATTCCAACCGAGCGACACCCGTGGTGGCAACAGCCCGCCGCCGCCGCCGCTCCCGGGGCCCCCCGCCGCCGCTGCCGGGGCCCGCCGCCGCCGCCGCTCCCGGGGGGCGCCGCCGCCGCCGCCGCTCCCGGGGCCCGCCGCCGCCGCTCCCGGGGCCCGCCGCCGCCGCTCCCAGGCTCAAGACAATCCTTGTTACCTGTAACCTCCCTGCCCCCCCCCCCCAGTCTTCAACCGCTGTTACCTGGCATAGTTGGGTGGCAAACACATAACCAGGGGTTAACCCCCTCTGCATTTGAACGAGTGGGTAGTGTTACACCTAGAACACCCATAGCCTGTCGTCAAATTGGGGTCCTTATAAGCATGAGTTCATCTCACAGGAGAGGTGCTGGGTGCGTTCCGACGAAGAGTCAATTCATTGTAGTTGGGCCTTCGGTTTTCCTCTGGCAGCGTTCACACGAACAGAGTGCTAAACGGACATTATTCGGGAGCAGGAACAGAAACCTGTGTTCCTGGAGAAATCAGGAGGACGTACTCCCCTTCAGTTTGTATTTCGAGGTAACTGATTGTGCGAACGCTTAGTAGTTACTTTTTATTTAATGAAATCAAACGATGGATCTGTGCCAAGGATCTGTCCCCTCTCCTTGTGGGCAGGCCCTCATCTCCCCCCCTTCCCCTGAGCTCAGTCATTCAGTGCTTGGGGAGGAACTGGATCCAGGGGCCGGATCCAGGAACGGGAAAAGGGACCAGATAAAAACTGAATACTTTGCTTTAATTAAATCAAAGTAGCTACTTCAGCGTTGACACCTTCTGAAGGAATGTTACCGAAGTGGAGTAGTTACTTCGATTTAATTCATCAAAGTAGTTACCTCAGTTCGTCTGAACATGGCCTTAGATGGACAGGAAACAGCAGATTTGGTCCGAGGGTTAAGTGAAAAACCTAATCAGGTCTCCCAAGACGCAGGCTCCCCTACTTATGGGCTCATCCCAGCCTGTTATGCAGCACCTTTAACCACACAAAGTCTGAATGGCAGATCTGGAGAAGGGGGTGTGTGCGCATGTGAGAGAGGGTGAACTCACATGTAAACTGCTAGGATCCGATGTCTGCGCGGCCCCAGAACTGTTGTGTGTGAGGCAGTCCGAGTTCCAGCCCCGCTTTAAACTCGGATCTGACGATTGGAGTGGATCTGGTAGTCAGATCCGAGTTTAAAGCGGGGCTGGAACTCGGACTGCCTCACACACCCGCAACGGCGATCCGGGGCTTGTTATACAGCTTCCAGGGCCCTACGGACATCGGATTCGAGCGAGTTCACCCAGAGAGAGAGAAAGAACACATAATGGTTGCAGAGTAAGACTGAAACGCAGCCTGTCCCCAGCCCTGTCCTGCCAGAACACAAATCACGGCTGTAAAGAATAAAGCCAACCTGCTTCCGAGACACGGGCTGCATTTGCAACGGCGGCAACGAGGGAAAACGCGGCAGTGGGGAGGAGCCGGATGGCGGAGGACGAGCCGGTGCGAACGGGGACGTGCCGCGGCTTCTCTCGCGCACGTCAGGGTGCAAAATCCTGCCCTGACACGCGCAAGAGACGCCGCGGCACGTCCCCGGTCGCACCGGCTCTTCCCCGCTGCCGCGGTTGTGAATGCGGCCACAACTGGATAGGAGAGCCTTTAAGCATCCCCGGCCCCCAGCTCCTAAGTGGCCCATGGAAGCTGTGCTCATTTTCAGAGTGGCCCCTGGGAGGGAAAAGGTTCCTCGCCCCTTAGATCAGGCCTTGCTGGACCGAAGTTTTTGTTCCGCTAAGACCTGCCTGGCCTCAGGCAGCATCTGGCTCCCGGCCTGGATCATTCATGCCTCCAATCCCACCTCCGGCTCCCGGGGCCATTCTGATCTCAGGAAGGGGAGGGTCCAGCTCATGGATCTTCTCCCTGCTCCCTTCCCCATAGCTCAGTCTTTCAACGTGGCTTGGGGGGTACGAACTAGATCTCGGGGTCAGATAAAGTCTAATCACAGGCTGCCCTTTGGGCCCAGGTTTCTCACTCCTATAGATGCCGGCCACCACAAACAGTTTCTCCAAGTGCCTCTGTGTCAACGCTATCCACCTGTATTAAAAAAAAAACCTTAAAACCGTAGAACCAAAGAAACCGATTTTCTTATTGCCACATTATTGAACAGAGCGAGGCACCGTTGGTCGGAGTCAACCCGCCTCCTTATTAAAGCCATAAACCCAGCCACCCTTATCTGGTTGGCAAACGGCCTTAATAGCAAATCGATCTTGCCTCGGGGCAAAGGCTGCCCTGACTCCTCATTCAGGGGCCGTGTGCTGAGCCAGGAAACTCACTCTTCAAACAAGTTTCTCAGTGCCATAGCCACCTTCTTCTCTCCCCAACACATCAGCCTTGCTGCTCAAACTGCCAAGGCTCCGGCCATTCCCAAAATAACGGGGGAGGAGAGGGCTTCTGGGTTGGGAAACTGGGAGACGTTACCCGTAGAGAGGAGGTACCCAACATTATGCTGATTTGCCTTTCAATATGCCAACTTCCATCGTTACAATGCCACTCCCCTATTACAGTTCCTCCCCATCACTCCATCCCGGTCACCTCTCCCTTCCAACGCCAAATGAGCCCAGTTACTCAGGTGGCATTTTGGGGGCCTGGCTGGAGTTAATTCTCTCAGCCCCCGCCCCCCCATGATCAAGGAATGGGATCAGCTGGGACCAGCTTTGGCCAAAGGGTGAGAGCACTATGAGCAACAGGCAGCTCTAACAAAAGGGAGGGGGATTGCACAGCTGGAAACGGGAGTATGGATGTAGGGGGGGTGACTCACATCTGAAACTGAGAGGGAGCTGGGGGGAGCACCCAGAGGGCAATGGACTAAAGCCAGGGGAAGGAATGCCCAGCTGGTACTGATCAGAGTGAGGAGAGAGACCAGATACCGGACTGGAACCAGGAAAAGGTGCACCAGTTAGCAGTTGGTACAAAGAAAGGTGCTGGGCGGGCCGCACAGAAAGCAGGGTGGGGACCAGGTTATCATCAGAATCAAGATCAGGAGGGGGAAACAGTGCCAGGTCAGAGAATGGGAAGGTCTGAAAAAGGTGGGTGCCGGGGGTCGCCAGCTGCTGGAGTGGTGGGGTACATGGATTGAAGAGTGGCAGGGGGCAGACTGGCAACAGATCTGGGAATGGGGGTGCAGGTGAATACCAGGGAGACAGGCTGGCACCAGGAATGGGTGTACTGGCGAGTGCCAAGAGGAGCAGGCTGGCACTGTGAATGTGGGTGCAGGAGGGTGCCAGGGGGCAGGCTGGCACTGTGAATGGGGGGTGCAGGAGGGTGCCAGGGGGCAGGCTGGCACTGTGAATGGGGG
>QEPC01008752.1:1478306-1513053 GCA_003113815.1 Sphenodon punctatus | reverse complement strand
GGGGGGGGGGACAGATCTGTGATAGGTGGGGATCTGTGTTAAGGGGGCATCTTAAAAAGACATTAGGAACCACCCCCTTACCGCAGCTTTACATCACCGCCTATCGGGGTGTAGCTAGGTTGGAATGGGCCCAGGTGCAAGAAATGGTCTCTCCCCACCCCCCTCATCACCACTGTCCCACCTCCTCTTTGCCTTCCCCCCCAAAAAAAGCACCTCTCCCTCCACTTGCTGTGTCTGAGCCCTGGAGGCTGTGGCTGCGCTGTTTGCCGTGTGCTGCCTGCTGGGGCGAATCCCACACGTGCCGCACGCTGCAGGCATTCCTGCTTCCGCTCAGTCTGCACCTGGCCATGCCAGAACAGGACAGGCTTTATGCCCCCCTTCCCCTGGCCACATTGGGCCCCAGGACAAATGTCCCTCCTGGCCCTATAACAGCTACACCCCTTCCGCCTCTTCAAAATGGGAAACTTGGGATAGTTTGAAATTGTTCCTGGCACAAGAACGGGAAAGGGGACCATGTTAACACTTCTCCCGCAGGGTACGAGCTCCAAGGGACGGAAGAGAGTTGGAGGGAGGGTGCTTCGGAGGGGGGGGGGTATGTGCACGCAGGATGGGGGAAGGAAGGGGACAGCCCAGCTCCAGATCATGGATCTGTGTCATGGATCCATCCTCTTGCCTTGAGTGCACGTCTTCATCGCCGCACCTTTGCCCCAAGCTTGGTCTGTCGGGGCTTGAGGATAGGGGAGGGGGAACTGGATTCATGGGCCAGATCCAGGAACGGGAAATGAGCCAGACAAAAATGACAGGCTGGGGCTCCCCCACTCCTGCTTTAGGGGTGCCACGCCTCCTCTGGGTAGGATCCCTTCAGCTGTCTGCGGTAGGACGGAGTCTCTCAGCCAGAGCATATCATCCACAAGAGGCAATGGAAAACCATTTGGCTGCGGAACCAAGGTAGAGCCTGGACTTTTTGCAGCTGGAAAGAAGGGAGACCTGTGTAAGAGGGGCCAGAATCAGCCAGCACAGAAGCTAATTTGCCTTGAGTCTGTCAACTTGGGGGCGAGGGGGAAGAGCCATAGGAAGCAAAAGAAAGATGGAGCGCTGTCGCCCCCCAGTGTCAAAATGTCAGAACTGCAGCTGCTGAAACACAACAGTGGAAACCAGGAGCTGATGGGCATATGTTCATTGTTCACACAAACACCAAGTAGGAAGGCTACCCTGGGAGTAAATGATGGTGAATTCTGGGTAAGAGTCTTTGTGCTACATTAGCTATTCTGATTGTCCCTTAATTCTGATTGTCCCTTAATTCGTTTGTGTTCATGCAGACAGTTACTCTGGAGCAAATCTACCTTGGGTTATCTCTTCTTTCTTTCAGGGGCTATACCCTCCCTTAGGATGCAATCCTCCACCCACTGAAGTCAAGGGTGAAACTTACATTGACTTTATTGGTGGAAGATTGTCCTGTTAATCTAATTAAAAAAAAACCAACCAACCCCTGAATTCACTTCAATGCTGCTTTTGTTCACAGTGTTTAAAGCAAAGAGGAGCCCGTGTGTGTGTGTGTGTGTGTGTGTTAGTGGACAAGATGCTGGATTTGGATCTGGGAAACCAGGGCTTGAATCTGAGCCCAACCCGTGAACTCCCATGCTGGCCTTGGGCAAGTCACAACCTCATAAGCCCACTGGGCAGGGACCTGTCTCTGAGAATCTGTGACGGTAAAGTGCTGCGTACGCCTACTAGTGCTATGGAAATGGTAAGCGGTGGGGGGAAATTTACTGCTAGGGATAGGTACTCCCGTTTAATAATTACTAATAATCATTTTTATTTTTAGATAGTGCCCCCCTGGCCATGGCACTTGGAGCACTTCATATAGAACTAATGAACACCACTTTTAATCCTCACAACTACCCTGTGAGGTAGGTTCGGCTGAGAGAATATTGTGACTGGCCCAAGGGCACCCAGTGAGTGTCTGGCCACGGCGAGACTGGAACTGGGGCCTCTCCCAGTCCGGGTACTGCTCACTTAGCCATGTTAAGTCACTTAACTTCTAGCACCCAAGCGTCCACAAGATCATTACCTCCTTGGGTTGCCTCCCCTGGATAATGACACATGCATTCATGCTAATGCTTATTAGCACTAGAGTAAATGGTGGGAGGAAGGTTAGCCTCATTGGGTGTTTTCACATGGACGCGTGGGTGCTCAACCCCGGAGCAAGTCTGGGGGTGCACCCCCATGTCTGCCCACTTGCAGCTCCCCCCCACCCCGGGTCTGTTTTAAATGGATCCGGTGGCTGCCGCAGCCCATAATACACCTGTGTGGTGCCCCCCACCCCCCACACACCATAGAGTTGCAGGCAGATTGCCCGCAACTCTGTGGCATTGCCGAGGTTGTGGTGGCCGTCCGCTGAGCAGACAGACAGTAGCCCTAGGGTTGGGCTGCCCACTCCGCTGATGGAGCTCCGGGATGTTCCTGAGAAGCTCCCCCAAAGCAAGGACAGCCTTTCCCGTCTCTGCTGAACCTGCACATCTAGCAGGCTGCCTTTAAACAGATGGCCCTTCCCGTGTGTGTGTGTGTGTGTGTGTGTGTGTGTGTGTGTGAGAGTGTGTGAGAGGCAGGGCAGAAGTGTGGGTGCTGTCCATGTGAAAACACCCTTTGTGTGAACAAAAAGAGGGTTAAAATGAGTTATGGGTTTATTACTCCAGAGTAAACAAGCCCTCACATAAACGTTTACACACACACCCAAAGTGTTCACACAATCTCATTTACACCCAGTATTCTCCCTTGCAGGGAATCACTCTGCTGCCTGTGAACACTTCGCAAGGTCCATTGTTACCACCGGAGCAACCTCACACAGTTCCAATCGCCCTCCTCTCAAAAAGGAACTCGTCGAACTGGGAAAGGTGGCGAGTGAGAAGGGTAACCGGGTGGCAAAAACGGATCAAAAGTAGGGAACAGTCCTGTACAAGGAGAGGCTTGATAGGCGAGGGCTTCCGCTTAGAGAAAATACAACTGGGGCAGGATGGACAAAATGAGGATTGGTGCAGAGCACGGGAACGGGGAGCCGTTATTTATCCCCTTCTCAGACTACAAGAACATGGAGACGCCTTACGACACACACTGGATTTAAAACAAAAGAAAATACTTCCTCACTCAATGCACAATTAACCCATGGAACTCGTTGCTAGAGGATGTCGGGAAGGATAATCGCATCACTGGGTTTCAAAAGAGATTGACTAAGTTCTTAGAAGATACATCCCTCAACAACTGTTCGTCAAGTTGGTCAGGAGACGAGACCTCGCTCTGGCTTATGGACTGAGAGTGGGTAGCCGGGAATGGATTACACACCAATCAAACCCTTCGGACCCTTCTCCGAAGTGATCTAAGGCAGCCACTGTCGGAGACCGGATTCTGGGTTAGATGGACCATGGGTCTGACCCAGCTTGGCACAGCTTCGATTCATACCCTGGGGGGTAGTCTGTTTGTATGACCAGGGCCACAGTCACAGATGATCCCAGGTTTTTCAAACAACACTGACTCCAGGTGGAGGTCATTCCAGCCCCTAAAGAGTCAGCCCCGGAGAATGGAAAAATCAACTTCCCGATTGTGCCGAATTCCTGGAAAATCCTCCCGTCCTTTTCTAACGTTCTCACTCTTGCAAAAATAAACACGGCTCCAGCAGGAAATCGGAACAGAAGGCGCTTTATAAAGACAGCGAGGATCCACTGCCAGCCGGCGGAGGGAGCTGGAGGGAAAGCCGGAACCTTCTCTTATCCCAAGAGAGAGAAGGGAAACGCAAGAGAGTCCAGGAAACCCCAGGGAACGGGCTTTAAAATTCCAGCTGTTGGCTGCCTGATGTCTTGGCCTTCGGGATGAAACGGCGGGCATCTCACCCAGCCAAACAGGCTCCACTGAAAAGCACCTTCTGGACCAGAAAAGCATGCTCCAATGACACCAAAGCACCACCACCAAGCAAACCCTAAATGCCCACGAGCTGGGCATGCCGCCCTGGCTTCCTCCAAAAAATCATGAGATCAGTTTCAAAATCAAGAGACTGTCTTGAAAAATGAATGCTCTTTTTATTTGCGTTTTGAGTTTCCGAGCCTCTGCATGCTGGTTCCTTAGACTGAGCTCCCCACCCCTAGCATCTCCTCTCCATTTTATTCTAGTCCCCACCCTCCGCTATACCCCCATCATGTGCATCATCAGGGCATAGTATGTCAACAATGAATTGCTGGGACCCAAACAAGCCCCAGAAGCCACACCCCCTACCCCAGAAGTCACCCCCCCCAGCTTGTCAGAGCCGGGAACTTAACTTGAATCTTGGGCTAGCAACCCAACCACTGGACTAGCCTGCCTCTCTGCGGCTGAACAGGAAATGGAAATCCTGATGATTTCCTGATGGAAATCCTAAATGATGACCAATTCAGGGGGTGGGGCAGGAAAGTCATGAATGAACTTAGACGAAGCCATGAAGCATTTGCCTGGCCTTCCTTGCCAAGCCCCAAATGGCCAATATCGGCCTTTTACATTTTGGGGGGCACGCTCGTCCCGGAGACATTTCCCAGAGTTCAGTCCTGGCAATTAAACTCAAGGGGTGGAGTGGGGGGGGGCTGAGCCCTTGGAAGCCCCCCTCCCCAAATTAAGCCCTGTCCATCACTCCCACCTCCGCCACACCCAGGCACAGATATCATTATAAATGCAACGTTTGTGATGGTATCAATAGCCCACTCCACACAGACCAGCAACACTCACTCACTCTCTCATGCCCCCCCACTCTTTCTTCCACACACACACGCACACACACACACACACATCTGTGCACACATACACAAGCTGTTGTGGTTCCTTAGAGATTTGGAGAGCAATGGGCATATGGGAGATTTGGGGGGATAGCTTGTGTTGGGGGCAGGAGTTGGGGAAGAGGGCAGAGTGATGATTTGAGTGGTTATTTATCACTGTCCTTTTTACCCTGTTTTATTGAGATATTTTATATTTATATTTTAAATTGTTCTTAACTGTTTTATGACTGTTGTTAGCCGCCCCGAGCTGCGTTGCAGGATGGGGCGGGATAAAAATCTACAAAATAAATAAAATAAATAAATATTAAGGTGTGTGCGCTGGCCTCTGCTGGATGGAATTAGAACTCCTGTGCCCCATGGATAGGACTGGGTGATTCGGGGGGGTGGGGGTGGGAGGACGGATAACCTGTTCCCTGGTGTGTCAGCAGAGCAGATGGGTGTGGATGCTGCAGGGAACAAGATTTTCTCTCCCATCCCCAGTGGAGAGGCAGAAAGGACCTTATTCCCCAACAATCAGCTGTTCAAGGTGGAAGCAAGCCAGCAGGCCCCATAGTGCTGCAAGACTGCGTGGGGCTGGGGGGGGAGGGGGTCCAGGGCAGGTATCTGGGACAATTATTTTTACATGCAGATGCGGGCAGGTGAGAAACTCTGGGAGTCAAATGGGTGGGATCAAGGCTGGTACCCAGAGTTCTGCACTCTGGAGGAAGCTTCCCCGGTAACCTGGAGAAATCGGGGCTTCCGGGGACAGGGTGGGACATCGGGGCCGTTATGCCTCTTCCTGATGTAACCCTGCCTGTTTGCCCTGCCCCCTTTCCACTGCAGGCCGACCCCGGCGGAGCGTTGTGACATCCACAAGGAGCGGGGTTATGCCAGAAAAGGCCACGGCCTAGCCTTTGCCCAGCTTCCCTTCTCCCCTGGAGCGTTGTGACATCACAATGTTCCAGAAGGTGCGGGGTTCTCTCAGACACGGCCCCACCCTCCCTAGGTGCAAGACCCGAGGGAGGGGGCAATCCTGCCCAGGAGGCGAAAGCCTTTCCCATGCAGACCTCTAGCTCCCAGTACGATCTTGCGACGTTATTTTCATAACCAGCTGCTCTGCTCCTTGTCTTGGTTTTTTTCTTCTAAATCACAGCCTTTTCTCCTTCTGGTTTCTCTGCCTCAGGTTCCTCCGCAGACAATAGTTGTGCCATTTCTCATTGGCCTCATTCACACCCCCGCCCCCCCCAGAATCCTCCCCACCGGGTAACTGCCCTGGTCAGCGGGTTGGAGACGGGAATTAATTCACCGTCTCCTTAGGGGAATGCTGAGTCACGTTTTATATTTAGAACTCCTTTAGAATTTAGTTCAACGGGAGCTAATAAATAAGAGATAAATGGATGTTTTAATAACCGATTATTCCATCGTTACAGAGTCCAAGGCAGATTTTTCCACCTGCCCTAAGGGGAAAACCGAACAACGTTAATTGGCATGAATTTACATGCGCTGGTTTAGGGAAATTAGTGCACATTTAAAATAGCCTGTTGTGGAATATGAAGGGCCGACTAAAAAGCAAGCCCCTTATTTCCAATTGCCACAGCCCCATAGGACATCCCACAATTATATAGAACAGGCACCCCACAGCTCAACGAGACCCACAGAACAGACATCCCTGCAGCACCATACAACAGACACCCCACAATGCCATAGGGCTCCATTGAACAGACATGCCATAGACCTACATTTATTTATTTAAATTTATATACCGTCCTTCCCAGAAGCTCAGGACGACTCACAAACTATAAAAACATTAAAACCAGTACCCCCAAAAAACCTTTAAAAACCCAACCCTTCACAAAACCCACCCAATACCATATCCCCAACCCCAATCCCCTATCCCTGTCCACCAAATGCCTTTTCAAACAAAAAAGTCTTGCACCACCTCAGGAAGACACTCAGGCTCAAATGAATCTCCAGGGGGAGGGAGTTCCATAGTATCGGGGCAGCCAACTTAGAACACCTCCCCCCAAGCTCTTGAACAAGGCAAATGGACGGTAGCCGCAGGGAGGCCGATTGCAGAATTGCAATTTGGACAAAGAAGGACAGGTGGCCTTTCGAGTATGTGGGGCCCAGGCCGCTTAGGGCGTTAAAGGCTAAAAGCAGTACCTTGAATTGCGCCCAGAAAGCCATAGGCCGCCGGTGTAGACTTCAGAGCATCGCTGGAATGTGCTCCCGGCGACTCGTCCCCGAAAGGAGGAGAGCTGCCACATTCCGCACCAGCGGCAGCTTCCGAACAGCCACCAAAAGGCAGCCCCACATGGAGCGTACGCCAGTAATCTAGCCTTGAGGTGATGAAAGTATGGCTAACAACGGCCAGATCCAAGTCAGAAGGAAAAAGCTACAGCCTCAATATAGCTCCACAGAACAGACACCCCACAGCTCCATAGAGCTGCACGGAAGAGACACCCCGCAGTTTGATGGAACCCACAGAACAGACATCTAGACCAAAAGATCTCAGCGAGTGCTGCTTCTGTCAGAAGCAGGGCATTCGCCGAGATTCGTGCGACATGGAAACTTGCCGGCTTTCCCGCTGTTTGCACCATTTTCCGATTTATTTATTTTTGCACTTTGAATGGGGTTGCCATGGGCTGGGCCCAAGCCCTGTGCGTGCCCCTCATGCACCCCAGGGGCTGTGGAAATGAAAACTTGCTGACTAAGCACTGGCGGAGTGCTGGAAATGACCCAAAGTGCTGTAAAACGGTGGCAAAATTCTCAGAAAGTGACAAAAATATCCCAGAAAGCAACAGAAAAAATGGCAGAAGCATGGAATCACGAGAAACGGGTGAATTACCGACAGACACTCCCGGAAGGGCGGTATTTCCCTTCAGAACAGGAACACTTGCTCTCATCTCAGCCCTATAGACATCCCCACAAAGACACCCCACAGCTCCATAGACGGTCACAGACTGGCCCTCCCACAGCCATGCAGAGCATCATAGAAGCGACGCTCACGCAGACCTTTATATTTCCATAGAACAGACACCCCACAAGACCAATTGCCAGACACTTTGGCAGTGAGGTTATACGTTAACCAGGACACCAGACAAGGACTCCTAATTCCTAGCCTGTCCAGGTAAACGTCAGTGCCAAGAGTGGCCCCATGGACTCTGGAATGCTCATGGAAGCGTTTGGAGGATCACTCGTTGTCGCAGGGAGTCTTCCCAGGACCATACGTAGGTGCTGGGGAATCAGCATACCCCACTGCCACGCTCCTTCAGCCCTCCACCAGGCTGTCTCTCACCCCTGTAATCAAGGGGAATCAAGTCAACAGTCTCTTTATCCAGTTCCTTAATACCCCTGGGCTGCCAACTCATCTGCCCTCACCCTGTAGGCCCAGCACAGTCTCACCAACCACATCCCTCAGTCCATGGGCTCCAGGCCAGCAAGGCCCTGGCTCTCTGCAAGCCTTCCCAGGCAAGAGGCACCTTCCCTGGGCATAGCCCTCCTCAGTATCTGGGTCCCAGTCCTTCCTCCTTGTTTTCCTTCTCTTCAGCACCCTGGAGAGCATAGAGTGGGAAGAGTCAACTATAGGCTTCTCCCCAGCAGAGGCTAAGGGGATGTTGCCTCCTTGGCTTCCAGGCAGAGACTGCAGCCCTTGCTACCTTCCAGCTTCTTATATCCCCAGAGTGGGCGTGGCCAGCTTCCTTGGCTGTCTGTCCTTAAAGGGCCACTGTCCTGCCCACTCTGTCCCCTTTTCTCCCAGCCTGTTTCCAGCGTAAGCTGGTCCCTCACTGTGGGGGCTGGCTCTGCCATGCCCCTGGGTGTGCTCAGTCCTCTGGCTGACCCTCTCAGCCCCCTTCTTAAAGGGGCCACAGCCACACCGGGCTACTCCCTGCTACACTCACCACAATCCCAGAATTCTCATGAGCCCTAGAGAGGAGCTTAACCCCTGAGGTAAATAACCCACATATTACTCCAAAGAGGCTGTTCAACAACAAGCTTGACCACATGGTAACCCCAGCTGCTCACACGGTCGCGGGGTAGCGGAGACCAGGACTGGTCATACCACAGGGCAACCTGGGGCAACTGTCCCAGGCCCCTCTATTTTCTCTACTTCCCCACAGTGACCCGTTTTCACCTCTGTAGGACCCCCACAGAGGGGTGTGTGTATGTGGGTCCACCAGATACATTTTATCTTCACCCTGGGCCCCACAAATCCTACAGCAAATCCTCTGGCAGTTACGTAGTGTTTTGTGGGGACAGACAGGCCCTTCCTCTTAGGCTAGAGAAGAAGGGAAACTTTTTTCTGTGGTGGGAAAGGCTGAAGGCCTCTCCTCCCTCCCACTCCAGTGCACCAAATAAAAGCCACCATTGTCCTCTTTGTTCCTCTGTTAAGGATCACAATAGATTTTAATTACTTTTAAAAAAAAACACAACTCCCTTTCATAGCTACCCCCACTGTCCCTTTTTAATTACTTTCCATTTTTCTTTTCCCTTCATTGTCCCTTGAATGCCTTCAATGCAGGTGGTAGCCTTGACGCACCCACCTCAGGGGTACAAGAGGGGGCCTGTTGATTGCTCTGACTGACAACAGATGCTGCACCCACTGCTGCTCAAGGGCAGGGCGTCCTTAGTGGCGTCACCTTCAGCTCCCACCGTAGGTGCTTCAATTGTCTCTCTCTTTTGCCGTGAGGAAGCGATTAGTTCCTTCATTGACATGTGGTAAATGTGGTATTGGAGGTCTCAAACTGGACCCCAGAAACGGTAATATATATCCAGCTCTGCGCTGGGCTCCTCTATAGACCCGTCTGCTTATAGACCTGTCCAACTGGCAGCCTCTTGGCACTTCTGCCCCCAAATAACCCATACGGAGGGGGCTACATTCACTGCATTTTCCACATTGGTGGAGGAAACAGCACCAACCATGGGCAAAGACCCAAACACAAATACAGACATCGATACTTGATGCGGCGTGCCGCCCTCATCCTGACTGATGGTTGGTTGGAAGGAACCTCAAGGGTCACCTAGAGCAATCGCTGGCTCCAAGACAGGATGCCCTGTATCAGAGGTGGGGGAACCTTTTCAAAAGCCCACTCGGAAAGTGACTGCAAGCTCTGCAGACCAGACAGGAGTTGGAGATGCTAAAGCGGTGTGTTCAGGATGAAGGAAGGAAGGAGAGGATCCGTATAGCGGACTAGATGACCAACGAGGTGCCTTTCAATCCTATAATGCTATGATCTAGGAAGAGGCGGGGAACATTTTCTCCTCCCCGGGGCCACTTTGAAAATTAGTACAGGCTCCGAGAGCCACGTAGGGGTTTGAGGCTTAAGGGGTTTGCTCAGGAAGAGGAGGATCCAGATCCAGGGATCAGTCCCTTCTCCTTGTGTGCCTGCCCTCATCTCTCTGCTCCCGTCCCCCGAGTTCAGTCTTTCAGTGCTTGGGCGTAGGTTTACCTGAATTTTCCCTCATGGGGATGGGCTTGAGGGTCCCATGGTCCACCAGGCCCTGGTAAAATGTGGGTGTTTTTAAACGAGCAAGGCTTGAGGAGGAGTCCGTGGCCGGCGAGCGGCAGGGCTGCGGAGCACTTACCCGTGCATGTGGACTGAGCGGGGAGCAGTTCTAATGGGCGGCTCCCAAGGTGGCCACTGCAGCCAAGCAGGCAGTTCCCGGGCAACTCCCGCCCCCACAGCCTGGCCCTGCCAACAACTCACATGGGCAGCTGTTTCCCCTCCCACCCCACCCGGCAACAACCTCCGCCCCAAGCCCCGCCCAAGTGCCCACCCGCTGCCGTGACACACCGCCGTGGACACCATGGAAACAGGAAGCCGCAGCAGTCAGTAACCCCTTCCTGCCCAGGAGCCTGTGCAGCCGCTGGCAGTCCCGGGCAACAACGAAGCAGAGGGCACATGCTGGGCGGGACACACAGGATGCCGCTGTCTGAGCTGTTGTCCTCCATGACGCTGGCTCGCCTCTCATGCATCACAAGCGGGGTTTGTTGTGCTTTGAGCCGACGTGGTGGTGTATTTCGCACGCGTGTCCTTGTAGGACTGTGGACAGGACCAGGGAGGCAGCAGGGCCGCAGACCTGCCTGTCGGTGTGGGTGGACGCCCCGGTTCATGCAGGTGCCTGTCCCCACGCATCTTTTTGGCATCCCCCGCGCGGTGCACTCCGGAGTTTTCGGCAGTGCCCCCGTGCGTGGCCACGAATGGGTGCGGCGTGGCTCACGGGAGTGCGCGTCCATTCCCACGAGCGGTCGGGTGGGTGGTTGATGGGTGGCCCATGTGTGGTAGCAAGGGATAGGAAATCGGATGGAAAATCAGAATTGGATTAAAATTGGAACTGGAGTCAGTTGTTTTGGATTTGAATCGGATCGGAATTGGTTTGTATTTTTCCCCCCATTGACTTCAATGGGGAATTTTTTGACGTCATTGGGAAACCAAACCTATTCATTTCAATGGGCAACGCAAGGCATAACGGTTCTTGCCACGGAATCGGATTAATCCGAAGCAATAAAAATCAGGTGAATTAGATTAATCCAATTCCGATTTTCCCATCCCTAGTTAAAAACACCCATGTCTCCAGTCTGCTCCCCCGCCCCCGACACTCAGTTATACTTAAGACGGAGCCTATCCTAGGGGAGTCATATTGCCCCTCTGTAGGACTGTAGATTTTTCACGGTAAAAAATGGCTTATTTCAAACCATATCCTAAACATTTTGCAATTCAACTGAGTATTTATTAAGCAGAAAAATTGCTTATTCACATTCAAAAACCTATTCATTTTCCTTACTATACAAATAAACCTTCTCAAACACAATGTTTTACTTACAGGTGAGGTTGACAATCCAGAATCTGGCTGCCTTTTTGAAGATAAAATTTTCAAATTTGCAATTTTCAAAATAATTTCAATCCCCCACCCCCCGCAATTTTCAGAACAAACTCAGTTATCAAATAAAAATTGAAAAGTGAAATACATTTTTTAAAGCAGCAGAGAATTTTTTTTTACTGTTTCAAATTAAATGTTCCCTTTTTATACTAAAAGACCTGGATTTGCTTAGAGTAGCAGAGCTCGCAAACCTTTCGATGGCCTTGCATCCCCCTGCCACTAGAGGCCAGTGAGCTGGGCCAGTGTAGCCTATTGGTAATGGTGTTGGGCTTGGACCTGCGAGACCTGAGTTCAAAGCCCACCTTAAGTATGAGCACACCAGGTGGCCTTGGGAAAGTCACTCTCTCTCAGCCTCAGTTCCTCATCTGTAAAATGGGAATAATAATGACCTACCTCACAGGGTTGTTGTGAGAGGGGAATGAGATAAGGAATTTAAAGCACTCGGAACACTGAATGTGCTATAGGAGATAATATGTATTACATCCTCTGTGCTACACTCTCCCCCTGACAGAGGAAGCCTGTCCCAAGCTTCTCAGGTCTACCCAGCTGGCCCTCCTAAGTGGGGCATTGGCAGCAGGGGTTGAACTGGGGATCTCTCACATCATCTACACCAGGGGGTGGGGAACCTTTCCCTCCCAGGGGCCACTTTGAAAACTGGCACCAGCTTTAAGGGCCACATAGAAGCTGGGGGCAGGAGTGTTTAAGAGACACATTCAGGAAGAGGAGGTTCCAGATCATGGATCTGTCATCTGGCCTTGTGGGCAGGCCCCTCATCTCTGCTCCCTTCCCCGGAGCTCAGATTTTCAGTGCCTGGGGACCGGAATTGGATCCAGGAACTGTAAAGGGGCCACATAAAAACTAGCAGTGGGCTGCATTTGGCTCCTGGGCCTGTGGCTCCTGGGGCTGTGGTCCCCCAACCCCACCCCATGAAAGACCACCTGGTCCATTAGCTCTGTAGAGTAGCAGGGTCATAAACCTGTGGGTGGGCTGACACCGCCACACCACTAGGGGGAGCCAACGTGCCACACCCCCTGTGCTACTCTAGGCCACAGCAATCATTCGGAGACACACATCGATGCAGTACTTTGGATGAAGGCTTTGAAAGAAACGCTCGGCCCTGGGTGTTCCGCAGCTTGCAAGGAAGCAAACTCCGACGACGGGATGTTTGCACAAAAGCTAGTGTGTTCACGAAGCAACAGATCTCGATGTATAGCGCTATCTGCAATACAAGCCCATGATAATAAACACGTGTCGTTATAATAAACGACACTGTAGCCCATTATAATAAACACATTCAGCTACAAAATGATAGCGAGCGTGGCTGCCGCCGGAGATGTAAAATTTCCAGAAATTTTGAAGGGATGGAAAGAAACGATTCCGCCCCCCCGCCCCCTTAAAAATGCCACCAGAAATTTTGCAAATCTTCTCCCCCTCAAAAGGAAATTATTTGCCGTAGATACTTAACTATTCAAACGTAGCTACATCCTTTGGACTCAGAACCACAGTGAGAGCTAGTTATAACAACAGCAATGTTACAATAGTCATTGATAATTCTATCGGTTCATAGCATACACGGGACAGTTTATTTTCAATTTTTCAAAAAATATCCATATTTTCTCTACCAGACCCTTGGAAAAAAACAACACGAGGACCAGAAAGAGGTCTTGAAGGAAGGAGCTGGATCCATGGGCCAGAACTGGAGAGAGAACTAAATGATTATTACGTATATAGCACTTGCAATGTACCTGGCACTGGACAAGCATGAATTAGAGACAGGTCCCTGCCCCGGGGAGCTTACAGTCTAAGAGAGAAATGGGAGAGGGGCCCAGTGGGAGAGACAGGGAGACATTCACGAATTTGAGAAGTCACAGATGCAAGTGTTCAGATTAGTCACAGCAAAGAAGGGGACAGTAGAGGTGAGGAGTCTGTAGGGGTGAGGAGCTAGGGAAAGCCTGATGGAACAGGTAGGTTTTCAGGTGGGATTTGAAGGTTGGGCTGGACTTGGCCCAAGGGTCAGAAATTCCCCACCCCACTATGATCCCTGCTATTTCTCACGTCCTGATTTGCCCCCCACTCTCTCTGCATCGTTATCATCTGGGATTATTATTATTATTATTATTATTAATAAACATTTATATAGCGCAAGCAGTGTACCTGGCACTTTACAAAGTAATAAAACAGACACGGTCCCTGCCCCTAGGGCTTACAATCTGAGAGACAGGAGCTGGGGGAGAGACTTAGGAAGGGGAACAGAGGGAGAGACAAGGGGCCTAACATTCATGAAGATGCGAGGTCTCTAGGACATGTACTTGGCTTGGTTACGATGAGAACCAAGTCTGGGATGAGTCTGGAATGGGACAGCCGGTGTCCTTAATTTTTTTGGCTGAAATCTGGCATCCCAGTGGGTAAACTGCGACGTCGATGTTCAAAATACACCTGCCTCCATATGTCTGGGAGCGCGTGGAGTCCTTGGGATGACATCCCCTCATTCCCCGAGGAGGAGATCTCCCTGTAGGATTTCATGGAGCTCAGAGCACCGAAAATGAAGTCTTCGCTAGGCTGGTCCTCTGCCTTCATAACCAGCGTCACCAGAAGTGGAAATTCCCCAAAGGAGGCAGAGCCTCCATCCAGCTGTTCATCCCAGCACTGCAGAGGCGAGACCTTGCAGGATGAGTTTTGGAAGCAGACCCTCTGGCCAGACTCACAACTGGAGGAAGTGTTTCTTGGAACGTGGTGGGCAGGCGGAGACTGGGAAGAGTCTGAGCTTGATGGAACTCCATCGTGATCTTCCTGGACCACCACTACCGTGGAATACTCCAACTCGCTTTGAGACCCTGTGGGCTTATGGTGTTGTCCTGCATTCTCTGGGGTGCTCGAGCTTCCTAGGATGAGGATGGTGTGCTGCTCAGACTTCTCCCCGATACTAGGAACCTCTATTGCCCACGTCTTCTCTAGGAAGGATTTCTCCATCTTCATCTCCTTCTGCTTGGTGGCAAAGATCCTCGAGAGGTCACCAAGGATGAAGCTGAGGTACCCTGCACTCTGCTTCTCACCATGCTCACGCGGGAAGTTAACCAAATCCTGCAGTGAACAGATGGGGGGAAGAGAGGGAGAGATTATGCACACGGCAGCTAGGGCCTAGGGCAGCAGGGGAGGAGAGACCGGAGGCAGCCTCAGGGAGATGTTAACATGGAACATAAACTGAACCTGGAGTCAACAAGGTGACGCTGTCGCCAAAAAGGCAAATGTCATTTTGGGTTGAATTAACAAGACACGGGACTATGGCGATGCCACGTTACTCAGCGCCGGTGAGACCGCCCCGTGTCTTCCATTTGGGCCACCACAAATCAAGAAAGATAGAGAGAAATTGGAGAAGATTCAGGAGGAGACCAACTGTGGGTGAAAATAAACATGCTGCTGGCGTGCCGGGGGTAGGGCGGGGGCAGCCTTGGTGGGGTCAGGTTGGGACACAGATCAAATGTGAGCTACTTCGGGCCGGCCGGTGAGCCCTCCCCTGCCTCCCCCCCCGGTCGCACGACCAAGTGGCCCTGCCCCCAGTGCACCCCCAGCCTCCCACCATGACGGGCAGCCAATCACAGCCAGCCCTGGCTACTGGCTATGAGAGCCCTTGATCCCCGGCAGGAGCTGGGGCCGGAAACATGCGCTAGGCTGCACTGGCTCTCCTGGACTTCCCTTGGCCCAGGCTGTGGGCCACATCGGGAGGGGGGTGGGCATATCGCGGTCAGGCTCCTACCCAGCTTGGGGCAGCAGTGGACCCAGAAATATGGGGAGTCTCTGGCTCAGGCAGACCCCTGTCATATTTATTATCACCCAACGCTGATAGAGGAGCTGGAAGAAAAACCCTAGGAGGAAAGGCTGAAAGAATGAGCCTTGAGAGCAGTTTTCAAGTCTCTCTAAAGGGACACCCACAAAAAAGAAGACACTGAACATTTGGTCTCTGCTGTCGTAGAAGAGAGAACCAAAGGGAATGGGCTTAAATTTAAATCAAGGAGATTTCAGTTAGATATCGGGGGGGGGGGGGGGNCTGTTTGGCAATGGAATAAGTTGCCCAAGGAGACTAGGGGGATCTCCGTCCTTGGCTATTTTAAATACCCAGCAGGACAAGCATCTGTCTGTAGCGTTGTAGGTAGAAGGCATCCTGCCTTGGAACAGGGAGTTGGATTCGATGAGCTTTTCCAAGCCTGCATTTCTGTGATTTTGTAACAGGACTGGCCACCAGCCCCAGAGACGCCTCGATCCTCCCTTTCTCTGGGCAGAGTGTTGGGATGAGTCAAGGCTGTGGTTTGAGAATTTGAAAGGGGTAGTTGGAGTCCTGGGGAAACCGGAAGAGGGACAGGAGCGGAGGAAGAGGGAGGCCAGTAGCAGAACCCGAGAGGGATCCAAGGAGGCGTGTCCTTGGCCAAGACACCAGGAAAAGGACCTGCTGCCAATTTCACCCACGTAAAGTGCTTGATGGTTAGAGACGGAGGCTGTTGACACGTCTCCGAGGAGGCGTCTCCCAACCCCTCTGCACCAGAAGGGGCTCCGCTGGCATCACGGACAGTGGGAAGTGGACTTGCAGCAAAGAGGACTAGAACAAGGTGGTGGGGTCTCATTGCAGCTTCAAGAGCGCTCTCAGTAAACAAGCCTGATTCTGCTCCATCTTAGAGAGGCTATTTTAAAAAAAAATTAAAAAATGTTTGGGCTCCAGCGGGAGCCTTTAGACGGACACCTGCTTTTCCTCACCCCAGATGGGCTACCGTAACCCGGAGGCGGGGCGGAGCAGGTGTCCGCCTAAAGGCTCCCACTGGAGCGCCGCTCCAATGCGGACACATCCTTCTTCTGATCCGATTAAGGGGATAACCACCACGGAGAACATCTCTGAGATCCGCTTCATCTCTCCCGCGGTTTTATAACCTGGGTTTTCCATGGACTCCCCGCCCGGGTCACTTCACTGCTCTGGGCCTGAGCGGAGGTCACAGCAACGCTACGCAAGTCATAGCCTGGCAAGCCAGGCAGGGGATCCAGCGTACTCACCAGGCCCATCTTTGGTGGCCTCCAAGTGGCCAGCTCGCTCTTAGCTGGGTCAGGGACTTGTGGGCACAAGAAGCCTCGTACGCTGAGAAGGACAACAGTCAGCATGAATACAGACGCAGCTGTCTACGGGAGGAGAGAAGCAGCTCTCCCTGCCACGAAGGGAGGAGCTCTCCCCTGGGAGCAGGGACGTAGCTAGGCTGGACTAGGCCCTGGTGCAAGAAGTTGACCTGGGACCCGCTCCTCTTCCTCCCAGAAGTAAGGGACACACTTCACCAGGGAGAGCGGACCGCTCCAGGCTTATGGGCTCCAATGCGGTGGCTCCCTTCCTCCCAACCTTCAAATCCCTCCGAAAAACCCTCTTCCGTCAAGCTTTCCAGAGCTCCTCGCCCTCCACAGGCTGGTTATGGATGCTCCTTCTGCCGGGCTTTCATTCAGGGTCCCTTTCTCCCCTGTAACCCAGCTAAGCACCTGCGACCAGGGCCGGCATGACCACCTGGGGTGGCAAGATGAAGGGGGGCAGCTCTCCTCACTCCCCCCCCCCTTTCCATCCAGCTCAGCTGCCCCACTGCTGAGAAACTCTGCACTGGAGGGAGGAGGAGAGGTGCCCCTTCCCTCGATCCAGTGTGGAGTTTAGGGACGGTGAGGGGAGGATAGGCAGCGGAAGCTGGATGGGTGTGCGTGGGTCTAAGAGGTGCCCCTGCCTCTGATCCAGTTTCTGCTGCTACTAAACTCTGTGCTGGATTAGGGAAAGAGACATCTAGTTGAAGGGGACACCTCTTCTATCCCTCTCCAGTGGTTGCCGCTGCTTTTCCTGCCCTGATGCAGCCGTCGCCAAGCTTCGGGGAGCTGCCTGAGGCCGCCTAGGCTGACAAGTATTCTTGTGCTGGCCCTGCCTGCGATTTCTCCAATTTGTGAATGTCTCTCCCAATGCTCCCCTCTCCTTTGTCTCTCCTAGATAGTAAGCCCCTTGGGACAGGGAACTGTCTCTAATTCATGATTGTACCGTACCAAGCCCATTGGTGGTGCCATGTAAATCATAGTCATCCCTTGGTGGTCTCCCATCCAACTGCCACTCCAACCTGATCCTGCTTAGCTTGCCAGTTCCGGCAGGATGAACTACCCATCCCCCCGAAGAGAAGACTGCAGTTGTACATACAGTTGGTGCATGCAGAGGCAGGTCAGGGAGGCGAGGAGGAGGAGAAGGAAGATCCCAGCGCACAGGCAAGAGAGCAGCAATTCGATCTCGTCATTGTCTGTGGAGAGACAACAGGCTTGTGTGGGAAGCGGCAGCGGGAGGTGACGGGAACAGCCCCAGCGGGAAAAAAATGTGCGCCAAGGGGAGTGGCTGTTAGGAGCTCAGGGAGGACGTGGGGAGCAAGGAGAAGGCTGGGATCATGTACCAGGCTGTTGATGGCTCCTCTCTTCCTCTGTGCCCTGTGTGTGCTGGACACAGCCAGGAGAAGGGGGTGGCTGGGTCTGATCATCCAGCCTGTGGTTCTCTCACCATCTAGGACTCTCATAGTCCCCTAGGGTGACGGAAATGGGGCCAAATGGGCTGGCCTTACAAAGCCTGAAGGCGGAGTCATCGCCGAGACAATGGAAGAGGATAAGCATCGGGGCCCAGAGAAAGCACCCGGTTGTCCCATTCCTAAGGGTTCCCCTGCCCCCACTCCCGCCACCCCTGAGAGAGCTCGCTCGCTGTCCTCACCGAAGCTTCTGGTCTGGAGGGTGAGGACGGGGCCCTTCCTGCTTCCTCCATCGTTGACAGCAGCGAGACAGGCCTTCACCACGGAGCTGGGACTCAGGCCCCTGATGAGGTAACGATGAACTGAGCTGTTCACCACGGATGCTGAAAGAACAGGGACCCAGCCGCTAGCCAGAGGCTAAATGAGGGTCTGTGACAAAAATGGTTCCTCCCCCCGAGGGCTTGAATTGTCCGTTAGCCGGCATGTCTTACAGACCCCGTTCCTACTGTGCAAAAGAACCAGCCTCATCCCAGGGCCAGCCCTGTGCTCGAGGGGGTCCCTCAGGGTGGCCAGGACTGGTCCTAGTAGCCTCAGGTCCGACGTTACTAAGGCTGTGGGACTAGCTATTTCTGTGGGGCCCTTGTAAATGCCTCCTGCGAGGCCCTGCCCCCCCCCCGCTCCGTCTCCCCCCTTTCTGGAAATTCATTTATTAACCGTGGTTACCAAATTCGGTCTCCGTTTCAGATCAAATTGTACCCCGAGACTTGCTTGGTCTCTTACTTCGTGTGCTCTCCCCCTGCTGCTGGTAGGAAATGGTGTAGTTCCGGATGAAGCCGCCTCGCTCCTCCAGGGGGACGTCCTCCCATCTCACCTCCACCCAGGATTTCCAGATTTGGGCAGCACGCAACGCCGGGGCACGGAATGGAGCTGAAACCCCCAGGGATGCGGGGGAAGAAAGGATTAATATCAGTCAGAGCCAGCCGAAACTGAGCTCCCCCTCTCAGGCTGCTTTTAGAGGAGCATCATCCACTCGTGCCGTGAAATCGTGCGGCTTGTAAAAGTGCCGCGGGCCGCTTTTAGACGCGCCGTATTTCCGGTTGCGCATTCTTTAACAGCGCAAATTAAATACCTCGATATCGAGGTTTTCAGTTTGCGCTGTTAAAGAATGGGCGACCGGAAAGACGGCGCATCTAAACGCTGCCCATGGCACTCGCTCTTCTAGAAGTGGCCTTAGTCTAGAACCCGCTGGACCTCTCACTGGGAGGCTCTCAGTCAAACAGGTGCAGCCAAGTGGCTCCATCTGGCTACAATTCTTCCTTTGAACTCACTGTCGCCCCTCTAGTGGCGATGCTGGGCCATGCACAGGCTGTGGTGCTCTAGCCCCCTCTAGTGGTGATGCTGGGCCATGCACAGGCTGTGGTGCTCTAGCCCCCTCTAGTGGTGATGCTGGGCCATGCACAGGCTGTGGTGCTCTAGCCCCCTCTAGTGGTGATGCTGGGCCATGCACAGGCTGTGGTGCTCTAGCCCCCTCTAGTGGTGATGCTGGGCCATGCACAGGCTGTGGTGCTCTAGCCCCCTCTAGTGGTGATGCTGGGCCATGCACAGGCTGTGGTGCTCTAGCCCCCTCTAGTGGTGGCAATGGTTCTGGCATTTTGTCCTGCTCTAGTGGCAGAGAGAATGGCACTCTGTCTCCCTCTAATGGCCCCACTGGGCCACACAGGAGGCTTCTGATCAACCTCCTAGCTAAAATCACCCCCTCTAGTGGTGGCAATAGGTTACACAGGGTGCTCTGTTCCCCTCTAGTGGTGGCGCTGGGCCATGCACAAACTGTGGTGCTTTGTCCCCCTCTAGTGGCAGCACTGGGCCACACAGAGGCCATGGCATTCTGTCCCCCTCTAGTGGCAGAACTGAGCCATGCACAGGCGGTGGCACTCTGCCCACCTCTATTATTTATTATTAATTATTATTATTATTATTATTTATATAGTGCAAGCAATGTACCTGGCACTGTATAATCAGTAGTGACAGCAACGGGCCACACAGGAGGCTGGCGTACTCTGTCCCCCTCTAGGGCAGTGGTTCTTAAACCTTTTTGAGCACCACACCCCTTTTTACAACTCATTTGTTGTAGTCAAGGCCTCTCCCAACACCACACACACATACCCACATTGGTCCTTCTCTTCCTCTCCCCTTCAGCCCTCCCCCCATTGCTTCCCTTCTCCCCCCCCCATCCCATCCCTTTTTCTTTGACTCTCTCCCTCCCACCCTACTATTTTGGAGAGTCATTCCCCCCGACTCTGTGAGAGTGAGGAGCTAGGTGTTTGCCAGCTGGAGCCCTCTTTGTGGCTCCCCCCCGCAGCACAGAACATCTTCCACACCCCGTCCAAGGGGGCCTGCCTCCAGTTTGAGAGCGTAGGCTTTACTGGCGGTGCTGGGCCTCACAGAGAGAGAGACCGTGACCATTCCCCCCGCTAAAATCACAACGATGCAGCCACACCTCGCCACTCTTTTCCAACTTGCCCAGTCGCTAAGTTTGCCCAGCTGCACATAACAGTGAATGTAGGAGTCTTGCGTTTCTGCTCCCACCCTTAGTGCCTACCAATCTGCTTAGAGTAAGCACTGGCAGAGCCTGTGGCCTGGATGACTCCATCGTTCAGGGCAAACACCGTCAGGTTGTAGAGGTATCCTGGCTCAATCGCTTCTGTAGTGGAACAAGGGAAATAAGCAAGAGTGAAACTCCTCAGAGAGTAGAGTATTTATCAACCCCTGTGGGTACTAGACCCCACAACCCTTCTCCTACCATGACTAGAGGAGGACAGAGGACCACAACATCTGGGTGGTCCAGCACCTCCACTAGAGGGGGACAGAGTACCACAACCTCTGTGATGCAGTGCTACCACTAGAGGGGGACAGAGCGCTCTGGTATCCTGTGTGGCCCAGTACCACCACTAGAGGGGGACAGAGCGCTTTGTTCTGTGACCCCAAAGAGATGTAGAACAGAGAGCCAGGCATCTTCACTGCCTCTTAGCTGGCCATGAACTGCAGTGTATTAGGGCAAAGTAAGACTATCAGAACCACTGGACAGGGTCAAATCTATCATGGCCCATTTCACCCAGTATCCTGTCTCCAACAGTAGCTGGCTAAGCCACACGCAGTTTGTGATGCTCTGTCCCCCTCTAATGGCAGTGCTGGGCCACACAGAGGGGCCATGGTGCTCTGGTCATGTCCAGTGGTAGCGCTTCTCCACACAGGATGCCGGGATGCTCTGGCTCCGTCTAGTGACAGAGCGGGGCCACAGAGATGCTGTGGTGCTCTGCTGCCATCTAGTGGTGGCACTGGGTGGCACAGAATGCTGTGGTGCTCTGTTGCCATCTAGTGGTGGCACTGGGTGGCACAGAATGCTGTGGTGCTCTGTTGCCATCTAGTGGTGGCACTGGGTGGCACAGAATGCTGTGGTGCTCTGTTGCCATCTAGTGGTGGCACTGGGTGGCACAGAATGCTGTGGTGCTCTGTTGCCATCTAGTGGTGGCACTGGGTGGCACAGAATGCTGTGGTGCTCTGTTGCCATCTAGTGGTGGCACTGGGTGGCACAGAATGCTGTGGTGCTCTGTTGCCATCTAGTGGTGGCACTGGGTGGCACAGAATGCTGTGGTGCTCTGTTGCCATCTAGTGGTGGCACTGGGTGGCACAGAATGCTGTGGTGCTCTGTTGCCATCTAGTGGTGGCACTGGGTGGCACAGAATGCTGTGGTGCTCTGTTGCCATCTAGTGGTGGCACTGGGTGGCACAGAATGCTGTGGTGCTCTGTTGCCATCTAGTGGTGGCACTGGGTGGCACAGAATGCTGTGGTGCTCTGTTGCCATCTAGTGGTGGCACTGGGTGGCACAGAATGCTGCAGTGCTCTGACCCCCTCTAGTGGTGGTACTGGGCCACACAGGATACCAGAGCGCTCTGTCCCCCTCTAGTGGTAGCACTGCATCACAGAGGTTGTGGTACTCTGTCCCCCTCTAGTGGAGGTGCTGGACCACACAGATGTTGTGGTGCTCTGTCCTCCTCTAGTCATGGTAGGAGAAGGGTTGTGGGGCCTAGTACTCAAAGGGCTTGATAAGTACTCTACTCCTTGAGCCCAAGCTGAGACTTTTAGCTTAGGCCCTAGAGGTTGGTTATGGATCCTGAGGTTCCTAGTTCAGTCCTTGCAGCTGACATGTGCTGATTACATCTCTGATCCCCGCAACCCGCTCTCTCAACTTCCCCTTCAGGACTTCACCCATAAGAACACAGTCAGTGCCATCCTGGGTCAGACCAATGGTCCATCTAGCCCAGCATCCTGTCTCCGACAGTGGCCAATCACGGTGGCTTGGAGGAAGCATCCAACAGGTCACAATGGGAGATCCATTCCCTGTTGTTTCCCCCCAGCTCCCATTGTGTTCCTTGATCCTGTCTGGCCAATAGCTGCTAATGGACCGATCTTCCAGAAACTTGTCCAAACCTCTTTTAAACTCAGCTCTAGTACTGGCCCTTCCCACAGCTTCTGGCAGTAGATTCCACAACCCAATTATACGCTGAGTGAAAAAATATTTTCTTTTATTTGTTTTACACTTGCCACCCATGAGTTTCATGGAGTGTCCCCTAGTTCTAGTACTAGCTGAGAGGGTAAATAACGGCTCCTTGTTTATGAGTTCCACCCCACTCATGATTTTATAGACCTCTATCCTGAACTGACCCTGCACTGACCCTGAACCCCGTTACCCTCAAACCCCACATCCGCCCATGTCCTGGATGCCCCTCACCTCTGTGCTCCTTACACCACTAAGCTTTTTCTACACTCACCTCTCCTCCCTCTGCCATTGTTGTCAGTTGCTTCTTCCCCCTTGCTGTCTGCCCTATGGGCCGGGACCGACAGCAGGGTCCGAAACTCGTGCTTATAGCTCAGGCTGTCCCTTTCCCCAAGGTGTTAACTCGGAGGAGGTGGGGCCTGGACAAAAGAGGCGGGACAAAGAGACTCGGCCACACCCCCTTTGGAGTGTCACGACATCACGACGTTCAGCAGGGGCGGGGTCAGATCCAAAAGGGTCGGGGGAGCCCTTTGCCCCACCCCCTTTTTACAGGCCCCTCCCTCCCCAACACACACCACTTCCTGAAGCCCCAGTTTCTCTGGGTTATCAGGGGTGGCTAATCTGAAGAAACTGGGGATCCACCCAGAGATGACAGGTTAAAACCAGGAGTGATAACTCTCCAAACACAAGCCTCTATCGCTTGAGCTATGGGAGTAATGCCACTCACCAGTAGCAATAGTAAGCTATTATCTGGCAGCTGCACCTTTAGCGGGGCACAAAAGTTCACCCAGTGCTACTGTGGGAAAGGTAAGTTAGGGGGCCACTCTGTCTGGGTCTCTGCAGTTGGGTAGGACTGAGGTGGCACCGGGGTGAAGGGACCCCACCGGACACTAGTATCTTCTCAGGGACCACCCCTCCACAGCACTCCCTCACCTGTGACGACGGTGTGGTTCATCTTCCCCGGCTTATAGCACCAGCTGCTGGTTTGCCCTGGTTTCTCAGGCATCCGGGACCACTCAAGGACGTAGGCTGTCACGGGAAAGCCTGGGGGAGCCCACTGTACGAGGAGGCTGCGGTCGGCCACCGAGGAGACCAGAACCGGCAGTGGCCAGGATGAGACTGGAAGGAATGTAGGTAAGGGAATGAGGGACGGGGCAGGTACCGCCACAGGGGAGCAGGGCTCTGCCCCTCTTCTGAAGGGGGAGTGAGACCCCTCCTTGTGGCTGGCAGGGGTGAGGCAGGACCCAGCTGCCTAAGGTCTTGTCTCACTCCCTAGGGCACAGTCCTTTGCCCTGTTGGTGCTCGAGGCCAGCTTCCCCCATGCATGTCCCAGGTGTACCCAGCACCCCCTGGGGCTCCCTGTTGGGTCAGCGTCCTCGGAATGCATGGGCCAGAGGATGGACTCTCCCTAGCCCCAAACTCTCCCCTCCTTGTTCAGGCGGAGGGAATCCTCTGCCTCCCTCGGATGCTAATCCCCTCCCCCAGGACCCTCCCACCCCAGGTCTGTGAAAGCGAAGGCCAGCTCTACACCCGGTTCCCTGCGTCCCCTTCACCTGCTTGGGCTGCCAGCGGGGGGACCACGAGCTTGGCGGGGGGGGACTCCCCCATGTCATTGCTGGCGGTGAGGAAGAAGGCATCTGCCTCGGTGTCTGGCAGCTGGACAGTGCAGGCCAAGGCCAGAGCAAGGCATTGTGGGAAAGCAAGCTGGCCCCGTCTCTGAGAGCGGAGGTTGTAGGACAGGATCCTGCCGTTGGCTTCCTTGCGCTTCAGGGGGGGGGGGGGGGGGGGGGGAAGCGAGGTTAGGATAAGCCTAGTGGTGGCCCAGGGAATTCTGGGAAGGAAGAAGCTGGGGGTGGGTTCAGGATTGGAGCTGGCGAATACATTGTTGGCATCCAATTAAACATAACATCCCCTTCAGGACGCTTATAAAAAATACATGGTGCAGGGCTGTGTTGGTTCCAGTGCAGCCCTGCACCATGTATTTTTCATAAGCGTCCTCTTTTAAAGGGGAGGTATGGCCATGCTACCTTCCTGGGCCGGGGCTCCCTGCATTGGACAAGGCAAAGGGCAAGACAGGAAGCAGGTCAGGCCAGATGATCCACTCAACTTCCTGTGGCTGCCGGCCTGCCTTATCTACGACAGGCAGCCAATCAGGAAGCAGGGAGGCGTGGCAAAGGTCAGGGCACAGAGGGTTAATGGGGCCGAGGACTGAATTGAGTTACTGTGGCGCTAATGAGCCAAGTACCGCCTCAGACCCCACCCCTGGCTGCCAGTTCAAGGCTGGGTGCCAGACACCTAGGGCGAGGGCCCCCCAACACACAGGGCCTTTTGCAGTTGCAGTTTAGGCTCACCTGCATTAGGCTCCGCCCCAGCACAGTGAGCAGATCGTGCCCAGCGTGAACGGAATCAGAAATGACGTATGCAAAGCAGGAACGAATCAGCTATCTGACTCAAACAGTGTACGGGAGCAGATTGTCATTCCCAGAAAGTCTCGCAGCCTGGGACCCTCTCCTGGTCTCCTACCTTCCACATCAGCGTGATCTCCCTCATCCCATCAGCGCTGGGAGCTGCGACTGTCCTCCAAAGGGCTGGGGCCCTGGATGGGGCTGGGAGGCGGCAACAGGTCAGGAGAGAGGAAAGGAAAGCTATTGAGACAGGTTTTGGCAGTAGGGGGGTCCCATAAGAACGTAGGATTAAATCACTGTGTGTGGGGCCATCTGGCAGGAGGCTAGAAAAAGCACTCTGTCCCCCTCTAGTGGTGGCGCTGGGTCACACTGAGGTTGCGGCGCTCTGTCCCCCTCTAGTGGTGGCACTGGGTCACACTGAGGTTGTGGTGCTCTGTCCCCCTCTAGTGGTGGCACTGGGTCACACTGAGGTTGTGGCGCTCTGTCCCCCTCTAGTGGCGGTACTGGGCCACACAGAAGCTGTGGCGCTCTGTCCCCCTCTAGTGGTGGCACTGGGCCACACAGAGGCTGTCGTGCTCTGTCCCCCTCTAGTGGCAGTGCTGGGTCACACAGAAGCTGTCGTGCTCTGTCCCCCTCTAGTGGTGGCGCTGGGCCACACAGAAGCCGTCGTGCTCTGTCCCCCTCTAGTGGTGGCGCTGG
Organism: Sphenodon punctatus; assembly: GCA_003113815.1. Taxonomy (NCBI): domain Eukaryota; kingdom Metazoa; phylum Chordata; class Lepidosauria; order Sphenodontia; family Sphenodontidae; genus Sphenodon; species Sphenodon punctatus. The sequence continues at coordinate 1,487,237 of QEPC01008752.1, read as the reverse complement.
GCCACACAGAAGCAATCGTGCTCTGTCCCCCTCTAGTGGTGGCGCTGGGCCACACAGAGGCTGTGGCACTCTGTCCCCCTCTAGTGGTGGCACCAGTCTGCACAAAGGTTGATGGGACCTTAGCTAACAGTGGGAAATCTCTTAGCGCAGTTGGGAGAGATTTGTCTTTCAGCTCCCAAAGTCCCTGGTTCAAATCCTTGCTGGCAACATCCCAGGGTCCTGGCAATACCCTGTAGCTGAAATTACCCCAGCACCACTTTTTATTATACACAATCTTCAAGAATACAAGGATACACAGGAAGGTGGGAAAACACTTTTATCAGAACAAGGTGTGGCATCCCTTGTCCCCACCCATTTCCAACGTAGCCCTGTGTCCGGAAGAGCATAGTGGTGTCATGATGCTCGGTAAGGGGCGGAGTTACATCAGAAAGGAGAGCGACAGCCCCTTGGTCTTACCCCCACTGATGTCCTCCTGCCCCCTCTGGTTGAAAACCCAGGAGGACTGGTAACCTTAGTTCGTGTGCCCAGTTCTGACTTTGGAGTTTATGGACAAGAGACATGGGTTCAGATCCCACTTCTGACACCATGTGGAGCTTGCAGATAGACTAGACACCATGTTGAAGGTAAAACTAGAGAGTCTTTTTATTTCCTGCTTGTACAGCTTAAGCCTCCCTGTTCAACACCCCCTGGTGGCCACTGACCTGTTTACAACTCCAGGATCTGTTTGAATAAAGTCAAGACCTCCCATGAGCTGGCTGCATGAGGAAAGCACAGCAAAAATCAAGGGCTCTCCAGGGTCCTGAGCTCGCACTGGGACATGGTTAATCCATGGTGGAGCTCCCCTAGGCCACTTGTACACAGGACAAAAATGGGTTCTTATAAGTGCTCGAGATAATACTGAGTGTTATAAATGCTGGAGTTTTGTAATGCGTGAACGCACTAGTCCCCTTTTATTCAGCGAGATCTTGCAGCCTTGTCTGCAAGATCAAGAGTCTAGTAGCTCTTACGATGACCCAAGATCTCGCAGCATAAAAGGGGAATAGCGCATTCATACATCACAAAATTCTAACAATTATAATGCCTGGTATTATCTGAAGCAATTATAATACCCCATTTTTGTCATGTGTGAAAGCAGCCTGGTTTGGTGGATCTTACAAGGCTGCGAGATCTCACTGCATAAAAGGGGAATAGTGCATTCACACATTACAAAACTCCAGCAGTTATAACACCTAGTATTATCTCGAGCACTTATAAGAATCCATTTTGGTCATGTGTAAAAGCGGCTCTAGAAGCTACACTGCCTTCCCCTTCCTTTGGGAGAGACTGCCCCGGGATCCCACTGATGTTTACCTGCTGGCAAAGTGGTCACAAATCTCTCAGGGCTCCAGTCGCTCCAGGAGGGAGTGCCGTCACTCAAGCGGTTGCCCTTCCTTTGGTATATTGCGCGCACCTGCACAGAGTAGTTGGTGAATGGCGGCGCGCCGCAGATGTCCATCGATGCCGGCACATCCTCAACAGCTGTAAAGTTGACCTTTGCAGGAAGGAAAAGGCAGCATTCTTCATCCATGGTGGCCTGCCAAGTGGATCCATGGCGTCTAGAGCCATGAGCTAGCTTAGGGGTGGGGAAGCTTCTCCCGCTCAGGGGCCACTTTGAAAATGAGTACAAGCTCCGAGGGCCGCATAGATGTTGGGAACAGGGGTGCCCCCAGGAAAAGGAGGGTCCACATTATAGCTCTGTGCTGCAGATCTGACCCCTAACCTTGTGTGCATGCCCTCTTACCCTGGACTCTCTCCTTCAAGTGTTTTGGGGGCAGGAACTGGATTCCAGGAACCGGAAAAGGGCTGCATAAAAAACTACTTGCAGACCACATTTGGTCCCTGGGCCTGAGGTTCTCCACCCCTACTACTAATCATTACTATAGCGGTGCTAGGCGTCCGCAGTGCTTTAGAGTCACAGATTTTGGCGACGGGTCCCTGCCCTGTGGGCTTACAATCTAAGCTGGACAAGGGTGAGGGGAACACAGGGAGAGAGAGAGACACACACACACATACCCATTTTACAGATGGGGAACTGAGGCTGAGATGTTATGACTTGCCCGAGGCCACCTAATAGGTTCATGGCTAGGGACATTTTTGCACGGACGCCACCTCCCTCCCTCTGAGTGTGCAGGCGGGTGTGCGGCGGGGTAATCTGTGCGCACGGTGTGGGGGTGAGTGGGGGACTGGGTGCCCACCCATGGGTGGAGGTGTGCACCCACAGAGTGGAATGGAGGTGGGGGGAGGGGGGCGGAGATGTGCACCCACATTACCATCTGAAAAAAGGAGGCGGCTCCGTGGGCGGAGATACGTGTGCGCCTGTCCACCTCCACCTGCCGTGGCCGCACACCCATCCCCCCCCACTGACCGCTGTCTGTGGAAAAAAAGACCTAGGTCAGGATTTGAACCCTGGCTTCCCAGGTCCAAGTCCAACAGCTTGTCCACTACACCCCACCCCTGATTTAGCCCCTCCCCTTCCTTCTCCCATCCTGAACACACCCCTTAAGCCCCCTCCATTTCTGTCTCACCCACGCAGCGTGGCCTAATTTCCAAAGCAGTCCATGGGAGGGAAAAGGCTCCCCATCCCTTACTGGGCCGTGGATCCATCCCCCGAGTCATCTCGACTCCCTTCCCCTAAGCTCACTCTTCGTGAGGGGGGGCGGACTGGATCCAGGAATTGGAAAGGGACCAGATAAAGGAGCGGCAGGCCCGATTCGGCCCCCAGGCCAGGGGTTTCTCCTCACCCCTGCTCCAGAGTAGAACTTCTAGAGAGGGACGTGAATCCACAGTTCCGAAATGGCTAAGATAGACAGATGGCTGGATGTGGATAAGATGGCTGGATCAATAATTTGGGAGCCAGCCAAGCCCATGACTTTTCCTCCTGTCCCCCTTTGGCCTTAGCCCAGGCAGTGACTTTGGGGGTTTCCCAAGGTCAGACCCCGGGCTAGCCATCGACCCGGCCCAGGGAAATTCCGGGCCAACATCTCGTGGTGTAAAAACAGACGTGCTGGTGACCCATGGGTTAAAGCAGCCCACCGTTACACCTGTGTTTACCCAATCCCTGAGGCCACAGCCTGGTCTAAGGCCCGTCCGACTGCAGGCCAGGCCGCCTCCATCGTAGACGCCCATTTAACTCCCCCAACCCCCCGAAGGAGCCAACGGTAACCCACCAACCTGTGTCCAGGCAACCTCGTCTACCTCTCGGTATCGGATCTGGTACCGCGAATCCGTCACGGGCAGTAGCTCCTCCGGAATCAGATGCCATGCCACTCGGAAACAGCCGTCCCCGATGGCCGTGGGGCGGACATCTGGCTGGCTCAGCTTCACTGGGACAGAGAGAAAGAGGAGAGGGAAAAAAAGCGGGAGCTTTGGCAGCCCGGGCTTCCTTCCCGTGATCCTGCATCCATCTTCTGAAAGTGGGCAAGTGCAACGCCAAGGTCAGGGGCAAATTCAGGGAGAGACCCCGTACATCCGTGTGGATTCTCTCAGAGCTCGGTACAATGAGGCGGGGCTAAAATCTTAGCTAGTGCTTTAAAAAGAAAACAAAATCCCCCAAAGAAACCACAACCACAGCCCATTAGAAGGGCCAGATTTAAATTCCTGACCTACCTACTCCCTTTCCTAAGTTCTGGTACCAGAGTTGGCGACAGCTTTTAATTCCGTCACTAGAAAAGGCCTCTGCATATTGCTCAATCAGGGCCGGCCCCAGGCATGTGCCCTGCGGGAGCCAGGACCCCCACGCCTAGAGTCCGTTGCGCCATGCACCGCTGCCTCTGGATCGAAATAATCCAGCCAGGCTGGCCCCGCCGGCGCTGCTTTGCCGGCTGAAAAAACCATCACCAGCTTAGCTGCAGCCCCGCAGCGCTGCTCTCCCTCGGTCTCCACCCCCTCACTCGCAGCGGCAGCGCCACGGGGGGGCAGCTAGCTAGCCAGCCGGAAGGCTTCTACAGCAGCAGTAGCAGTGTGGCTGGTGGCTAAGCTTTGTTGCTGTGTCACGCCAGGGCACTAGTATGCCCTGCGTAGTTGCACCACCGCCTTCTCTGTCAGCTTTTGAAAAGAAAGATGAACGAGAAGCTCCTAGTTTCTTAGCTCACAATGCTTGCAGCTAATATTTACTGCCGCTGTTGATGACAACAATCTTCTTGTCACCCCAAGACTGGCCCATAGGCCCCCAAAAGATCCCAACTACGCTGCTCAGAGCTCTCAGTCAACCACCAGCTCATTAGCACCTCTGAAAGATGTAGAGCAGGTGGCTTTCTTTCCAGTACACCATGCAGGCATGCACAGAAGGGTAACAGATAATTGCTTGCACAGTGGGAGAAGAAATGTAAATGCGTTACTCTCATACTCAGCACAAGAGAGACTTGACAAGCTTGTTTTCTGACCAGGTTTGCTTTGCCAATCAGCCCTTGCTCCTGACCCTCCCTTCCCCTCGCCAAACAGGTTTCACTGCTGACACTCTCCTGCAGATTTTGCCCAGAGACTGGGTTTTGGCTAGGGGTGAAAAGAGAAGCAATTTGTTTCTCATGAAAATCTCGCGAGAATCGAGAATTGTTCCCGAGATCTTGGAATGATCTCGGTAATGGTGAGCATCTCATCCAAATTTGCTGTGAACCGTTTACCGTGATTTGCTGGGTACCGTATACCAATTTACCGAGGACTGTTTACCGTGTACGTCCCTGTCACGGGGTAGGGGAAACTCCACCCTCGTACAAGGGACGCACACGTGACTGAGGCTTTCGGGGTGCAGGGAAGCGATAACGTGGAGATAATGCCCGTCAGGATAGTAGGCTGGCCTTTACCTCTACTCAAAGAGAACAGGCCGCTATCATCATAGGTTGCTGCGACCCAGGGAAGCCAAGGCCTGCCCCAATACCCACTCGCCCCCTCTCTCCAAGGACAGCAAGGGAAGGGGGATGAACCGTGTGGGAGAGGTGAGGGGTTCAGGAAGGGACCCACACAGGATGGGGGAAAACAGGCCACTCACACAGGAAGGGGGGGAACCCTGGGTGGGGGAGGGGACTGGGGAACCACGCACACACTCACGCTCGTAGACACTCACCGACTCAGCCAAGGGAAGAGACACAGGAATGGGTTCAAACGCTTGGGGCTCGTAGGGTCACTCGCTCCGCTGTTCACTCTCCTCTACGCTCAAATCACAAGGGGCCGGTTTCCAAGACGGCACTGACAGCATCGCCGCCATTTTGGAAAAGGGCAGCCATCTCGCGCATGCGCGTTACCGGGACGAACGCGGGACATGGTAAATTGCAGCCAACTGAGAAAAAGTCTTGACCGAGAAAGTGTCGAAAACCGGGGGTTTTTTTCCTCAGTGATTGATTCTCGTTAGGAACGAGTTGAGAACCGTGATTCTCAGCGAGAATCTAGATTGAGTTTCAGCCGTAGTTGATTCTCTGGGCGCGCTCCCAGTCACCTGGAGAAGTCGAGGTTGCAGGAGGCAGCCATGTCTGATGTGGCCCTGTCCCTACAGAGCATCATGATGACACGAGGTCTGTAAGGGGCAGGGTTATGTCAGAAAGGGGCATGGCCACCGATATGCCCCACCCCTTTCTCCGATGTGGCTCCGCCCCCTTCCGTCGAAAGTCCAGAGAGAGCTAGTAACATCACCCCTAGGCTTTGCTCCCAATGTCTCCCCCCACCTTTGCTACCTAGGCTCCCACCTGATCCCCAACGCTTGTCTCTGCCCCTGCCCCGAATGGGTTCCACTCCTGACAGCTCCCCCCCAGCCATGGACCTTCTTCGTGACCCTCCCGATCACCGACCCAGTGCTCTCCCACACTCGGTCTTACTGAGGTTCACGCCGCGCACACACTTGTCCGGGGAGTTGGCCTGTCCCATTTCATTTTCCGCCGTTAGCCAGACTTTGAAGAAGGCAAACAGTGTCTGCACTGGGAAGGTGCACGAACGGGTCTCCCGGGTGGAGGAGACGCACGTTTGGGCCTCGGTGAAACTCCGCAGGCAGCGCCCAGATTCTCTGAAATGGAGAAAGCTCTGCTTAGCTGCGACTGGCTCTGGGGAGTGTCTCTCCCCCCCTCCCTCTGCCCCATGGGCCAGCCCAACTGTTATGAACGCGGGGATGTTGGGAGAGAACAAGAGGGGCATGTTGGGATTCCAATGAATCAGAAGGGCTTTATGGAGACAGGGAGAGGACAACGAGCTGTGCAGACGGGATACAACAGGGGTGGGGGAACCTTTTCTCTCCCAGGGGCCACTAGGATTATTATAATGAGCTCCAGGGGCTGCATAGTAATTGGTGCCAGAGGGGCTGAAGGGGGGCACTCAGGAAGAGGAGGGTCCAGCTCATGGATCTATACCCTGGATCTGTCCCTCTATCCTTGTGCTCATGCTCTCTGCTCCCTTCCCCTGAGCTCAGTCCTTCAGTGCCCGGCGGGGAGGAACTAGATCCAGGGGCCAGATCCAGGAACTGGAAAAGGGGCCAGATAAAAACTAGCCACAGGCCACATTTGCCCCCCCCTGGACCTGAGGTTCCTGGGATCCAGGGACTCTCTCTCTTAAAGGGGCAGCAGTTTAATCCGATGATGAGGGGTAGTGAGACTGGAAATCTAATCTAGTGAAGTTCAAAGAGGTTTTCAATCGGAGGTGGCCTGGCTGATGGTGCATGCCATCCACTTGATCCAGGGGTTAGCCTTAGGGAATCAACCCGGCCCCTCTCATTAGTTCCAGCTAGGGTGCCCAGATGTGCAAATTGTAGAGGACACTTACGAGAAATGCGGGTTGCAAGGTGGCCCTGCAACCTGTATTTGTCATAAGTGTCCTCTACACTTTGCATATCTGGCCACCCTCGTTCCAGTCAAGTAGACACACGTGCATTTGTATACATTATAATTAATTTGCATAAATAATATGCATGTATCCACACACATTTGCATAAACTAACATCATCCCACAGATGCCGCCCTCTGGGGCCCTAATGCTGCACCACCTGGGGCCCATCACACTATCCAGAGGTGGGACATTTGAATGGTCTTTGGGGGGCGGGCAGCATGACAGAACATCCCGAGGTGTAAGTGCCCTGCCTAAATCAGGTGACTTGGTTGTGGGGTGGATCCACCCCTCCATTAAACTGGGGTGTTTGCCCCCCCCCCAGACCACCCCAGTGTCCCTCTGCCCCGCACCCAGGCACGCGGCACACTCACTCCATCAGGTGGAAGGTATAAGTGGTGGGGATGTAGGTCTCTGGTCCGGGGTCCCAGTAGCAGGTGATGGTTGTAGGATCCCAGACACTGACGCAGCGTTCAATCCACAGGTTTCTTGGTGGCTCTTGTGGGGGAAGAAGGAGAGAATGGTTCAACTCAGTCAGAGACCAATGCCTGCGGGGGTGCGCAGTGCTGTAAAGACCCGGGACTCAAGCCAGCGGCCCTAGGGGGGTGGGGTCTGAAGTGAAGGTGGTCTCTGCAGCACCACAGGGGCATTCTGGTTTGGACCGTGCCTTTCCCCCTCCAGGTTTCTCATTGTTAGAGCCAGCCACATCCCTCCCGCTCCCGGGATTGGTCTTTGACCGAGACCACCTTGTGGCCACAGGAAGTTGGGTGGAACTATGTCACGCTTCCTGTATTCTGCATTGCCCATACTGCTCTTCCACTTGCTCAGCTGCCTCCCAAATGGTTCCCCCACCAGTTAAAGCCTCCCCTCGTGAAGCTGGTAACTAGGGTGGCCACTTCTCGCTCTTTGATCCCACCCCGAGACTTCCATTTTGGCCTATGGGCGTTTCAGGGTCAAAGTGCAAGAGGTGGCCACCCTACTGGCAACGTCTCGGCTCTGCACGTGGCTGCTCCGTGCAGGGGAGGGTGACCATGGCGATGCTTTCCCGCTCGCTCAGAATTAGCGGCAGCCATTTGCCATTCAGCCTCCGGACAACACCCTCTGGGTTGGAAGCGCTGCTCGGGAGGCAGCTGGGACTGAGGAAACACTCAGGAGGCGTGCAGTGAGGTGCCAAGTTGTACCGCCTGGCGGCAGTGCCAGGCCGCGGTGTAGGGAGCGGGGCGCCAGGGCCGCACGGTGGCCCACCAACTATGTGGAGGGGTGGGGGGGCGAGACAGAGGAGAGTTGGAAGCGGATGACTTTGCCCTCAGTAGCGTCTCCCTGCCACTTTTGGCACTTCCGTTCAGAGTAGTGTACTCGCAAAAACAGGTATGCCCATCGGGATTACGGTACCTGATTTAAGACGTTAACATTGGGTACTAATCTAATCAGTACCCAATTGGAGCTGGAAGGGCTAGCTGGTAAGGAACCTCTCGTACCAATTTAACAGTTTTCCATTACCAAAAGAGGTGGATAAAGGGGACATAAACTTGGAAACAATATTTCGGCTAATTGGGCACCTGACTTGATACTCAAGTACCGAACGGGCACTCAGCACCCTACCCAAAATTGCAAGTATTACCCGCCGGTAGCAAACGTGCTACCCCTTTCGGTTCTAATTTGCTTTTGTAACGAATGGAAAACTTTACGGATGCACATGCTAGTCTTCCTATCTGACCTGACTCAACAGATACAAACTGGAGCAGCAAAATCCACCAGAGATAACCCCGTATTCAGATATTTCTTTTCACCTCTAGCTTGCTGGAAGCACCAGGAATAGGGTGGCCAGATATGCACATTTTAGAGAACATGAGAAATACAGGTTGCAGGGCTGCATTGGCAATGCAGTCCCGCAACCTGTATTTCTCATAAGTGTCCTCTAAAATTTGCATATCTGGCCACCCTAACCAGGAAGCTGGGTGGAGCACCTGACCTACTCTGCTGTCTTCTCTGTCCCATGTTTGTGCCCTGCCTTTGATCTGCTCCAGTCCTGCTCTGAAACTTGAACCCAAACCTGCCCTCCACACTGTGGACTCATTCCCCTAGTCTGCCCAC
>QEPC01008752.1:1455012-1469349 GCA_003113815.1 Sphenodon punctatus | reverse complement strand
ACAAACACACTCCTGCAAGAGAATACACAGCTACTTCTTTGAAGAATTCTAGCACACAATCTCTCTCTCACATGTTCCTGCAATAGTCACTTCCCCTCATGCACACAATCACACACTCTTCTGCAATACAGACCCAGTCACTTTTAACACACAGACTCCTGTAATACACAATGCTCATGTCTTCTAACACACAAACATACACACACACCCCTCCTGCACACATACTTATTTCTCCTAACATTAATACTTAATTTTTCATGCACACCTGCTGTAATACACATTCAATCTCCCTAATACTAACACATCATTACACACAGTCTCCTGCAATACATATGTACACTAATCTTCCCTACCACTAACACATGCTCACACACACCCTCATTCAACACACATACACTCATTTCTAACACTAACACACAATCACACACACATACACACAGTCATTTCTAGCACTAACACAGTTGCACACAGAAACCTTTCTGCAGTACACACAGTCACTTTTCCTATCATGGACACACACACACACTTCTCCTAAAGCTGACACATGATCACACACAACTCTCCTGCAATACACATCACCTTTTTCTCTTATCACACCCATTCACACTCTCCTGTAACACACACACACACACTCCTAAAGTAACCACCATACACATCTTCCTGTACTACACATATGCACTCTCCTTCTCCTACCACTAACCCCCCCTCTTCTAATTCACACAAATTTTAATATTATATCAGCTTTCAAGACTTCCCTCCCTGCTATCCCCATCCCCCAACCTCTGCCCTCCTCCCCACGGGCCAGATGTTACTTTCTCCTCTGTAAAAAGCCAAGTTTAAAGGAAGCTCTTACCTTGATTTGTCTCTTGAGATCAGCTGGCAGAATACCCCCTCAGCCCAATGGGACAAGTCCGTCACCCCAGAGCTGGGGTCCCCCCTCTTAGTGCTGCTACCCAAGGATGGAGCTAACACGTCAGTGAGCGGCAGTGAAGGGGGGGGGGGTGTCCCCTATAAGCTCCATGCAGGAAGGAGGAGTGGGCAGGGGGTGTCTGTGTCCCAGCCAATCAAGAGAGAGAGGAGGAGACTCCAGGGGAACAACAGATGCTGGATGATGGGTCCCACATTGACACCAGGCACAGGGAGGGTTTTGCTTTCCTCATATCAAGACCCCAAGCAGCCCAGGATGATTAAGATCGTCCCTCTCCTTTCAGGGAATTCACTATTACTACTATATAGTGCCAGCCATGAAGCTGGCACCAAACAATCATGTAAGACGGGTCTCTGTCCCGAGGGGCTTACAATCAAGGAGCGACGAGGGAGGGGAAATAAAGGGGAGGAGAACCTAGGGAGGACAGGGAGACAATTGTGAAGGTGGAGGTGCAGCAGCCTGGAGGTGGCAGGGGGGAGGGGGAGGGAGCAGCAAGGAAAGCCTGGGGGGAAAGATGAATTTGAAGAGTTCCAGGCCTAGGGAGCAGCAGGAGAGAAGAGGGGTGGGTGGGTGCAATTCATTTTAGTTTCTTTACTAATTAAAACGAATTTATTTATTATTATTAACAAACATTTATATAGCGCCAGCAGTGTACCTGGCACTTTACAAAGTAATGGGGCCCCATTCGCTTAAGTTACCAACGATACCAAGATGGATGAATAAAGCAAATGATTGTCGTTTGCTTTCATCCGGTTTCGTTTTAAAGATAAACAATATTTTTTAAAAATAATAATCACTGAGCATGCAGAAACAGCCGCCGGAGCCGTTCAACACATGCCCCAACGCCCTTTTCCAAAATGGTGCCAAAGTGGCCGGCGGCCATCTTCTCGTATGCGCAGTGATTGCTACATTTAAAAAAAATTAAAAATAATCATAAAAAAATAATCATCACTGTGCATTGACAAAATGGCCACCGGACCATTCTGTGCATCTGTGCCTGACACCTGCAGCATGTTGATCGTTTGGCTGCCATTTTGCACACGCATGGGGTGTGTGTGTAAAAAACAACAACGGGGGGGGGGCAGGGGGAAACAAACCAAAACAGTAGGGTTGTTTACGACCCCCCCACCCCCAAATGAAGGGTTTTTGGGAAATGAAAATGATCGGGATGCCTTCTGCACACTAAGAAGGGGTGAAGGGCAACCAGGTTACCTGGTTTCCCTTGGTCTGGCCCAAAAATCCCAGCTGCACGGAGGATCCCCCTTCCCGTCCTGTCCCTTGTTGACAGTATTCAGCCCAAGCTCAAGGGCAGGGCAATCCCTCATCGGGGGAGAGGAGGGAAGAGGACAGCAGCTTGCACAGGATGACTCCAGGTCTGGGGTTCCTCCAAAATGTGGGAATGTTCCTAGAGATCCTTCCTAAAAACCTGCCTCTTCCATCCAGCCTTCCCCAACTCCTCATCCCCATAAATTGCTCCTTTACACTTGATACGATCAATAGATCCCTTCTCTGGACAAAACTCCAGGCTTTGGGCATTGAGCCTAGATTATTGACACTTATTCGGGCTTTGTATGGAGATACCTCGGTAGCAATTAGAGTAGACTTGGCGGGCCCCCTTACGCCGGATGTCCAGGTTAAACGGGGTGTTAAGCAAGGGTGTGTCCTTGCACCAACCCTGTTTAACCTATTCATCAATGATTTTATCCCAACTACAAGGCAGGAAAGATATTTTTCCCCCGAAACTGGCATCTAAATCTATTGGTGCCCTCTTCTTTGCAAATGATCTGGTTCTTTTATCGCAAACTAGGGTCGGGCTGCTGAGGCAGCTCTCGGCTTTTGTGGGCTATTGCCGGGATAACCATTTAATAATAAATTGTGCCAAATCTAACATCGTGGTTTTTACCCGAACCAGGAGGGTTTGCCAGTGGGTCGTGGATGACATGCATTTTCAACAGGCTAAGGGATATAAATACCTGGGATTATACTTGGAGTCCTCAGGAAGGTGGGCAGTCCATTTAGGGTGGGCTGAGGCGGCAGCCAAAAGTCAGGCAGCAGAGAGCCTGAGATTCTTAGCCGGAACGGGCAGGAGGCATTGGGAAATGGCGGTTAAGGTTTTGGAGACAAAGGTAAAACCATCCTTTTTATATGGTGCACCAATATGGGCTCCCTTAAATTCTTTACAAGCAACATTTTTGAGTTCCCTCACCAAGTTACCCAAGGGTACCCCGGTCGTTGCTATCCGCCTCAAGGTGGGCACCCAAGGGTGGACGGCTGTAGCTTGGGAACAAGCAGCCCTCTTTTGGCTTAAAGCAAGCAGAGCTCCTTGTGACAACCTGCTCCGTGGCATCTTCCTTGACTCTTTTGTCGGGCTATTGTTGACCATATGGCCTGCGTTGGTTTATCAGAGGCGTATTTGGGGTCTAGAGGATATGAAGTAGCCAAAAGAGAGATTGTTGCCCGCTTCCGGGATATAGATAGGCAGGAGGAGCTGGCCTTGGTGGCTAGATCTAGCCATCTAGTGGGGTATATATCACGAGCACCTCAGGTGGGGCAGGGGGCTAATTATGTTGGTTCTACTGCATCTTCTAGAGAGAAGCAATTGTTCCTTGCTACTAGGGTCAATGCACTGCCCACTAGGGTCCTGAAGGGACGGGTAGCACAGATTCCCTAAGGGGATCACTTGTGTCCCTTTGATGCCTTGGATACAAAATCCACCCAGCATGTCCTATTTGAGTGTCACCTTTACGACACGATTCGTGACGAATTGTTGCAGTCTTTTCTTGGGAAATAGCATGGTGCTTCGCACTGGTCCCTCTTGCAGATGGCCCTTTTGGATGCGGATCCAGAGACTACACGTAGCGTGATGCAATTTTTAACAAGAGCAATGGGCCTGAGAAGGAATTTTCTCAAATTTAAGCCCTTCTTAGGCTTGTCCTAGAAATTTTATATTTTGCTTTTAAACTTTGTATGTAAATGAGGTAATTTTAGTTTTGAATTTAAGGGCTTATTTCGAATTTGGGAGTTAGATGGTCTAGGTACTAAGTAGATTTGTTATTTAAGTATTTTATAGGTATGTGTTTATATAGATATGTTTGATTGACTGTTGTATTTATGAAAATGGCTGGATGAGTTTGTTTGTTTATATATTATGGCAATGATCTAAGGTCACGCCTTCAATAGTAAAGTAGTAAATTTGTTTATTTAGGCTCTAACTTTCTCCATGGCCGCAGAAAGCAACAACACGGATAATACAGGACAGGATAAGACAAAATAAAACATTTCACATTTTTTAACCGGATGTATGCGTACACCACCTTCTCCATATGTGCATATCATACACCCGGAAAGAGAGATCACAATCTCCATATTTGCATCCCCACCCTGGTTCGCAATCCCTATTACCCTAATCCTCCAATTCTTCATGTTTGTGGGTTTTGTACTTAATCCACAAAAACTAAGCGAGTACCTAGCGAAAACAACAATAAAATGCATAGAACCATATATCACATATAATAGAAATTTTAAATAAGATAAAATTAGGATATAAAATAAAATAAAAAATAAAATAAAATATAAAATAGAAGATACAAAATACAAATACTAAGGCCAATTAGTAAGTTTTATAGCTACTTGAGCTTTTAGCCCCATTCGGGGATATGACTCTCATACTAAAAAGTGGCTTGCCCTTCGCGGGGGTTACGACGCCAACAATTATCCACTGGTAACCATCACCTTCACTCGTACATACATTTTACCCAGTGGGTTCAGCGACTTACCCCTCACGGAGGTTATGTCGTCAATCCTTATCCCCTGGCTAACCCTCATCCAAATTTTGTAACGGGGGTCAGCTCCTACATATAGGTGCGTAGAAGAACATACCCTATTGCAGCCTTGAGACTAAACAAACTCCTCCCCCCCCTCGAGGAGTTGTGGTCTTATCATCTTTCCTTCAGGACCATCTCCCATCTCTGGGAGGCCAATCAGACACGCCTTCAATAAATAATGGTAATGGTACTAAAGTAATTGAATAGACACGGCCCCTGCCCTAGGGCTTACAATCTGAGAGACGAAGGGAGGGGGAGACGAAGGTAGGGGAACAGAGGGAGAGACAAGGAGTGTAACATTCACGAGGATGTGAGGTTCCAGGTGCACGCGCTTGGCTTGGTTACATCAAGAATGATGTCTGGTTGGTCCATGTAGTGAGGATATGAGTACACAAACCTCAGGTAACAGAGGTACAGCTGGAAGCACAAGAAGTGTGTGGGCAGCCAGACCCGCTGTGCTCCCAGTGCCCCACCCCCCACCATGATGGCCAATGAGGCACATAGGGTGTTTTCAGAAGAGACGCTACCACAGGTGGCCACGCTTACCCTGGCATGGCCACCCGTGGTGGTGTCACTTTTGTGCCCACCCGCCAGATATTTGCTGTGGGTGGGAACAAATGTATTCCGAACCGTGGCAGGATGAACTCTGGTTTGTGTGCTGGACTCCCTGCCAGCGCACATCCCGGAGTTAGTCCTGCCACGGTCTGGAGAAGTCTACCCTGGATGGTGGTAGAGCATGGCCTGCTTTACCTAACACTAGCCGGTGGCTGGAGCTTTCCAGTTGGGTGTGGTGGTCTCATAGACTGCCACACCCACCTGTCAGGGAGGGGGCCCAGCTACGCTGAGCAGCAAGGGGACAGGACCATGCAGACCATGTCCGCATGTCCCCCCACCCTCTCCCTGCCCCTTCCCCAGCCCTGGCTGCTGTCACAGTTGTTCAGTGGCTGGACATACTCCTGGGTGAAGACTCACCCTAGGCAGGATCAAAGCGTGGCAGTGCTCAGCACCATCATGTTTAAAAATAGAAAGCCAGAGCTGTATAGACANGTGGTGTTGAAATCACCCAGACTTGTCGTCTTTGGTGATTTCAACCTACACACCAAGGCTGGCCTTTCAGGGGCAGAGCAGGAGTTCATCATGGCTGCCATGAGAGCAATGGGCCTATCCCAGATAATATCTGGCCCAACACATGAAGCTGGGCAGATGTTGGATCTTTTGTTCTGCACCAGTCTGGAAACAGGGGGTTCGATTATTGGGAGTGTTCTTACAACACTGTTGTCATGGTCAGCAAATTACCTTGTGCGGGCCCAGTTCCCTGCTCTCCTTTGCCCCCATTGGGGTGGTGAACCAGTTAGGACGGTCTTGACCTTGGTCTGACCTTGAAGGCCTCTTTGTCGATGCCCTGGTTGATTTGTGGTATGTTGTGTTGACCTGAGCTGTCAACACCATGGCACCCACTACCCAGGTGTCTGTCTCCTCAGCTGCGGCAGCGCAGGTCTCCCTGGTATGCGGAGGACCTGAGGCTGCCAAACCATGAGGGTAGATGGTTAGAACGCAGGTGGTGCTCAACTCGCGTCGAAGATGGCCATCTGCAGCACAGACTGTTTTGAAAGGACTATGCTGTGACAGTGGCAGCGGCGAAGAAAGCTTTCTTCTCCGCTGCCATAGCATCTACAAAGAGGCGTCCGGTGGAGCTCTTCCGGGTGGTGAATATTTTATTAATTCCTGGCTGTCTCTACCCGGAGTTAGAATCATTAGTTCCCGCTGTGACGAGTTTGCCACCTACTTTGCAGATAAAGTTGCTTGACTTGAGCACTGCTTATTTGAGTGCGGAGTCAGAGTTTGGGAGGCCTGGTCTTGTTTGGTTGCTTGAATCGGCTTTAATTGGTCTCACCCACTGATGCCGAAGTTGTGCTTGGAGTGGTGTGGTCAACTGGTTGTAAATTAGATCCATGCCTATTCTGGCTGGTGAAAGCTAGCTGGGAGACATTGGGGCCATTGCTGGCTGGGGTTTTCAATGCTTCCCTTCGGGAGGGCAGGGTGCCCGATGGCCTCAAAACTGCAGTCATCCATCCCCTGCTCAAGAAAACCATCTCTTGATGTTGGCTCCCCGGCTAGCTACCACCCTGTCTCTAACCTTCCCTTTTTAGGAAAGGTTACTGAATGGGTGGTTGTCTTGCAAGCACATCTTGAAGCTACTGGATTCCCGGATCCATGTCAGCCGGGTTTTTGTCCTGGGTATGGTACTGAGACTGCTTGTGGCCTTGGTTGATGATCGTCGCTTAGAAATTCATACGGGAAATTGTACCCTGTTGATTTTGTTAGATCTTTTGGCGGCCTTTGATACAGTTGATCATGAGGTGGTGTTGATCCGGCTGTGGGACCTGGCGGGGATGTGTGGGGCCGCTCTTGAGTGGGGTGGGAGAACCCGGAGAATGTTGATGGGTGATAGCTCAACATCTCCCGAGGGTTCTCTTGTGGGTTCCCGCAGGGTTCCATCTTGTCCCCACTGCTATTCAATAGGTATCTGAGGGCCCCGGGTGAGATTGTTAGCAGATTTGGAGTGAAGTGCCATCCAGACAAGACTGCGATGATGGTGGTTGGCTGGTTGTGTGACTTGAGGGACGTAGCGATTCCCTATTGTTGATGGGGTCCATCCTCCTTTCGTCACTCAGGTTCGTAGCCTTGGGGTGCTCTTGGATCCGTTGCTGCGCCTGGATGGTCAGGTTGCGGCAGTGGCCAGGAGTGCTTTTCCACCAACTTCGTCTGGAGAGAAGGCTGTGACCTTCTTTGTCAGATTCGGATTTGGCCACTGTCATCCGAGCCTTCGTAACCCTGAGGCTAGACTACTGCAGTGCGCTCTGCGCGGGGCTGCTCTTGAGGGCTGTTCAGAAGTTGCAGGTGGTGCAGAATACAATGGTCTGTCTTCTGTCAGGGGTGGGTCACCACCAGTGCTGCGGAGTCTGCACTGGCTGCCAATAGCTTTCCAGGCACAATTCAAGATGCTGATTTTGACCTAGAAAGCCCTAAACGGGGGCCCCAGGCATCTGAAAGACCCGCCTCTTCCCTTATGTTCCGTTGCGGCCNTCCACAATTATGGAACTCCCTCCCCTTGGAGGTCTGCCTAAGCCCGAGCCTGCTTGCCTTTGTAAGCTGCCCTGAGCCTTTATTTTTATTTTATTTTATAAATTTATACCCCGCCCCTCCTGCGAGCAGCCCGGGGCGGCTTCCAACAATAAAATACAATAAAATACCATTTAAAATCATCCATAACAATATAAATGATTAAAACAGGGCTCAGGGCCTTCATCAAACAATAATAAATTATAAATAATAAATCAGGTGGGGGAGCTAAAAAAAACACCTTACCCCCCCAACCCCCCCTCCCCAAAGGCCTGGGCGAACAGCCAGGTTTTACAACTTCGCCGGAATGTCAACAGGCTGGGAGCCAGGCGAGCTTCCTCCGGAAGGGAGTTCTAAAGGCCACCGAGAATGCCCTCTCCATTGTGGCCCCCAGCTTAACACAGGGGACCTCCAAGAAGGCACCCCCGGTGGACCGAAGGAAGGGCAGGGTAAAAGAGTGAATCAAATCAAATCAATCAATCATTCCCAGGGTGCAGTGCAAAGTCTCTCTTCTACTGAGAACTCTATGGAATACATCCCAGAATGCTTTGCATGCAAGGCATGAAGGGATAGGTGTCCTCCTATGCACTTTCATGACATGGCCACTGGGGGCAGATGGCGGCATTACTAAGTTTAGGAGTGTCATGTGAACGATACTGAAACCTAAATAATTGCTTTGACTTTGATAAATTGACTTCGCTTTGTGTGCGCGTACATTCTTAGTCCCCTGCTCATGCCAGTCCCCCAGTGAGTGGCCGCAACGCTGGTAGGGGGTATGGGCAGGGTTCAGAGTAAGGGTTTTGAGGCTGCAGGGGGCTGAGACGATGCCAGAGCACAATGAATCGCTGCGTCATCAAGCTGCGTTTCAGGGCCAAAGGGGGCATTATTTGTGGTGCTGAAGGCATCAAATATGCAAGGATGAAAAACAGCTTTGGGCGAGTGTATGGAAACAATCACACACACACCTGCCTTCCAGCTGTGCCCAGGCGTGGAGTAGCTCTGGAAACAAGTCTGCCAGCTCAACCTGGCATTCTGCGTAGTGGAGGGAATCCCCAGAGACAGTGTCTGAAGAGAGAGAGACTGTTCTGTTGTTGTTAGCAATAGGCAGCATTAACTCTCTGTCACTCCATCCCTGTTCTTTGGAGCGTGGGGGTGTCAAGGGGCGCTGGGCTTTTCAGCAAGGCAGTTGTGGGTCCAAAGTAATAAGAGGGAATCCCCTTCCCCTCCTCTCCTTTAGAGTCCCATGACCCTTAAGCCTCTACAAAAGGGCACCAGGTCAACTCACTCCTGTTTCCAGGAAATTTGATCCCAGGGAGCACAGTAGCACCCCCACCCCCACCCTTTTCCCTGTGATTGCTGGGGGGAGATATACCATGCTCTGCCCCAAGGAGCACTGGGGGTAGATTACAGCATAGTTCTGATGCGACCGCTCTTGTTCAATTACAACCACTGGGAGGGAATTGAACCACTAGGATAGAAGCAGTTAATCCCTGGCACATATGAGCCCAGAAAATGCTAACTGAAGTTGTTGGACTTGGACCTGAGAGACCAAGCCATAAGCTCCCTGGGTGGCCTTGGGAAAATCATGGTCTCTCAGCTTGAGTTCCCCATCTGGGTAAGGTTCTTTGACTTGGAGAAGAGACAATGGAGGGGGGGGGACAGGGCAGAAGTTTGTAAACTCATGAGCGGCGTGGAAGACGTAAACAGGGAGGGGTTATTTACCACCTCAAATAGGGCCGAAACGAGCAGCTAAATCGCTGCTCACGAGAAATGTCATCACATCTGGAGCCAGGATCTAATTCCCGACACCGATGCGATTTCTTGGTTCTCA
Organism: Sphenodon punctatus; assembly: GCA_003113815.1. NCBI lineage: Eukaryota > Metazoa > Chordata > Lepidosauria > Sphenodontia > Sphenodontidae > Sphenodon > Sphenodon punctatus. The sequence goes on along the minus strand of QEPC01008752.1, from coordinate 1,459,643 downwards.
CAATACCGTGGGATACCATCCCGATTTAGTGGCGTTCCACTTACCGTTTGCCACGTACTACATGCTGATCATTTACTCTTGACCACGTTACCTGAGATTTCCACTTTACTTCCGGGTTTGTTGTTTCTGCATTTCTATGCCAATCACTGTGAATAGCCCACTCATTAACCTCTCCCCAGTGCCCCTTAACCGCCACTCCAGTGTCTCCAATTGGGATTGCTGTCCCATGTTGTTCCCTTTGCTTTGACCAATCTGCAACTGGATTGCAGATTAGTAAAGGAATCTGCGTACCAGCCAATGAGTGACAGGGAAGTACAAGGGGAAATGGAGTCCCAGAAATGCAGGATTTTGTCAGTATTACCTCGCGGGATTTGAAATGGATAAAGCAGTAAATGGCAAAGTGGTAAACGGGATCCCAGTAAGTGGAAAGTTGGTAAATCAAGAAACAATATGTCAGTCGAGACACTGGGTGTTTATACACACACATTTCTCCTGGATGTTTGCTGTTACATCCTGAACGTTCTGTGTGTCTAAATCACTCACCCAGATCTTAAACATCCGGATCTTTGAACTTCTGCATAGAACTTCTCCCAGAACTTTTGTGTGTAAAACGTTCCCCTGGTAAACTGCTTTGCTCCAGGCAGCTGTGGTCACTTGGTTGCCATAGCATCCCCTCCCGTCTACAGCTGCAGCTACTTTAGGCTGCCTCAGGGCAGTGTGTGTGTGAAAAATGCATCCGGAACTTACTTGTAAACCCAGAAGACTGAAAAATCTGGAACTTTAAGGTGGGTGTAAAAATGCCCATTTACTGACTACCGGAGTGGAGCATCTGTTGCCGTTTGATGCTGTGGGTGTTCTGAACCACTCTTGGATTCCCACCTTCAGGCGGAGACGTGGAGAGCGGGGCGGGATTTTTGAGCCACTGCCTGAGCCTCTCTGAGACCTACCTGGCCGCTGGGGGAACCGTGCTGTGACGCGGAGGACTAGGGACGGAGCCTCTCCCCAGAAGTACTTAAAGACTTCCCTTCTCTGGGGCGCGAGCCTCGGAGCGAGCTTAAGGGTTCTCGCCCTTGGGGGGGCCTGGCCGCGTACTGGAGCCGCCACACCATAGTTGAGTGTATTATTGTATATTTATCTGTTGTCCTTCTAGCAATTAGTAGGGGCTTTTGTTGCTCTTTACTTGGAAGGTACAATTAGTTCCTCTATGGGTGAGAAGAGGAGGAGGGAAGAGGATTTCACAGTCAGCCCACTTATGTTTCCAAGGCCTAAATGGCCAAAAAGAAACCTGGTCTGTCAGGCTGACCATGCCCCGACTCCCCTCTTGAATGGATTCCAGATTCTACAGAGGGAAGGAGAGGAGTTTGCTATTTCCAAAGTAGGTACTGGCCCTTCTAATTTGCAGGAGTCCATTTCGCAGGGGGGTGGGCAGGCATGGGACCCACAGGTGGCCCTCTTGCCAGAGGATGCACTTAAAATGCAGTGCCATCTTATTAGTAAAACTTTGAGTTTATTGTTTGCTAATATGACAGATGTTAATCATTCCCTGTTATGGGTACAAGAACAGCTAACGGAAGTGTTGACAAAATTAGATACTCTTACACCCAGTTGCGGGCCAGAAGCAAGCCTCCCTAGAGCCCAAGTTGGTTGAAGAGTTTTATGAGGAAGCCAAGGGAAGGGAGAGAACGGCCCGCTGGCAGCTAGCCGTAGGTATATTGAGAGACATTTAAAAGTTGTCCCTAATGGGATCTGGATTAAGGTTTGTCCCTAGCCATATGATGGGGTTATTCCAATTTGGGATTCTGTTGGGGATGTTGTCGCAAATTTGTCCATGCGATTGCATTTTGGGGTGGACTCTGCAGAGCTCAGGGACCTAGTTAAGCTACAAGACACAAATCAATTTGTATGTAGGAGATTGTTATTTAACTCTCCCCTGCTCCCCATAAAAATGTTTAAAGCGAGGAAAAGTTTACTTTGCTTATGGTGAGGAGAAGGAATTGGGAGGAGAGCAGTCTCCCCATATAGAGTCGTCCTCCCCGAATAGGGTTAATTTGGGTACATGGCGTAAGGGTCAACAGGTTGGCAAACCGGATAACCCCATCCATAACATATTGGACCAAGAGCCTATGGAGACCACGGCAGTTTTGCTTCAGCCCCCCCCCGGTGGTTGGCAGGATGTGAATTGCCTCAAGAATGTAGGAGAGGGGATAGTTGAGAGGGTCTTGGTGCCAAAGCCAGATCGTATTCTATCCCCGGTGTTTAATCATTCAGGGCAGGATGGAATAAGTGGGGAGACGCTTGAGGCTTACCTTCCTGGCTGTTTAGGAATGGCCAAGGCAATTGGTGAGTTTCTGCAATCTGATTCAGATGGGGAGAGCAGGGTACATATTCTAGAAGCATTTAGCAAACTCCCGGTAATAGATCAAGACACCGTATAGCAAAAACTGGGCAAAATTAGAGGAGCTTTGCAACCGGCAACAGTTGATTACCCAGATAGGAGTATAAAGGCCAGGGAGGATGTTATCAACCAGTTCTCAGTATTGAGGCCTGTACTGCGGCACGCTTTCTGAGTGAGGCAGAGTGTGGAACCCCGGTGGTTGTTATGGAATCAAACCCAGTGGGTGGAGAATTGGTGGCTCAGCCCCCCCTGTGTGGGTATGTCCAGCAACCAAGGGGTAAACCAATAAGAGAGGAGCCCATAGTGGAGGGAGAGGAATGTCTCTGCCGGCCCATAGAGGGAAAAGCACAGGTGCCAGTAGGTCCTCTCCTCAGTGAAGGGGTAGGACCACTTATAGAATGGGGGATTTTTACCCAGGTACAATGAGGTCCCCCCCAGGACGTAAATAAAGATGTGTCCAGGATAGGGGGGAAGCTTTGGAACGGGAGGGTTCTGGGGAGACATCTGTTCTAGGTCTTCAGATAGCATCTTGGAATACTCACGGTCTTAAGTCCAAGCTGAATGATAAAGAGTGGAAGGAGTTTCTGGCAAAATACGATCTTATCTGCCTTCAGGAGACTTGGGTTAGACATGATGATGAACTCAGGTTACCTCCCTTCGATCTTTATTTGCATGGAGGCCAGAAGGAGAAAGCTAAGGGTCGCATTTCAGGGGGACTAGCAATAGGTCTCTCCCGGTCATGGGCTAGCTTCTTTACCTCCTTCCCCTCATCTGGACCAGAGTTCCAGATAGGATTGCTGGATCTGGAAAAGGGCCACAATGAGCAGATTATCCTGTTCAATGTTTATGTTCCACCCTCTTCGTCCTTCTATTATAAGGATGATGTGTGGATTGCTCTGGAGGAGGGGATTTCTGGTATGATTGACTCTTATCCCAGGGCAATTCTTGTTTTGGTTGGGGATTTTAATGTGCCGATCAAGGATAAGCAGCTGGAAAGGCCCTGGGAGTTCGGACTGACTTCAAGTGGCCCTCTACTACAGTTGCAGCAGTTAATTTCTAAGTTTCAGCTAGTGCTGCTTGATAAGGACCCCTTACAAGATCCCTCTAGAGGGATCACGTTTGTTGGTGCACAGGGCAGAAGTAAATTGGACCTGATCCTGGTGGAGGCAGGGTTTGAGAGATGCTTTGGAGAAATCAAACTGATCGTGCGTCCAGAAAGTGACCATTTGGTCTTGAGCACATATTTTGGAGAGCTTGCTATTAGAAGGGATACTGTATTAGGGATGGAGTCCAGGACAATCCGGCTTGCACTGAGAAAACTGTCTTCGGTGGGTTGGGTAAAGGAAATGCAGGCCTTAATTGCAACAAGTGATTTCCTGACCTTGAATGGAATGCAGTTCTTGGCTCCTCTCAAGACATAATGGTCATGATGACCTCTTTTGAGCTGTTGATTGGAACACTTCATCGGAGCTTCGTTGCTGAAATTAAACCCAATTAAAGGACGGTAATTTGTGGTGTGACCTGGCGTGTAGGCGGGCAAAGGCCCGCTTGGGGCATTTAAAGAAGCTCTGGGTCTGCTACAGTGTTGATGAAGCAAGGATTAATTTTAATAAACAAAGAGCAATTTATGTAGGGATGCTGAGAGTCAAAAAGAGGGAATTCTACGAGAAGATTTGGGTCAGGATGAAAGTTGATGCCTCTTCAGGGAACACTAAGGGCTTTTGGGTAGCATTAAATAAGCTGATTAAGCCACGAAGTAATTGTAATGCACAATTCATTTCCAAGGGTGCGTGGCAGAAGTTCTTCTTAAGCTTATATGCTGATACCCATGTGTTTATGGAAGATCTGGAACAAGAGGCGATCTTCCACCCTGTATTGCCTTGGAGGGGAGAAGATTTCTCTCAGAAGGTAGTCATGGAGATTATTCTTGCCCTGAAAGGTAATAAGGCAGCTGGCCCAGGTCTTATTTCGGTGGAAATGCAACAAGCGGCACCAGAGTGGTGGGCACAAATTCTCTCTAATTTCTTCCACATAATAAGTAAGGAACAACGGCTTCCAGCAGCTTGGACGCAGAGCAGCATCATCCCTATTTTCAAAAAAGGGAATCAACAAGATCAAACTCTGCCGCCAAGATCATTCACTCTGCCCGTCGCTTCGACCATGTAACGCCTCTCCTCCTCTCCCTTCACTGGCTCCCCCTTCCTGAACGTATCCTGTTCAAACTCCTGGTTTTCAC
>QEPC01008752.1:1412206-1442945 GCA_003113815.1 Sphenodon punctatus | reverse complement strand
ATGAGGAGGCGAGAGCTCAGGTGCACTTTCTTGGCTTGGGTACAGTAAACCAGGCTGCCCAGCTGCCAGAGAAAGCTCGGTGGAACAATACTGCAGCATTCCACTTTCCTGTGGCCTGCCCCATTGTGTGCTTTCCGCCTTGACCCGTCTCAGTGCTTCCTTCGTAAAAACAGAATTGTTGGAGCCCAGGCTTGCCGCGCAAGTCACGCCTCCCAATCCGGAGCTGGTCAGAGCAGGGAAATAAACCCTTGGTCTCCAGCTAGCAACCCAACCACTAGACTCATCTGCCTCTTTACAGCCAAATGTAAAACAGGAGTTCCTGTGATTTAACCTCTATGGTGACCAGCGCAGGGGATGTGGCAGGAGTCAATGAAAGCCAAATAAACCAGCCTTGATTTTTTTTTTTGGTGGCTTTCGTAGTCCAACCCCCAAATGGTCAATATCGGTCTTTTTCTGGTCTTTCACATTTCAGGGTGCACAATCTTACTGGGATCATCTCCCAGGGCGCAGCCTCACACCCCTTGAATAGCTCTCCCCTCCCTAACTTCAGACCTGACCCTTGTTGCTTCAGCCTAGAACCTGCCTGGCCCCTTGCCACCGCGGACCCTGGGACGCAATCCTGCAGACACTTCTGGGCCCGAGGGCCCTGCTCCCCACTCCAGGGATGAAGGCCCCACTGCAAGGTGGGGGCTCCCAGAGACATGTCTCCCTAGCCCCAGTGGGCCTCGTTGTACTGTGGGTTGCCAAGCAAAGAAACGCACTCCAAGCCGCAAGGAATAGTTCGCGCAGTAACCTTAAATACCCTGGGGCACTCTTTTGCATAGGCAGACAAGCCATAGATGGCGAAAGATCGAGCTAAGGTTGTGGTCATTTTCTTAATGAATATGGAAGTTCTATTATGAAGACCCAGACCCCTGAAGAAGCTACACTGATAGCGAAACGTTGGGCTCTACAGTGGAATTTTCCCTTCCTTATTCTTTGGAGGTTTGTTTCCACCTCCTGTGTTATTTACTAATTAATAGAGATTTCCTACACATTTAAGCCTGTTATTCATTACGCATAGAAAGTTTATTTTTCAAGCAGTACTTTGTTGTTGGATGCCTGCGTAAGACATTTGCAAGCATTCAGTTTTATTGCTGCAGCCTCCTCCCTTGTAGTTAAGGAACTTATGAAGCTGGACCAGCTGGGAGTGCTTCTGGCGATCTCTCGTTGAACATTTAGTCTCATCAATGCCTTCTGTTCCTGCCTCTAGGCCACCAGCATTCTCAGAGCCACCACCTTTAAGCCACTTGCAGTCCACAAAAGGAGGTAGGGGGTGAACATTGCAGGTGACTGATTAGCATTAGAGGTGAGATGGCTTTCCCTCTTCCCCCACCTCCTCTGGGAGCTGATCCAGGCTGTAAGCCAAGCAGAAGGCCGAGATGTGCCTCTGAGACAGAGGTGGTGGGGGAACCTCTGGCTCAAGTGTTTTTTGGTTAATTTGGCCCCTGTTCAACTCCTGGACCTGGCCTGTGGATCCAGTCCCTCTATCCTCAAGCCCTGAAAGAGTGAGCTCAGAGGAAGGGAGCGGAGAGGAGGGCATGCACACAAGGAGAGATGGATCCATGATCTGGAGCCTTCCCATCATGAGCACACCCCTTAAACCTACCCCGAACTCCTGTCCAACCACCGGAGCCCTGTACGAAGGCTATAAGTGGTTATTGAAGTGGCCCGAGGGAGGGAAAAGGTGCCCCCATACCCTTGAGCCAAGAACACAGACTGAGTTCTCTTTGGGCAGGGAAGGGGGGGCAATCAGAAATAAGGGGACAGCTTGTAACACTAGTAGAAATAGAGGAACTTCCCAATGGAATTAAAAAGGCACAGCCAGGTAGAAAGCAGGGTCCTGCGGATTCTGCGCTGCTGCAATCGCAGCTCTTTTTGCAGAATTTTGCATTTGGTCAAATTGCACAAGAAATTGCATCTGGCGATGCAGAAATACAGCCTGAGTGGGGGCACCAACAGCAACCTAATGGGATATCAGTGATCTAGACACTGAGGGTCTCTGGCACTGTTAGGGATAATTCGAGAGTTAGAACCTGCTCTGCGCTGCCAAATCCCGTACTAAATACTTAGTGTAGCCCCTGGGACAATGATAACAGAGGCCCTTACTAGACCCCATGGATCTTTACCAGATCATGGATCTTATCTTACTTGCTCTCTGGGAGTGAATTGAGACCATCTCAAACTACATATATGGGTGTCTTGAGCTTGTAATGAGTCAGTCTACATAGCTAGGCAGACTCACAACGAACACATAATGGGCACCCTTTAGTCCAGGGCTCCACAGCCCCATGGAACATAATGGACATCCCTTAATTCAGTTCCTCACAGAATTGTGTCCCTTATTTTGATATTTTGATCTGGCCACTCAGCTAGCAAAGGGAGAGCAGAGCTATGCCCTAACCCTGCAGATACTTATGGAGTTGCTAAGCATTTACCCACCCCACTAACAGCAAATAGGGCGACATGCAGGAGTCCGGCCAAGACAGAAGCTCATCATTCAGAGAGCACAGCCCCCACGCCCCCCCGCAGTCAGAAAACAAGACCAGCCTCCCATTCGTTTCCAAATCAGGTTTTTAATTAAATAAATAACGGCGAGGGCTCTTCAAGGCAGTATCGCTTCACAGTGCGGGCCTCCTTGGGGGTTGGGGAGCAGACTCAGGTGCGTATGTGTTGGGGAGGCTTAAAAGAAATGGGCTTAAGAACTTAAAGAAAATCATGCCCCCCCCCCGCCCGCCCTGTTCGCCTTCCCTGGGCAAGTCGTCCAGAAAAACTGCTCTGTTCCCTTTTAAGACCCTGCTCAAAATCTGTAAACAATGATGAATAATATAAATAAGAGACAGGGGGACGGGGAGGAAAACAAAAGTGGGGGGGAACCAATGTATTTTTAAGGAAACAGAATTGGCTACCAGGGAAGGGGCGAAGAGATCAGTCTTGTCTCCCTCCCTCCAAGCTCCGACTTCCTTCAGACACCCCACTCCCCTAGGGCCGGGGAGATGTCAGAGCAGGGGGTTCAGATCCCAGAGCATGTTGCTCTGATTTTCTTTCCATTCCCGGCCCTGGAGGGGCCAAGGGGGTGGGTGTGTAGAATCCATCGGCAACAGTGCTTTTTATCTCACAAACAGAAATTCCCTCAAGGCAATTCTGGGTGGAGCTAAAACTTTGCAGCTGGACCCATCAGGGACAGAGAGGACCCCCCCCCCAATTAAAGCAAAGGCTTATAATTAGGGGATTCTGCAAGGGAGACAAGATCGGTTTCTCTCTTGTGTCTGGCATAGTTGTTTAGACCTGGCTCTCAGGGAAATGTTCACACAACACACGACTCCTGAGGTAACTGATCTTTCCTGGAACACACATTTCCATGGTTAAAAATAAAAATTTCACACACCCCCTCCCCACAAAACTGCAGGCAATAGGGGGTAAAGATTTCCTGGAACATTCAAGTAAACGTTATCCACCGATGAAGTACCTTAGGGGAGTGTTTAGACATTCAAAAACAAAACACATGTCAAGTAAACAAGTGGTAAGGAACCTCAGGGGCTAGAATGCAGTGGTTGTGGTGTCTGAATGGCTATACCACATGGTAAACCAGGGGTTCAAGTTCTGGATTTGGGATAGAGCCCCGACTTCGGTTGGAAACCTGACTCAGTGGATCCAGGTAGCCCTGCCCCCCATGAAATACTAAGTCATCATGGTGTTCTGGGGAGGGGTGGGCAACGCGGCATCACTAAAGGATTAGGAAAAACACCTTAGCTCTGCCCATCTCCAATCTGACAACACTCCCACAGAGCTTTGCAATGTCATGGGGCCTCTGTAAGGGTCAGGGCTATGGAATTCCCTGCTCATTTCCAACATGGTCCTGGCCCCATGGAGCTAGTGCCGTCACGAGCTCTATGAGGGCATGGCCTTTTGGGTGGAGCAGGGGAGTCTTGACCACCAGAGGGGCTCAAATCCTGAGTGAGCCTGGTGGGACTTGGATTGGGTCGCAAGCCTCTGTTCTTGGGGATTTTCCCACTGCTTTGCTATGGGGTTTACCCCATAGCAGCCTGCCCCACACAGGATCAGGCTCACCACTGGTTGTTGGTTTTTTGGGGTGTCTAATTAATGTAACCCCTAAGCACTGAGTGAATTACCCTGGAGGCAAAGTTTCCTAGGGTAGCCGTCTCCGAGAAGAGGCCCTAAATCATTATTACCCTCCCGATCCAGACACATTTCACACACGTCCTGGACCAATGCAAACAACTGCATAAAGGACAGGGCGAGGTTTTTTCCCCTCATTTCTCCCACTTTACTCTTGGAAGTGGCGCGAAGCAGGGGAAGACAGAGCTCGGATTGGGCCGATGAGCTCAGCCCTTGTGTGTCCCCGGAGTGCGATGTCACAGGACGATGTCAGAAAAGAGGTAGGACTAAGACCACCTTCATACATTCCCACCCGCCAGCCAGAATATGCGCCGGGGGGGGGGGGGGAAGCAATGTCTGAAAGTGGCCTAAGACATTCCTATGCCCCCTTTCTGGCATGGCTGGGCCTCCCAGAACACTACGATATGGGGACTTTTCAGATAGACTCGGCTCAGCTGCTAGAAATCGGGGAAAGCCATCGGATCCCTGTTCGGCTCACAGGTCTACCGAGTACAATGTCACGGGCTCTCAAATTAAAGCCTCTGTCTGGAGTTCCTTAAAAAAGGAGCCCTTTAGGTAAATAAGAATCAGGCCCGCAATCCAGAATATCATCATCTTAAATCCCAGTAGCAGCAGAGCTAGGGGGGTAGTGGCTGCCGCCAGCGACGAGAGAGAAACCAGTAAGATCAAGGGGAGCATGTGTCATCTAACCTGCCCAGCAGGTTGCAAAGTGGCATGAAAACCCACATGGAAAAGCCTGTGTGCGCGCGCGTGAGTGAAATGAGCAGCCAAGCTCCTACTGTGCCCAGCACTGGAGCAGCTGAGAGGCATGGGACTCCCCCCCCCCCCCCCCCCCCCCCCCCCCCCCCCCTCGTTTGGCACTCTTAAACAGCAGCAAAGCGTCCCTGCTATCGTTGGACTGCTGCCGCCGCCCGCCGCATCCTCGCAACGCGGCCGCAGCAACGGTAAACACATTCTTTTCTCTTTAAAAAATATAGTCGCTTTTAAGTTATGGGTCTGAATACAAAGGGGCCGGGTACCCCCTTCCCCTCCTGACGGGGCTTGGAGACTCATGGTGCTGGCAAGGAATACCGGGGAAGACGCCGAGGGCTTGGAGGAGCCCTGACCGAGGCGGGGCAAGAGCCAAGCGTTTCTCCCGCCAGAGGTGCTTGCCCACGTTCGATGTCCTGCCATGTGCTTGCCCCCAGGAGAGAAGGGCTCCCGCCTGTCTTCCATTTTGTCTCATCTCAAAATCCAGGAGCCTCCACAACAACTGCTCTCACGCAGATCACGCCTTCCTTCCGGGCGAGAAGCTGGCCGCGTGGCTCTAGAGGCAGCCGGTTCCCCCTCCCTTAATCCTTTTGCCGTTGCTGAAAGGCCGCGTTTTCCGCTGCGCTGGCACTGCCAGCCAGTTTACCCCATCAACAAGGTGGCTCCCTGCTGAGCAGCACGGGACAGGGTTAACATCTGGAAGGGAGTGGGGGGTTGGGGCAGCGGGCGTCGAGGACTCTCTGCTCAGTGGTACTTCCCCAAGGTCTGGGGGGAGGAGGAGGTGGAGGAGCCACCAGACATGCTGCCAACCTGGGTCTAACAGCGACACCCCGTTGCAGACTGAGGAATTGAGAGGCTGCCACGTTCCGGCAGAGAGAAAGAACGAGCCAGGTCCTTCTACTGAAACGAATGGCCAGGCCTCTCTGGCTCTGCCGACAGCTTGGACTGTGCTTTGGGGGCCTGAGCTTCCTAGGGTGTCCAGGAGACAAGCCCCAGAGGGGTCCCAGAAAGTCTCCATCCTCAACCACCTCCCTCTCTGGACGCAGCACACGTTGGCCAGTGCCGTTTGCTGGTGTCATCGGCTGCTTTGATTCTTCCAAGAACGGAAGGCTGTCCAGCCTTACACAACGCTGCTTCCGGGACGCGGCCGGCTTCCCACGAAAGGAAGCCTTGGGTTAGCTTTGCGCTGGAGCAGAAAGGCATCCGCTTTCATCTTGGAAAGACAGAAGCCAAAACGTCAAGGAAGATGGAAAGATGGGAGCTTGGCCGCGTTCCCGTGGAACTAAACCCCAGTCCTGTCAAAGTCCTTTACTTGGTCTGCGACGCGTCTGCGGACGGGGATTCTCACTGCGACAAGGGCTCTGAGTGAACCACGGGGGCCGAGCAGGCTGGCTGGGCGGCCAGGAAGCTATTTACATCTCCGATGCCAATGAGGCTAAAATCCGTGACCGATAAAGACACCTGAGCAGTGGGGGTCACTATCGCCTCAGGGTCTCTGTCCAAGCCCACCCGGCCAGAGATCAAAGGCAGCCCCTCGGTCATGTCCCCCGGGAGGGCGAAGTCCATGGTTATCATCTCACCAGAGCTGTGCAACGTCTGCGCTTTGCCCGCCGGTGCCAGCTGGTAGAACCCCGTCTCCGAGGGATTCAGGGAGTGCCGCGGGCAGCCAGCTGCTGGGCCGCCCCCCGAGGAGGTCTCCTCTGCGGGATCAAAGGAACAGTTTGTCTCGGAGGGGGTGCTGCATTCGTAGCCCTGCCCCGACTCACTCGTGCTGCCCAGGCTGCAGGCGGCGCTCTCCACGCTCAGGGGCTCTGTGGGGCACAAGGAAAACGGGGACAGGAGGGAGGGGAGAAGACTAGGGTGAGTCTGCTGCAGGAACGCAAGCCGTGTCCTAAGAGAGACCAAGCTTTGGCCCAATGTAATGAGGGTAGCCCCGCCCACAACAAAACCCTGTGACATCACTGCAGGGGTGGGGCAACACCAAAAACAGGGGCAGGGGAATGCCTTAACCCCACCCCTTTTCTGACATTGCCCCGCCCCTGCAGAGGGCTGTGACGTCATGGCACTTCTTGGGCCCAGTGAGAAGAGTTCGGATTGGCTCGGTCTGCAGGACTCCCATGTCCTCGTCCTGCTCACCAAACCCAGCAATCTCATTCCTGGGATGGGGACTCTCGGGCCCATATGCTTTTGTAATAATACGGCCCCTTCTCGGTTTGTGGATCCAGCCCCAATGCTTAAGCACGCAACCCAGAGCCTTGCTCTTTCAGCGTTCCAAGGCTGCTGCCTTCAGCCTGCTTTCCTCCCGCCCCGAGCGCGACTCCCTTCTCCCACCCCCTCGGCCCCTATTTAACCCACCGTCTTTCTACCAAGCAGAGCCCTGCGGATTCGGCATTTTCCCCATTGGCAGCAATGGTGCAAATGCAGAATCCATGGGGAGGGAAAAGGTTTCCCATCTCTGTGTTAGGCCCAGGCGTCACCCACAAGCACGCCTATCCTAACGGCAGGGAGACATCCCCAGAGGGAGGGAGGGCAGCTTGTTTCACTGGGTATTAAGGCAAAGGGGGGTAACGCAACCACAGAATTCTGAAGAGCCCCAAAGCATCCCGCATCCCCCCCCCATGCAAAGCACAGCACTGAATCGAGGCTCCCGTTGGTGGTTGCTGGGAAGCCCTGGATCCTGACAGTAGCAGCAGCCCATGATCTCGCAGCCCTCCCCAGGAGGCGGAGCAATGCCAGAAAAGGGGTGTGGCTGAGGCGATTCCCCGCCCCTTTTCTGACACGGTCATGCCTCACCTGAATGCTGGGGTGTCATGGTGCTCCACGGTGAGCAGGGCTTCCCAGTCCGGCCAAGCCCAATTCAGGTGTGAGGGAATCAGGCCGGTCTCATTGGGATCGCGGGGCTCTAGGGAAGGAGTTACCTGCGCTCTCCATGGCCAGATGGTCTTGACTGAAGCGAGGGTCCAGGCAGCTGGGAGCCGAAGTGATGGGAGGGGAGCCGCGAGCGCGGCTGGAGTTTTCCACCTCGCTTCCATCCAAGTCATTATCGGCGTAATCCCTGCAGGGTGAGAAGGGGCCGTTAGTAAGATGACAGGGTCAGCCGGGGGCTGCAGCCCAGCGAAGCAGGCAGAGGCAACCAGCGCAGGGCTCAGGATACCCTGCCTGCCCAATGTCTGCAGAGACCAATTCGGGTCTCGTGCCTAGGGCCAAATCAGGCTCAGGCTTCGGAACGTCCCAGTGGCCAAGCTCCATTTCCCAGGCACCCCTTGTACCCGACAGCGCCGTCCGCTTCTCCCTGCTGCTCCACCCGCCTGCTCTGGGCTCAGCAGCTTGACCCTCGCCTGCAGGATACAGCCCGGATGCCCCGCTGACTCCAGGATCTCCCCCCTGTCCTGCAGCCTTTATGCCAGGATGCCCAATACAGAACCTTGCTTGTGCCCACAGCCTGTCCAAACACAGCTGCACAGGCTCCCGATACAGCCAGACAGGCTCTTTCCGTCCCCTACGAAATTCTGTGGGAGGCGTAGCCATGTTGGAAAGGGACGGAGGGAACACCCTGACACACACATCCCCCCTTTTCGAATAGAGCTCAGCACCGTACCAAGTATTGGGATGTCTCAGAGCTGTGTAAGGGACAGGGCTATGGCACACACACACCCCATCCCTTTCTGACATCTACGCAGGGTTGTCATACCGCCCCTTTAATCCTGGCAGCTTATGAAAAATACAAGGTGCAGGGCGTATTTTTCATAAGCTGCCAGGATTAAAGGGGAGGTATGGCGGGGCGTGGTGTCCTGTAACCAGGGAGCCCAAGGGGCTGGGAGTGCAACCAAACGGAACCAAGCCCAGCGGCACCAGTCGGGGGGTGGAGGTGTCAGCTGACAGCCACGGGGAACGGGCAGAGGCAAGAGGCCTCGCCGCTGAGTAAACATTACTGAGCTTAGTGTGAGAATATTCCACGCACGTGGCTCCAGGGTGGAGGACGTACTTCTTCCTTCCGAAGCGGGTCTGCTGGGTGAAATAATCGTAGCGCTCCGACTTCTTCCACATGTAGTAGTACTCCACACACTCGCCCACGGACCGGGTGCGCACCTGCGGGGGGGAGCGGAATAATGCTGTAGCAGCCAGGAAGGAAGGGTGGGGGGTGTGTGAGTGAGTGAGAGAGAGAGAGAAGACCTGGCTGGAAGCAACAAGGCCCAAAGGGGGAGGAGACCAGACATCGGTGTTTCCGTGTGTCATGCACCAGAAGTCTAGACCCCAGAGGAGACTAAACCGACGACACCGTACCCGCTTGTGCTACCACAGAGGCCGGACCAGGGAACTACACATTCCATGAGGCACAATCCAGCCTGAGTTGGTTACGGTTGCAGATGGTCAGCTGAGCAGGAAGCTGCTGCTCATTGGCTCCTCTCCTGTACTTATTTCTTCCCCCAGGGCTGGCCTTATTGTGGGCAGGCCGGGGCGGCCGCCCTAGGCCCTGCTCCTGGGGGGGCTCCGAGCGCGGGGACCCCCTGAGTCTCGACCAGGGAGAGGCGGGACCTCTGCCTCTTACTCCCTGGGCCGAGTCTGAGACAGCCTCCCCCCCCACTCCGCTGTCTGTCCGTCTTGGCCAGGAAGAATGTGGGAGAGGCGGAGCCTCTGCCTCTCTCTCACTCCACCTGGCCGAGACTGACAAACAGTGGAGGGGGCCATGGAGTGTGGGAGAGGCAGAGGCCCTGCCTCTCCCACACTCCCTGGCAACTTCTGGCGGACAAGCACTATCCACTCACGGTGAGCCCCCTATCGCCTGGGCCCATGCCATGAGCAGGTAGTGAGGAGCGGCTGCACAGCTGCTACCCACTTAAAAACCCCTGCCACCTAACGAAGCGACAATCCCCATTCGCTTCTGAGGACTGGCGTGTTCGTTTATTCCAGGGATGCAGAACCTTGAGCCCATGGGTCAAATGCGGCCTGTGGCTAGTTTTCATCTGGTCCCTTTCCAGTTCCTGGATCTGGCCCCTTGATCCCGCTCCTACCCGCAAGCACTGAAAGATGGGAGGTCAGGATAAGGGAGCAGAGAGGACGACATGCACACAAGGACAGGGGACAGATTCAAAGCACAGATCCATGAACTGGACCCTTCTCTACCTGTGCGCTCCCCTTAAGCGGGCTCCGCGCTCAGCTTCTATGCGGTCCTTGGAGCTTGCACTCATTTTCAAGGTTTCCCCACTCTGCTTTACACCCTTAAGCTAGAGGAGGGCAAACGGCCAATGATCCAAGCCTCACACTCTCCCCCTTCCAATAGCTCATTACAATTTTACCAAGGGGAGACCGCAGGCAGCAGCCCGGCACCAGTTCCCCAAGGCCATGTGGTTACTGCCTGGCAGAGTGGGGATCAGAAGTCAGTCCCAGTTCCCTAGCTCTGGCTGCTAGCACATAATCTCCCCCAGGTTTTTATCCTCCTACCCTTTTTGATTATTTATCATAATTTTTTGTCCTTCCCTGTTTTAATTGTTAAGATTCTTTTTTTTTTAATGATGGTTTAAAATATTTTAAATGTTTTTACGTGAAATTTGTTAGCCGCCCTGAGCTGTTTGCAGGAGGGGCGGGGTATAAATGTATTAAAATAAATAAATAAACAAATACACTTGTAATTTATGTGCAGGATGCTGGGACGGTGGGGAACCGTTACCTTGTTGGCTTGAATAAGATGGAAGTTTTTCCCGTGGACTCGAAAGCCGTGTTCAAAGTTCCGGCATTCTTCCTCGCTCCAGGCGCAGAGCTCGTCTACGGTGCAAGGGGAAAAAGGAAGTGGAGTGGGTGGGGTTTACAGACTGCTCTGTAGGGGCCCCATGGGCAGAAGGAAAGAAATCTATTTCACAACCAGGTTGCACAAGGGATCTGGATGTTAGACAGAGAGCGGGGGGAGGGGGGTGGTGGAATAGGAACCTCCAGCCTGTGGGGCTAAACCTACCTTGCATCCTTGGGAATAAATTATGGCCATTTTTTATTCATTCCCTTTCCAATTCCTGCATCTGGTGCAGAAATCCAGTCCCTACCCTCAAGCACTAAAAGAGTGAGCTCAGGGGAAGGAGCAGAGATGAAGGCAGGAACTCAAAGACAAGGAATGGGATCTATAGCACAGATCCACGATCTGAATCCTCCTCTGCCTTCCCCTGTCCTGAGCACACCCTTTAGGCCAGGAGTAACAGGTCTGGGGGTGGGGGGGGGGGGGATGAACATGGTCCCTTGCCAGCTCCTGGATCTGTCTGTCCCTTTGGGCCAGTCCCCACCTTCAAGTGCTGAAAGAGCAAGCTCAGGAGGAGGAAGTGGAGAGGAGGGCATGCACAGAAGGAGAGGGGATGGCTCTATAGCACAGATCTACGATTTGGACCCTCTCCTTCCCGAGGGCACTCCACAAGCACCTCCCACCCCCAACTTCCACGCTGCCCTCAGCGCTTGTACTAGCATTCAAAGGGAAAAGCACCCCCACCCCAGCTTCTATCTGGCCCCCAGAGCGGTCTGTTGGAAGGAAGAGATTCCCCACCCCTGATATACAGCATCTGGGGGAAATCTAACCCCGAGGATCTCTCACCTCGGATGACCTTCACGTTGAACCGTAGCCTCCGAAGGGCCTCTTCGGCATTGAAGTTACATTTAACAAGTTCATACAGAGCCTGCGGAAGACGGAGGATGTAGTTAGTTATAAGCAGCGGAATACAGACGTCAACTCAGCTTGTTATGATACCAGCCCAGAAGACTACAGTTCTCTACCTGCTTTGCACCCAAAGCCTCCAAAGCACAGGGCTAGCTCTGAGCTGAAGCCAGGAGAGACAGTGAGTGGTACCAGAGGGAACACTAGCCACTCACTTTGGGTTTTAAACGTAGATTTGCTCTGTAACAGAATTGGCCACCAGCACCAAGGGTCTCTGGTCTTTCTCCCTCCCTTCCCCTGGGTAGAATGCTGGGGTGAGACAATGAGGGATGGAACCGTGTTTTGAGCTGGCTAGGGTTTTCAAATACAGGGGGGGCGGGTGGAGTCACGGCAGGTCCTGGGCAGACCGGAAGGGGAGCGGCAGAAGCCAAGGAAAAGGAGCAGTGGGATAGGCAGAATTGGAGGTGGCGTGTCCGTGGCCGAGATTGGAGGAAAGGACTGTTTGCTGATACCAGCCGAGAAGGACATGGGGTGTTTTCACACTGACAGTTAGTTCGGAATAACTGAATGTAGCCCGGACTGGGTTGTCCATCTGAACGCGGTCAATGGTGCTTATTAGTCCAGACTAAGAAATAAGCACAGTTGTTAAAAAAAAAAAAATCGCTGGGGTTTATAACAACCGTTCTTAAACTAGTCCGGACTAATGTTCATCTGAATTACTAGTGCTTATTTACTCTCTTTCTCTGAAATTGTGTGTTGCTGCAGCGATTTGACTTGGTATTATTATTTTCGTTTTATGTATGCTTGTTCGTTTTGCTATAGGTATGTTTATGTTTTGTTGGCCATGGCGAAAGCCCATGTCGAAATAAATAAATTGAAAAATGACTAGTGCTTATTAGTAAGGACTAGTTGACTATCCAGTACTTGTTGCCATAGAGTCCAACGGCAAGACCTGACAGATGCTCTAGGCATTTTATGCCTCTATGGTTTGTAGGATCACATGAAGTGACGCTTCAGTCACAGAAAACATATATATTTTTTGTAAGTGTTCCTTAAAAAATGGCAGAGGTGGTAACCCTAGCCAGGGCATGGCAGTTTGCATTAGGAGGACGGTGATTATAACAAGGGGTGGGGAGCAGAAAGTGGGGGCTTGGGCTGGGGTTGTCTGGGTACCTCAAATTAAAGGGAACAGGGGAAAGACTCTGGACTTTGTACAAACTAGTCCGGACTAGTTTCTCCATATGAAAACGCCCTTGATTGTCAGAGACCTAGGTTGCGGATGTGTCTCGGGGGGATACATCTCCAGGACCTCTGCCCAAGAAGGGGCTTGATTGGCCTACCAGCCCGGTGCGACAAGCAGTGGGCGGGCGCTCAGAAGGCAGAGTGGCAAGTGGACTTGGACCAAAAGGAATTTTTTTAAAAAATAAATACGGTTTTTATGTTTTAACAAAATTTGGTAATGGCCGCGGTGGACACATTTTAAAAACGCCGTACACTTGAAATTTTGCAAGTTGACTCTTGCACTTCGGTTACTAACTGACAAAGCATTGACTCGGTCTCCCTAACCCTGCCAGGTAGGGGTGGGACACCAGGGAGAATGCTGGATATACCGGTATCGGATCTCCCTGGTACCAGATTTACCTGTACTGGCATACCGGATTTTTAACATTGGCCGCGGTACCGGATTTTTTACATTGCGGCTATTGACTTCAATGGCCGCAATGTAAAAAATCCGGTACCGCGGCCAATGTTAAAAAACCAGTATGCCGGTACAGGTAAATATCGGATCTATTGGATTAAGCCGATACACGCAAATACCGGCAATACCGGCAATATCGGATCTCAGGAGACCCGGAATTCCCACCCCTACTGCCAGGGGTGTCTCCTCGGGGGGTGGGGTGGGTGAGGAGCAACGGCTTGCTAGAGTCTTAGCCAGGGGCAAAAAGCACTGACGATCAAGGCTGCTGCCTCTGTGCAGCAGAGTCGGGGCGGGGAGATGCTTGGAGCCTGACTGCCCCTGTGCTGGGGAAGGTGGCTCCACCACCCCCAGGACATGGGTGCAGTAGAGAGGAGGGGCTGGGCTGAAAAGTCAGTGGCTGGGCTTCTGTGAAGGAGACCTATCCTAAACGCCCTGGGCCCTACACAGCTCAAGGGCCGCCTTCCTCCTTGTGTCCCTCCGCGGCCTCTAAGGTCTGCTGAGAGCACCCTCTTGCAAGTTTCATCATTGGCCCAGGTCCATATGTCCCGGGGATGCAGAGAAGTGTTCTCGATGGCTGCTCCACAGCTCTGAAACTCCCTTCCTCTAGCGATTCACCTAAACCCTAGTTTGAGGATCTTCCGGAGGCAATACAAGACCGATTTATTTGGCCAGGCGTTTAATGGGCAGGAATAGAGCCAGGGATGGGGAGGAGGATGTATTATTAGTTTAATGAATTTTATTGTCTATTTTATATATATATTTGTGATGTAAACCATCCTGAGCCTTAGGGGATAGGATGGGGTAACAGCTTTAAGCTGGGGGTTCCACCGCATGAGAAATAACGCAGGAGGATTCCACAACTTCAAAAAGTTTGAAAAACCACCGAGTCGGAGGAAAGGTCTCCCTGGCCCCTGCAGTAAGTCAGTCTTGGCTTCCCACTGATGCTCCTTCCCCCATGAATGCTCTGCCCACACACACGGGAGTCAAGCTGGCCTGCTGCTTGGTGACGACTGTACAGGGGCCCTGGTTGCCACGCTCACCTGCTCATTGTCCTTCACCATCTCTCCTTCGGGCAGGCTGGCGCTGGAGACCTCGTCCCACCTCCTCTTGATGGCTCGGTACAGGAACTCTTCCACCTCCCTCTCCGGGAGGATGTTGGGGTCCCAAAGCAGCTGATCTTCGTTCTCGTAGACTAATAGGAACAACAAGGCGGGTCCGAGATGAGCTGCTAAGGCTGGGTTCCAACAGTGGCTCCATGCAAGTTCTTGTTCCGCACAGGGGGCCCCGCCATGCAGAGTAGGGGCACAGCAGACACGTCGCGCGGGGCAAACAGATGCTGTGTACTCCAAACACGCGGCTAGCGCGACACTTAAGAATGCCAATACACTGTCAAACCGCTTGGATCAGTGCCGCTAAATGCAGCGCGAGGTTTAGAAGCCCAGCAAGGAAGTGCTCTCACCTTTTTCGCTGTGTCTGTTCAAGCTGAGGACGGGAACGGCAGCCTGGTACTGGGGTCCGACCATGATTTCCTGAAAGTCACCACACAGGGGGTGAGTGCAAGGTGGCTGGATGCCACACACACACACTGGAATCTAATCAGAGGAAGTTGCAGAACGAAATGCCTGTCGGTGCACAACGTGGTCAGTACTCCCTTCAGGATTTTGCTTGTTTGTTAGGGAAAACCTGCCCGGGGGGGGGAGGGGGCAATGAATGAGCATGGGGACCCTATAGATGCAAGCCTGGTAGTAAAAGGCCCTTTCACTGTCTGAAGTTAGGGAGTAGGAAATCAGAACCTCAGCTTGGAAGTGCCCTCAGTCACGATCTTCCCGAGTCCCCCAATCCCACCCAGGTCATTCTAAAACAAGGGTGGGAAAACCAAATCTAGCTCATGGCCGCTCTTTATCTGACCCCTTTCCAATTCCTGGATCTGGCCCAGGGATCCAACCCCTACCCTCAAGCAATGAAAGAGTGAGCGGAGGCAGAGATGAGGGACTGCAGTCAAGGAAAAGGGGTGGCCAAACCGTGGCTCAGGTTTGTGGCTCTTGGGCAGTTCAAGTGCAGCTCTTGGCCTGGGCTTCATGCTGCTTCAATGGTCCTGTGTCTTACTTCACTGCACCTGAGTCTCAGCAGCCAAATCCCAGCTGCTCTTCAGAATCTCAGCAGCCAGGACCAAAGAGCATGGGCTGTACCAGTCAATCATAAATCAGGAGAGGTTCGTGCATGTCCGCTTGCATCTCTTTTGTAACTCTTGGCCGTATGACGATTTTGGCATGCGGTTCTTACAGCTGGGAACGTTCACCACCCCTGATATAAATCCATGCTCTAGACCTTCCCCTACTCTCCCCCCATCTCGAGCACACTCCATAAGCCCTCCCATCCCAACCCCTATTTAGTCCACAGTCCTTCCACTCATTTTGACCCACCTCTGGTCTCCAGAGAGAGAGAGTGTGGGTGTCGCAACGATCCCTAAAGTAACTTAGTTCTGACTAGTAACTAGCATGGGAGGGAAGGGCCTTGTGTAGCCCCCTCTCCCCAACAGAAGCTGGCCCAACAAATGAGACCATCCACGCAACTTTGTCCCCAGCTTTTTATTAGAGCGGCAGGTTAGTTTTGTCCTGACCTGAGCACTAACGGAAGACCGTCCCTTTCTGAAGCTGTGTTGCAGCTTGGAATGTCAAGGCTGAAAGAGGATGGCTAGGTATCAGCTACATGATATGCTTAAGACACAACACACAAAGGGCCACTTAATTAGTTCAAGCTCCATGGGCCACGTAGGAGTTGAAACGAGGAGGTGGCTGAGAGTGTGTGCTCAAGATGGGTCCAGATCTGCCCCACAGATTCCCCTCTACCTTAGGTGCATGCCCTCCTCGCCTCTCCCTTCCTCCGAACAGCCTTCTCAAGGGACGGACAGAGCCAGGAAGCAGAAAGGGGTCAGATTTCACCACCGGTTTAAGAGACATTTACCATGACCTTCCCTAGTGCACAAGGCTCCAAGGAGAGAAATCTCACAAGGAGCGCTCTGGGCGTCTTTTGCTTTCTTTGAGCTACTCCGCTTTCTTGAACTCCCGAGCATGCCGCTGGCTTGCATCGCTTACCTTCTTGCAGTCGCTGGATGGAATGGAGTCCTCTTCGGAGTCCTCGGCCGAAGAGGAGGCGGATGGGGAAGAACACGGCTCTTTGTCGTCGTCAGCAAGGAAGTTTGCTTTTAAAAGGAGAAACCATGTTTTAAACCAACTAGCCGACCGCTATCTGCCACCATCCCTCTGCTTCACCCTGTTTCTCATCTTAGGGAGCCTTCAGACATCACAATTACCACCCAGGCGCCCCCAAAAGCACCATAGCTTTGCCTAGGTAAGGAGGAGAAACAGCCAGCCTATGGGCCAAATTTGGTCCCCAGCTGTTCTTTATTTGGGCCTCTTTCCAATTCCTGGATCTGGCCCCTGATCCAATCTCTACCCTCAAGCCCTGAAAAAAGTTCAAGGCCACAGAATGGAGATGAGGGCATGCACTCAAGGATAGGGGATAGAGCCATGGCATAAACCCAATACCTGGACCCTCCCTTTTCTTCCCTGACCTGGGCACACCCCGTACATACTCCACCCACAACTGCTATCTGGCCTGAGGAGTTTGTACTCATTTTCAAAGTGGCCCATGGGATGGGGGCAGGGGGAAATTCCTAGGATTTGCCATGTGGTGCATCTTTTGGAACATATGAATGGGCAGGAGGAACAGCGATGGGTCCCAGAGCCATGGCTGCTCCCCAGGACCAATAAGCCCCCACTCTGTCTCCAAAAGCATGTGGGGTAGCCAGCGAGCAGCTGCCGGCTACCCACCAGCTGTTATGTCTGCACATGCGTGCACAAGCCTCCATGTCAGGGATGGGGAACGTCAGGCATGGGGGGCCAAATGCAACCCGTTTCCAGTTTTTATTGGGCCCCTTTTCCATTCCTGGATCTGGCCCCTTGATCCAGTTCCTACCTCCAATTGCCGAAAGACTGAGCCCAGGCATCCGTGGGTGGTAACTGTAGTGTGTGAACGCAGCCCTAGAGTGGTTTTTAAGATCGCTCCATTTTACATACATGACTTCACCCCTCATTCTCCACAACAAACACAAATCTCAAGGCCTTGCTATGTAGGCAAGTGCTCTCTTGTTGTTGGAATCAGGAGGCTACGGGAGTACAGATGGAGACATGCACACAAGGACAGGAGACAGAACCATGATCTCGACCTTCCTGTTCTTGAGCGTACCCCTGCTTCAACTCCTGTATGGCCCTCGGAGCTGGTACTAATGGTCAAAACAGACCCAGGGAGGGAAAAGGTTCCCCATCCCTGACGTGTGTGTTCAGGATTGCCCCATGTTGGGAATCATGAACAACTAGGGGGTATAACATGTAACTGGGGGTGCCGCCCCTGAGGTCCACAGGTGGCAATCGCAACATGCGAACACAGTTCTAGCGTTGTTTTAAGACGGCTCCGTTTTACAGACACAGCATCCCCTCTCATTCTCCGTGACTGACACAAATCTCAAGGCCTTGCTAAGAGGTGGGCAAGTGTTGATGGAGCCAAAATCACTCTTGCTGGCTTAGATCGAACCAACCAGCCATCCACTCTCTATTGGTGATCTCTCTTTGTCTTCTTGCATCTCCCCAATATGAAAACATCATCGAACGCAGGATCTACCTCACCACAGCGGCAGGACTGTGAAAGCTCCACTTGCCCGTCTGCCTCTGGTGAACACCCTTTCTGAACTGCCATGGGGGAGATTTAGGTTCGGTTCCTCTACTGGACAGAGGGGTGGCCTTCCGGAGGCAGCCTTAACTGGTGGCAAGTGGGTGCCCCTCCCTCCCAAGTCCCTATCCTGGAGAGTAGTCTCATAGAGAATCATAAAATGTCACAATTGGAAGGGATCTCAACAGTCATGTAGTCCAACCCCCTGCTCCAAGCAGGATCTCCTCAGCTTACAGCATCGTGGACAGATGCTTGTCCAGCCAGACCTTGAAAACTTCCAAGAAAGGAGATTCCACTATCTCCCTGGCACCTTATTCCATTTCCCAACAGTTCTTACACTTAGAAAGTTTCCCCCTAATATTGAACTGAAATCTGCCTTGTTGTGATTTAAGCTCATTCCCTCTCGTTCTATTTTCTAGATCAGCAGAGAACAAGCGTTCGCTGTCTTTTTTGTGGCATTCTATCCTAGATATCTGAAAACCGCTCCCATGTCTCCCCCGCTCTCGGCGGAACTCACCCAGCTCTTTCTGCCTTTCCTCATAGGGGTTCATCTTAGCGGATCACCTCTAAATTGTCTCCCATTTGTTTACAACTTTTCGAAGTGTGGGGTCCAAAACCAGACACAGTATTCCAGGCGAGCTTTCACCAGTGCCAACTAAAGCGCTGGAAACACAGCTAAAGAATGATCCACATTATTTTTTTTTTTTATAGGGCCTGTACATCAGAACACTGGTCCTGCTAATCTGGAATCCCACCTCCTGCCCTATGAAAACAGATTTCATTGTCCCCTCTAGCCTGGTCTATTTCCTTACATCGTATGATCCTCTGATTTCATGCCCGATGGCGGATGGCTCAGAAGAAGGGGGGCGGGGGAGGGGGGAACAGCAAGCCCCATAACTAAACATGATTAACCCACTATGTAGCTGCATCCCAAATCGCTGCACCTAGACAATAAACAGAAGATTCAGCTCTATTTTTTTCTGACCATGATACTAAAAAACAGCTGGCTAAGAATCTATCTGTGATGCTGCAGTATCCTGCCTTGCATACCAGATGCCTCAAGGGTCCCTTCCAAACCTACAATTAATCTTATCTTCAAGTCATAAGGGTTGAGGCCTTTAAAAATAGGTTAGACAGACATCTCTCAGGGACGACGTAGCTACTGTGGATCCTGCTTATGGCAGCAGGCTGGACTAGATGGCCCTTGGTGTCATTTCCAGGTCTAGGATTGTGTAAGGTTCAAAGACTTCTCAATAGGGTCTTTTTCTGTCTATGCCTGCGACACCAGGATTTATCCCCACTGCCTTTCCCCCACCCCCACCAGGCCAACCTCAGAACATGCTATAAAAATAGCCCTTTCCTACCAAGTCAACTCAAAGAACAAATGGCACGTGAAAAACCAGCAAAACATACAGCCAGGCTGGTTTGGGAAAAGGTCCGACGCATCGTGGGATGTAACCGACGGAGTCAGGTCATCAGCCGAAGACTGCGTCTCCTCCTCCTCTTCCCCTGAAAGTAAATCCTTCGCTATTTGTTCCTGTGAACAATAAGAAAATGGAAACACAGTTTACAGGAGTCTGCTTAAGTCAAATTTCTCCAGCCATGTAAAAAAAAAAAAAAATTTTTTTTTTTTAAAGTCTGACGTACCAGAAATTCGACTTAAGCAGAACTTAAGAAAATGGACTGGGAAGGAGGGAGAGAAAGCTGGCACTCAGATTAAGTTAGTACCACATTTCTTCATCTCTAGTCCCTTTCCCGACCCTCAGAAGCAGAGAGGGTCAGAGCAGATTTGCCCTAGCCAACAAACTTTACGCCACCCTGCGCCTTGTGGGAAGGGCAACATAAACAATTTGAACAAAACAAATAAATTTGCCGTATTATCCAATTCAATTCCAATGAAGCCGATGTGAGCCTCTATCCATTTCCCTCTTCATCGGATATTTATTTTATTTAGACTTCTATCCCGGCTTTTCTCCTAAGCCTCAGGGTGGCTTACATAAAACACAGAATACAATAAAATTCCCTTCAAAACTTTTGTTAAAAGAAAAACCTACCCTCGCCCTGGACCCTGCAGCCCGCCTGCCAAATGCCTTACCAAAACAAAAGGTTTTACACCGCCTCCGGAATACGGCCAGGCTCAGGCTCCGACGCACCTCCGGGGGAAGGGAGTTCGACAATACTGAGGCAGCAACCGAGAATGCTTCCCTGTGAGCCCTTGTTGTACGGACAAGATTAACTGGTGGGTGGTAGCCGCTAGAGAGCGCTCCCGGCCGACCGCAGGGCAGGGGAGCATGGAAGGAAAGGCGGTCTCTCAGACAGGTGGAGCCCAGGCCATTGAGGGCTTTAAAGGGTCAAAGCCAGCACCTTGAATTGTGCACGAAAGGCTATAGGGAGCCAACGCAGATTGTAGAGCACCGGTGTAATGTGCTCACGGCGACCCACGCCCCCGAAAGGAGCCAAGCCGCTGAATTCCGCACCAGTTGCGGCTTCCAAACAGTCAACAAGGGTAGCCCCACGTAGAGCGTATTATTACAGTAGTCTAGGCTTGAGGCAACGGAAGCATGGATGATGGTGGCCAGATCTCAGTCAGAAAGGGATGCAGCCTCCTCACCAGATGGAGTTGGTGAAAAGCACTCCTGGCCGCCACCGCAACCTGATGTTCCAAGTGCTCCAAAGTTACGAACCTGGGTAACCAGAGAGGGCCGGACCCCCACCACCCCCAGCCCTCCATAACAGGGGTCCCAATCCCCTCCAAGACACAGATCGGCCAACCATCATCATTTCAGTCTTATCTGGATTCAGTTTCCATCGGCTCATCATCCAGTCCCCAACAGCAGCCAGGCATCGGGTAAGCACTGAGACTGCAGGACCTGGGTTGGATAGGAGAGAGAGGTAGAGCTGGGCATCATCAGCATACTGATGGCACTTCACTCCAAACCTCCAAACGATCTCACCCAGTGGCCTCAGATACACATTGAACAAGAGGGGAGACATAACGGAACCCTGTGGGACACCACAGGGAAGGTCCCAGATGATGAGCAATCACCACCCGCTGGGACCTCCCCAACAGGTGTCAACAGAACTACTCAAGAGCAGTTCTGTGCACCTCTGCCAGGCCCCAGTCACGTCAACAACGTCTCATGAACAACTGTATCAAGGGCCACCAAAAGGTCTAACAAGATCAACCGGGCACAATTTCCCGGGTCAATCTCCAGGTGTAGATCATCAATCAAGGTCACAAGCGCAGTCTCCGTGCTATACCTCAGATGAAAGCCTGATTGAAATGGGTCCAGGAATCTGACAGCACCAAGATGAAGCCTGAAGATGTTGGGCAACCACCCATTTTGGTATTTTCGGGTATTGGCTATTTTAGCCACTTTGTTAGTGCTGTTAGTAATACTGCACACGTGCAACAGCTGGAATGAAGTATCCAAACACAAAGAACAATTGGCACGTGAAAAACCAGCAAATACGGAAATAATCAAAATACTGAAACAAAACAACCAAAAGAGCAGATATGCCAATATCTATTTTCAGCTGTGGATGGTCATTTCCACTGTTAAGGTCAGCCAGGGGCACCCCTCTTGCAAGTTCCACCATGTTCATTCATCAAGGGAGCACAGAGGCGCTTTCAACGGCTGCTTCACAGCTATCTATGGAACTCCCTTCCCTCTGGAAGTTTTCCAAAGCCTGAGCATTTTCTAGACTCAATGCAAAACCTATTTATTTGGGCCAGGCTTTTAGCTGGAAGGGTTAGGGTAAAGGGAGTTGTTTTTAGAGAATTTTTAAAAATGCATAAACTAGCTTACACGCACCACCTGGGATCCCCCTGTATCCTTCCCCTGCGCTAGTAGCACACGCACTGGGGACGATCTCACGCGGCGCACGGGGACATGTGCATGGATCCCGTGCAGAAGTTGCATGCACCTGTTATCAGGGAATTGTGCCATATGGGTCCCGCGCGCACAGTATATGGAGGGGATTTGGGATTGCAGCCACTGTCAGGAAGCTGCCCTTACCTTGTCCAGGGTCATGTCTGGCAGGTTTGGAGGAACATCATTGCTCTCGCTGTCCTGCTCCAAGATTGGATCGGACGCCTCATAACCATAGAGCGCAAGCAGCTCCTCGAATGGCATTTCACTGTTCTGAGCGAGAGGAGGACAAAGCTTAATCAGAAATGGAACAAACAGCTATTAACACAACGGCTGCGGTAAACACAGAGATATGGCCAAGGCAGTCAGGGCAGCTCGGCACTTTACCGTCCAGGAGACTGAACGGCAAGGGCTGCTGGCACCTAATCCAAGCTATGGGCAAAGCGAAGGGCTTAATTAAGTGTCTTTTATACTGGATTTCGCACTGGTGAAAGAGTGCCAGGTAAAAGTCCTAGACACAAAAAGCCTTGTAGGCACCAGTGGTTCTCAACTAGTTAGTCAAAGCCAGAGACCTGGGTTCACTGCATTTTCCCCATTAGAAATAATGGGGGGAAAACTGCAGTAAACACAGGTCCCTGGGATCCACTGGTGAGTCCTACGAACGTCTTAGGTGAGTTGCAGAAGCAGGAGGGGAGCTGGGGAGGCAGTGGCGGCTGAGGCAAGCAAGCGGCACATCAAAGCTCACTTGAGCAAATTTGCTCTCAGGCCAGTGTTTGTAAAATCAGCATGTTGGGGGTGGGGGTCCCCCTCCTTCTGCCGTCCCAACCAGTGGAAAAGCTCAAATTCTGGCTGGGGCTCCAAGAGGGGAGGAGGCTGATCTCAGCATCTTCTCTTGGTCCTGCTCAGCCTGCGGCATCCAGGCTGAGTAGTGGCTGCTCTCCCAGCACCAACCCTGAAGAGCTCTTGATCCCCAACATCTCCTGTACAACCAATGCCAGGTGGATCCTGGATTTTTTACAAGATGTTTTGGTGGGTCTTGCCCACAAGATGGTTGAGAACCACTGACCAACACAAGCGGTGTGGAGCGAGCATAACGCACGCTTCTCGTACATCGTCCCTCCAAAGCGCATTCGCTTAGACTTGGAGAAAGCCCCCGTCAAGGAAGCATACACTCCGTAGCCCCTTTGCATCCTTGGTCTCCTCAAGAGAAGTCAACTCAGCACAGAGCTGAAGCGATTGACTGTGCAGTAACTGGTAGCCATAAGGTTTGCAGTAACTGATCCACACTCACAACAATCAGCTACCAAGCGGTTTCCATTTATTGTTTGATTTACTGTATTACCGCTCTGTAACGTTTACCATGTTGTCGCATTTCATTTCCCTGTCCGTTCTGTGCTTACTAGCTAGTTCCGTTTGCCCATAATTCTCTTCCTGCTTTTACCCACACCCCCCGGCTTCAAGTTTAACTCAGTTTCCCATTGGATCCCTGCTTCAAATATGCTGGAAGCAGGTTTGGAAGTAAACCGTACAAGATGGAATGCAGAAAACACAGTAGATTGGTTAGGTGGTAACGGCAAAGCGGTACTAATCAGTATTTCAGTTAATCGGTTTAACAATTAGATGTCCAAAATTTTGGT
The DNA here is from genome assembly GCA_003113815.1 of Sphenodon punctatus. NCBI lineage: Eukaryota > Metazoa > Chordata > Lepidosauria > Sphenodontia > Sphenodontidae > Sphenodon > Sphenodon punctatus. The sequence continues at coordinate 1,419,449 of QEPC01008752.1, read as the reverse complement.
TAACCACGGTTATGGAATTAACTAGCCATTTCTGTTGGAATTTTATTAGTGGTCAAAAAACCAAAAAAACCCAAAAGCAGCTTGTATTCTTAGTAGCAACAGCTTAGTGGTAATCAACACCTTGGAGATTGTACTTCTCAATAAAGTAGATTATTTTAATCTAGAAACATTGTGATAGGAAAGGCCTATCCCTAGGTCTTACTAGCTAGCTGCCACCAGCATGGTGGCCGGTCATATTGAAGGTCAGAGAGAGAAATTAGGAATGGCGAAAGGTCAGGAAGGAGGAGGAAGTCCAGTAGGAGCTTCCTGGGCACATCCCACCTGGGAGGGGGCTTAGAAGCAGAGATCAGGAAAGGTTAAAGTGACACTCACACTAACTCACTATCTCTACTCCCAATGCCCCTAGTGGTCATTAGAGTTTGTTGGTCCAAAGGTGATGTCATCTGGAGCTGTTTTTCCAACATTTTCAACTCTAGCTTAGTGGCCTCTGTGACATGAGCACTTGACCACAATGAAATAAACAAGGCAACAGACATTTATTTTGAATAGGCCAAGCAGCCGATAACATTGGTCACTAAAGATGGAACCTACAGATGAACATATCCCATTACCAGTTCCTCAGCAACCCAAGGTCAAAAGTAAACCTTATATTAAGGAGACATGAATGCAGAACAAAACTAGGATCTCTTTCTTGTACTGGGGCTATCGGATGTCTCTTCTGGATGACCAGACCACCACAAGACAGACAAGAGATCCTTCCCCTCCGACTGTGTTTACCTGACTGGCATTGAAGCTCTTTTCTAGTTCTTCCAACGACTTCTCTTTCCCTTGTGTATCTTCTTCCTCTTCCCTCTCTTCTCGTACCCCGTAGTTCTGGGACAGGATCTCAGCCAGATTGAATCGGTGGTCAGCTGAGCCCATGGACACAACTGCATGGATTGGAAAGTTGACCATTAGCCTCACTCAATCCAAAGACTTCATCGGCAGCAGCAAAGCTTGGGAGGGCATTCTCAGCTGGGCAGCGTCCATCTTTGTGTGCGTGTGTGCGCGCTTAGGTTCACGTGTGCGCCCAGAAGATGGGGGTTGGGGAAGGGAAAGGAAGAGAACAGATGGAGAAGTCTGCAGATGGAGGGAAAACAAAGATAAGTATATTCAAACTGGGGGTACCTGCTGCAGTCTGAAGGCCAGGCTCCCCTGGACATAGGTTATGTCCTGGGTACGGCACCACCCTCGGACTCTGCCTACCAACCGAGGCCTTCAAAAAGAAAAGATAAGAAACATGTTCCCATTAGAACGTCAAACCTTGAGCTTAAGTAATGCAACCCAACAGAAGCCTTACGGGCTGCTGTAAGGAGTTTTCCTGTCTGAAAGAGTTCCTACTCAAACTATGCAACACAACCCCTGGAACTCCCTACCCTGTATTTATTACATTCCTATACCCGCCCCCATACCTCAATTAGGTATTTATTTTCTTCATCACACCATCAGTGTTTATCTTCTCCCCAGTACATTTGAGAATCAAAACAACTTTTCTTAGGATCCCATGTAAAAGGAAGATCTAAGATTGTTTACAAAGTTTATTCCAAAAATATACGACACGTTTGTTTCAAGACAAGGTCTACACACCACCCATGAGAGATGGAATCTGAAACGTTCTGGACACCAAGAAGGATGTCGAAGATCCTTCCTCACTCCAAAGGTATTTCAGTAATAAAATACGAATGGTCAAGACCAGCAAAAGATTATCTGGAGGTAAGATACTCCAGCGTGGTTTAAGCAAAGGCAAAATGTGGCCAGGTCCAAAGAGGTTAGAGACAAGCGTGGGTGTCGGTTGGAAAGCAGATCAATGGTTTAACACCAACATAGACCGAGGTCTGGATAACAATCTAGAATGCATGTGGGCTCTTGGGTGGATGAATACACAAGCTTTGGCAATTAAAGTTTCAGGCTAGGAGCAGAAGCAAGCAGTAAAGGCCCAGTAACGTATCAAGAGCATGACGATAAGGAAGAGAACAATGAGGTTGATTAAAGTTAACATTATTCCTTTTTAACATATGCTAGGTGACCGTTCTTGTGAGACGATGGACACCCTCAACTCACATTGAAGTCAGCCTCCAATCATTTACGTTATTAAGAAAACCATAAAGTATTGGTCAAAATGAAACTGGGACAGAAATACATTGCCAAAAGGACAAATCTACATTCTCACTCAGGGCATGAAATTCCAGATCAAACTCTGAGCGCCAAAAACAATAATACAAAAAAAAATCATTTGCTAGACTTTATCCTGATATTAATCTGTTCTTGCACCACTACACCTCTGAACCAGTCACCAGCCTCAGTTTTTTGAGTGTCAGTGGCTCCCAGGTGCCTGCAAATTTCATGCCCTGTTTCTCACTCACATGAAGTTTTCAAACATCCTATTGAAAACCAACATCTTTAGTTCTTTTCTTTTATTTTTTTTAAAGTGTAAATCAGATCCCACAACGATGGCAACATGAATTATTTTATAGATACAAGAATGATTAAAAAAATAATAATCTTTGGGCGGGTACTGCCACGTTCTGGAGATCCAAGTTTTGTAAAGCAATCTGGAGAACGCTGGCTCTTCCTTCACCTACTGGGAATATCTGCAAATAGAATGCCATCAGCCACAACTGGCACATACAATGTGCATTGCAATTAACTGGCCCCTAGTGTCTGATTAGAGAGCAAGGATGTAATCTCATTGGAGACTATTCTACCTGCAGAGAGCGTCCAGTGACCGCGTATGCTAGGAAGAGAAGGCAAGAATTTATGTTACCTTACCATCAAGGAGAAAGCTTTACAACAGCCTCACAATGGTCCTATCTACGCTTTCACGGCCCGAGGAAGGCTTTATAAGAGAAAGGGAAGATGTTCCTTAGTAGATACTTCTGTTGGGTGTTGATGAACAAGGATCAAAATATCCTGAATCACGCTGGTTTTATGAAAGCAAAGGTTGTAATTTCTCTGTATCCTTTAAACAATTAACTCAACTTCTTGCCTCCTATAACAACAGTCTGATACTCACAACAAGGGCGTTGAAAGAGATAGTAAGTAAACGTATTTAGTATTGTTGTAGTTATGTTTGAAACTACTGTGCAAATAAGTTAACAAAGCCCTTGTATCACTGAACACGTATTAGATCGAAGACCGTGCGATGAAATTAAAAGTCACAACGGTTACTAGTAAAATACAAGATAACTTAGGAGGTCGCATGGGGCAGGAGTTAGTAAACTCCAGATAAGTATTTGCACAGTCAAAGGGGATGGAGAAAGATGCAAAGATGAAGTAGCAATAGGACATTAGAAGGAATGGGACTTGCCACAGGCCACGTCATTGTGAAGGAATGGCAACAAAAAGGAATCAACAGTATGATGGCAATGTATTTGGACCCCAAAGTGTGTGGACCATGATTTCAAACAGAGCCAAAGACCCATATTCACCCCAAAACACAGAGGTGGATAAAACTGAACAGAGGGGTAACTAATATATATATATATATATATATATTATTATTTTTTGCAGGACTGAAAGACCACAGTAAAAAAGGCCCAGGCAGAACTCTAAGCAATAGGCAAAGAAAAAAGTTAAACTCAGATGTGCAAATGGTGACAATGTTCTGGGAATAGTCCTGATTAACCGAAGTGCTAGTAGCACTATTCCTCCCAGAGGGGAAAGTTGCTGATATTTGAAATGTTACTGTTAATTTTACCAGTCCATATAGTGCTATCTGAGATGACTCCGTGGCAGATGTATTAATGACTACATCCACGTCAAGAGTGGTCCTTCTACAACAGAGGTAGGGAGTCTTTTCCCTTCCAGGGCAACTTTAAAAATTAGGACTAGCTGCAAAGATGTTGGGGATGGGGGCACTTAAGGAGTGCACTCAAGAAGAGGAGGGTCCTGATCATGGATTTCTGCCATGGATTGGTCCTCTACCCTTGCATACATGCCCTTATCTCTATTCCCTTACCCTAAGTGCAGCCTTTCAGTGCTTGGGAATAGGAACTGGATCTAGGGGTCAGATCCAGGAACTGGGAAGGGTCACCTAGAGATTAGCTGCGGACTGCACTCGAGCCCCTGAAGTTCTCCATCCCTATCGTACAAAATGGTGCACGTGCTCCTGTTGCCAATGATGGTTTTGATCATCTTCCAAAGTTCATGATGATCTTCTATGATTATCACAATTGCCACCCTCAGCATTAGCACAGGCACTGTCTGCCCTACAGAACTGGTTACCACATGAATTAGGACTCTTGGCAGATCCTCTCTAACACAAGACAACTGCTTCTTTTTGCCTGGAACGGACCCTTCTCACAAAGAACTTAGGAACTTTAGCAAGTGGCAATCAATCACTTAAACCTTTGTATTTTTTAAGACTCCAAAGTCTCTTTCCCAAATGCTGTCAGGATTCCAGGAACTCCGTTAAAGAGACATGAACAATAATGTTTCCTTAATTAAGAAACCCAGGATGTTCTCCAGCAATGGGAATGTAGGAACTGTCAAAGCTATCCTCTCAAGCGCAGGAGTGATTTTCTGTAAGTCCAGAATGCTAGTGGAGAAAGCACCTCAGGCTGGCAACTAGGAGAGGACAATTAGGGCAGACAAGGCAAAGAATGAACGTTTTTTCCCTCCTGACATCATTGCTTTAAAGACAGCAACACTGTCCCTGGCTGGTTAAAGCATCCTCATGGCCAGGTGAAGGGAGGGGCTGGAACTGAGGTGTGTGTGTGGTGGAGACGGGGGTGGGTGAGTGGGACTTGGGGCAAGGGATCCGTTAGCGGCAGAACATTACGGCAATGACCCTTGTTGCGCTTCCACCTTGCAAAGTATTTCTTGGTGTTTGGAGGAAAAGATGCTGTCAGTCGATCCGTGATGTCCTTTGGCTCACCGGACCAAGTTCATTCCCTTTTGTAAGCTCCAAATGGCAAGGCTTTCTCAGCAACACCATAAAAAAAGAAAAGACAGAAGAACCACAAGTCCATCTTCTGCCAGGCCTGGATAACCATGAGTAACTCAATTGCTGGGAACCCGATTACCATGATGTTTACGTTGCGACGCGTGGAACATTACATACAGATGCAGGAGGGAATGGTCACAGTAGCCCCGATCAACATCTTCGTTGCCAAATAGCAGTGTAAACATCACAAGGCAGCAGGGATGAAGTCTCTACGTGGCATTCCAATACCAACGTGGTATTCCGCGGGGATATAGCATCCACAGGTCACCACGAATGCTCAGCTGTGCCTGTAGCGAGGACTAAGCGGCACAACAATGAAGGACATTTTCTCAGTGCTAAATGCTGGTGCCAAAGTTAGACAGCAACAGGATTTATGTCCCAACGTGATGGAGAGGGAACTCAACAGGGAAGGACCTTGATGGTTTCTTGCTGCTATCTTCTCAAGCCAACATCATCTCAAAGCTATCGGGAAGCTTCAATGCAACGACATCACGGTATGAATCCAGCAATGAGAAAGTAATGGCCACACAGAATGGTATACCAACAGAAATAGGATGCCATGATGGGGAAGAGAAGGTGCCAGTATCTTGACATCACCTAGTACGGCACAAGTCCATCTCACCAAATCAACTTATGTACTTATCAAACCAAAGTCAACCGGGCCATCCCTCCAATCCTGTACATCATCCTCAGCCCCTACACAGTTCCCACTACCCTGCCCCCCAACATCCAATTTGCTTTTCATGTACTGACTACAACTCTTACTGTCTCCCCTCCAGTTCCACATGCTCCACTAACTCCTGTCCCATGCAACCTCCTAAGTTTTGGATTGTCGTTCTCCATACACTGCTATAACCTCACCTCGCAGGCTTGCTCTCTTCCCCACTCCGCAGCCTTTGCTTCCTCCATCCTCTGATGCTTCATTCATCCCAGATGCCCCTCCTGCATCCTCTATCCCCAGATTCCTGCTGTCTCTTCTCAAGCTCCCTCAAGACTCAAGCTACTCTTGTTCCATTCTGTTACCCTTCTCCTTCCCCATCTCAGTTGCATGCCATCCAGATCCTCCTGTAAAAGGTTCCCAAACAGAGGTAACCCCAGATTGCAAACCCCCTTGATACTTCACACACTTGGCATGTCTGTTGTTGTTGTTGACTGGGTTACAAATAAATGGCCATTTTCAAAGTCTCAAAGTTGAGTCACCTAGGCAAAAAACTTTGGAACCCCTGACAAACTGCCTCCTCCAGCTCCAAGTCCCAACTGCTGTGGTCTACATCTTCAGCTGCTCCTCTGAGCCCTGCATCCCCCAGTCCCAGAAGGATTATCTCAAACGCTCCTGTCTCCTCAGCCCCCCAAGACCCAGGTTCCCCAAGATCTGCCCCAAGTCTCAGCTGCAAACCCTCTAGCCTGCTGCCCCCCTCTCCAGCCCCCCGAATCCCAGCTGCTCTTTCCATCCCCTGCTGCCTCTTAGTCCTGCACACCTCAGTCCAAACCACACCCCCTTCAGATCTTACTGTTGTCCAACCCCCACATCCAAGATTCCCCCCACAATAATTCGCCCCATGCACCTCTAAAGTTTCATCTGTAGCCTCTCTATCCTGCTACTCCTCTTCAGCCCCATAAATCCTAGCTGCTGTAAGCCCCTGCTGCCTCTCTCAGCTCTGAATCCCACCACGTCCCAGACAGATTCCCCCCCCCAGCCGTTACTGAGTCCTCCAGCCCACCAAGCCCCCAACTTCCTCAACAATCATTTGCCCCCTTGCACCTCTCAATTCTCAGCTGCAACCACTCCAGCCCCCCCCTTACTAGCCCTGCTGCCCCTAACCTCAGCTCTGCACCCTTCTTTCCACCAGCCCACCCCACCCTCCTCCACAATCCTCAGCCCCCTGCACCCCTCAAGTCTAGCTGTACCCGCTCTACTCCACTGCCCCTCTCCAGGTCCATAAGCCCCAGCTACTGTCGCCACCCCCTGCTACACCTCTCCGCTCTGCACCCCAGTCCCAGCTGCACCCCTGCCTCCACCAGCCCCCCAAGTCCCAGCTTCTCTCTCTCCCCCTGCACCCCTCAAGTCTATTCCACTGCCTTCTCCAGCCCCATAACTTCCAGCCCTTCACCCTACTGGCTGCACCCTTATCTCCACCAGCCCCCCAAGTCCCAGCTTCCTCCACGATCCTGCCCCCCTCAAGTCTATTCCCCTGCCCCTCTCCAGCCCCCTAAGTCCCAGCCCGTTTCCACCCTGCACCCCTGTCTCCAGCCCCCCCG
>QEPC01008752.1:1399783-1410180 GCA_003113815.1 Sphenodon punctatus | reverse complement strand
GGGGGGGTGAAAGTGGGGCAATGAGGAGCTGGGTGGTCGCAGTTGGAGGTAGGGTTGCCACCTTTGGTCATTTTTTCCTGACACTTCCATTTTGCCCTATGGGAGTGTCAGGTAAAAAACCCACCACAGGTGGGGCACCCTGTTTGGAGGTGGGGCAGTAAAGGGGAAGGGGTGAGTAATGGGGTAGTTGGGTGAAGGGGTTTATTGATGGGAGTTTGAAATGGAGCAGTGAGGGGTTTAGAGATGGAAGGTTGGAAGTGGGGCAGTGAGGGGGAGTTGAGCAGGGGGTTGGAGATGGGGGAGTTGGGTGAAGGGTTTAGTGGGACAGGGAAGGAGTTGGTTGGGAGTAGGAGATGGGCAGCTGAGTGATGGTAAGCTGTGAGGGTTAGAAATGGGGCAGTTGGGTGAAGAGGGGATTTCAGATGGGGAGTTGGAGCAGTGAGGAGGAATTTGTTTGGGGGTTTGGAAGTGGGGCAGTGTGGGGGAGCTGCATGAGGAGTGTTGTGGAGTTTGGAGAAGGGTAGTTGAGGAAAGGGTCGGGATGGGGGTTGTTAGTTGTGCAGGGGGGGGCAGGTTGGGATGGAGGCTTGGGTATGGGGCAGTGAAGGGGGTTGAAATGGAGTTTGGAAGAGGAGTTGGGTGGGGTGGCTGGAAATGGGGCAGTGAGAGGCAATGAGGGGCACTTGGGTGAGAGGGTTTGGGATGGCAATGGAGCAGTTAGCGGGAATCAAGTGAGGGATGGGGTTGGAGCAGTGCCCACTGTGGGACAGTGAGGCAGAGTTGGAGGTGGGGTAAGAGGGGTTAAGGATGGGGCTTGAAGTGGGGCAGTGAGGGAGAATTGCATGAGGGGGTTTGAAGTGGGTGGTGGTGATTAGGAAGGGGGCAGTGAGAAGGGCTGGGGGAGGGCTTGAAAGTGGGATGGGCATTGGAGCTGGGGCAGTGGGGGGAGTCGAATGAGAGATGGGGGGGTAGGATGGTTAGGATAGAGCTGTGAAGGGGAGGACTTGGAAGTGGGGCAGTGACAGGGAGGCTGGGATAGTGGTTGGAACTGGGTAGGGTGCGGGTGGGACAGTTATAGGGAGACTGGGATTAGTGCTTAGAAATGTGCATTAGGTGAGTTGGTTAGAGATGGGGGTAGCAGCTGAAGTGATTTGAATTAGCAATGGATGTGAAGTTGGAGCCGGGGCTAATGGGGTCTGGGAATAGAGAGACTGAGGCTTTGGGGGAGGGCGTGACCAAGAAGCTAAGAGTGAACAAATTTCTCCCCATGTGCAGATGAATGTTTCCAATGGAGCATTTTGCTCTTGCCTAGACTAGAGCATGGACATGGGGTGCGTCTACGTGTTATGTTAGCGACAGGGAAAATCAGCTCCATGGTAGTAAATGGGATCATCCTATGGCGGAGCAGTTTAATGCTGCCATCCTATGTGTACTGGCCCACCCTATGGACTCAGACCAACAGAGAGAGTTGTCGGGTGGCAGCATAAACACAAGAGGCAGCCTTCCTAGCAGAGCTCTAGGGCTCCTGTTGAAATTGACAAGAACTAGGGAGCAGAGGGGTGTGAAATTGACAGATCTAAGGAGCTGGGGAGTGAAGGAAAGAAATTGACAAGAGCGGAGGAGTGAAGGGAGTGGACTTGACAGATCCCAGAGGACAGGGAGTGAAAGGGGAAGAAATTGACAGTCAGGGAGGAGTGGTGATGGGGAGTGAAATTGACAGAGCCAGGAATTAAATTGACAAATGAACCTTTGTACATCAGTAGTTAATGGAGACAGGAACTAGAGTGAAATTTCAAAGTTCCCATGTGTCTATGGTAGCCTGGCTGTCCATTGTCAAGTGGCAGACTGGTGGCAGTGAACAGTCATTGACCGTGGACTGATTTCAGCTGCTCTGCAAGTCTTCAGAGGCATTCCCCAGATTTGCTCTGTACAGCAAACGTTTGCAAACCCGTGTTCTTTCTGTAGCTGACTTCTGGGTTTGAATAAAACATAACACTTGCCACCGTTAAGACAGGTTAGACAGTGGCAACGTTACGCTACATATAAAGACACCAACAGAGATAGCTGGACTACCCAAGTGAGGGCTGACCTATATCTGGAAGGCTTTGGACATAATTAAAAGTTTGTCAAACACTCTTCAGGGGCTGAAGGCAAGCTCGATAGGTAAGGGCTCTGGAGACAGTAGAGATGAGAGCAGCTCACCTTGTTCCAGGGGTGCTGGGGGAAGAATAACAGGGAGCTGTTATTCATACTCAGAAAGTTATATGGGAGCTGAATTTTAGGTCCTGCAGTCCATCTATCCCACACTATCCCATCCCTGGGACAGGTTAATAATACTCAGCCTGTGAAAATAAAGTCTCTCTGGAGCAGCCAGAAGAATGTGTCTTCTGAGTGGATCTTCTGGGTGGGCAGTTAGTATATCAAGCCCGGTGTATCTTATGCCAAACCAATATTTTTGCTCTCCTAGACTTTATACATCTATTGCTTGTTAATTGTATCTTGCTGGGGCCAAGATTGTCCTTTGATTATCTGTTTGAACAGAACCTTCTAGCACAACGAAGTCATGATTCCATGAGGAGCTTCTAGACGTTACTGACGTTATAACAATCATTAATAGAGAACCTAATCCTACAAGGTGGTTAGCATCTTTAACTCCCAATGAATACAGCGGGGGTTGGAGGTGTCTTGATGGGTGTTCCCAGACAAAGGCCCTTTTTAAATGGACTGTGTTGGGTGGGGAGATGGGTGTGTGGCCACATTGGGCGCCTGTTCCCACAGGCGCACACCCACCTCCACCCACGGAGCATTGGGCATTGGAGCCCATTGCTCTGTGTGTGGGTGATGGGTGGAGGTAGGGGGAGTGCACACGCACCCACCCCTGCTCATCCTCCGCGGCATTCACATGGGCGCGTCCCCCATCTCCATGCAGCAAAACTGCGTGGAGATGGGTTGGGGGCGTCTCGTGTGAAAAGGGCCAAAGAAAAATCCATGGAAATCCATCGCTCACAGTTTAATCACTGACGTTATCCCAATCCCATAGCTGTTCCTACAGATCCTGATGCTCTTGCATGTTCCAGTGTCTACCCAAGACCCTCCTCCCCCCAGCTGTTGCCTGGATGGTATGTTTCTTTGGGCTCTCCATAGGCAAGTGGAGTAGTGCACGACAGTGAAGGAATAGGGCCTCTATAGTGGAGTGGTACACTTATCTCTACATAACAATGGCTAAGTGCAAATGTCAGCTACAGGCAGTCTGCAAGCACAACTTCCAGGACACCAAAGCATGTTAAAAGCATAGTGGAAAACGTGTTTACACAAACTGACATAATGGGAAAATGTGTGTTTAAACCAAAGACGAGTGGCTAGCATTAACGTCTGGTAACACCTTAAGCAACTGATAGGGCGTGTACAATGGGAGATGAATCACTCCATAATTATCCTCTGGCTTCTGAATCATCCAATGCTGACCTCTTTCAGAGATGGGATTCTAAACTGGAAGGGCCACTGATCTGACCCAGATGGACAGTTCTGATGAGGGCACTTTGCATCCTGCCAAGTCAGGCCCCTAATATGCATGCTGTAAGCCAGGAAATGTCTTCGTATTTGATTGAGTGAATCACTGCATACATTTGGGTAGGGTGGAGATTATTATGCAGAAGCATCTCAGGAAAATGCCACCTGTTTCATACAAGAGTGGGTGTTACCCTGTTCTATTTTGGGAACAATTGAAGCCAGAGAAGAAGTTGGGTGACTTCAGTCCCATGGAGGAAAACTGGAAAATTCTTACTGGCAATCTAGCACAGAAAGCGGTGCACTGTTGAGTTGGGATGCAGTCACTTTTGTACTTTCTTCTCCCCTTTTTCCTGGCCCATTTTTAATAATTGTTTTAAGCTGTTTATATTTTAAAAAAACTTTTTGTAAGTTTTTATGAAGTGCTCCGAGTGTGTGCTATATAAATAAAATTATTATTATGTTACTTTGCTGTCTGTTTTCTATACCAGTTCATCTCTGATACACTTCAGATGAAAAATAATTCATCCACTTTGGCCCATGAATCTGAGTAACGTTGGGGCTTACATTGCTGTTAAAAACTTAAAACAAATCAGTCTAGTTCTGAACCCAACATGGGCCTCATCCATGCTACAATTAACTGGATGCAGTGTTGTCACACCAGCAGCTGTATTATTCTGACCCCATATCCAGCCACATGTGGACAAACATACTACAGGCCTAGGGCTAGCTGTTACTGTTTCAAACACAGGGAGGTCTCCTCCCCACCAACCCTAGTCATCCCATGGAAGGAAGCAGCTACCTTCATGAAAATAATTGTTGGTTAGAAATGGTTCACCGTATTTCTGATCCAACATCCTGACACTGATTTTGTAGGAAAATAGCGACAAAACACAAGACATATTACGCAGCCAAGAATGAAAGAGAAGCAGCTCTTGTAGAAATGTTTGGAAGCAGAAGATTGTTGATGTTCTTCTACTGAAGAAACCAGAGGTTCTCCACCATTTTGATGAGACCCAGCAAAACATTTCTTAAAAATTCAGGTGTGTCTGAGTGGCACTGGCAACTGCAAGATGTCTCAATCCTGGCAGTGGCAACAGTAGGGAGCCGACATGAGGGTGGCCAGAAGCAGCAGGAGGTGGGAGCCGGAGAGGTGGGGAAGCTGTGGGAAGTCACATTCCTCCTCTTCCTATCATACCCCCAGCAGCACAAGTGGCCAGAATGCATCAGGGCTTGTGGGCTGCCCTGGGTGCCGTCCTTCCCTCAGACCCCTCCTGAGACGGATCTAGGACCTTCCTAAGACTCACCTGTGGATCCCAAACTACTAGGACCCTTTTCACACAGACACTCTAACCCTGATAAAAATGGTTTACATTTTATTATACATGTTGCAGGGCACCCATAGAGCACACCTGCAGCCCTGAAACATGTATAATTAAATGTAACACCCATTTTATCAGGGTTAGAGCGTCTGTGTGAAAAGGGCCTCGGTGAGAAGCACTGAAATAAGCCATAACTGCAATCTAGTGGAGTTGTTCCAGTAAGACTGGATGGATCTTCCATACCCCAGGGGAAGGTTTGGTGTCATGCTCCTTTTCTTAATTCAAGGGCCACGACCATCACTTGCAAAACTCTTGATACTGCTTTGCTTCTTCCTTTAAAAGTACGAGTGAAAACTAATCAAGAGCAAATTGCCAGGCTACCCAGTATAAAATCTTCCACTAATAATACTAACAGAGCACTTCTTTGTGGCTGAGTCTTTATTGTTAGTGGTGAACCTAGAGGTAACCCTCAGGAGAAATTAACCTCAGCAGAATGATTTAACCAGTCTTCCTGAAAGCAGCGAGATCTGGTGGTGAATGCAGAGTCGTACCATCTCTGCCACTCCCCAGCAGTGCTGGGTCCTCATTAAAAACACACCTTGTGAGGCCCTCCAGCTGCTATTGTGAGTCACAGAAGGGAGTCTGGGCCCCCCTTACCTCCCGCAAGAATTCATTTGTCATCAAAAGCCTTGGAGATGTGTGGGGTCAAATGGGAATTGATTGCATCGGAGGTTTTTCCCCATGGAATTCAGTAGCTTATGACCAAATCAGAAAATAATTTGAATGATCTCCTTTATCAGGCAGCCAAGCTAGTGACCTGCTTACCGCTACAAGAAACCTTTATTAAACAGAATGTATTTTTCTAGTTTCCTAAATCTAAGGATCTTGGGTGTCAAATACCTCTTCTGTGTCCATCTTCTCATGAAATGATCCATTCCTCTGATAGCATGATTTAAAAAAGTGTAATGCGCTTGTTTTCTACGTTCTCCCCTCCCCTCCCCGATGTCACTCATGCAAGTGGCAAAACAATGACAAATTAGCATATCTGTAGAAGGGCATTTATGTGAACATCAATTTATGGTAGAAACGTGTGTGTGAACTACCAGGTCAAGAATGGTCCTACAAGATTATTGATTATTAAGTATTAATAGTGATGGCAATGTACCTGGTGCTTTACAATTGTTAACTATAGCCAGGGTCCCTGCCCCAGTGGGCTTACGATGCAGAAGAGACAGGTGAGGGGACATTAAGGGGTGGGGAGCAAAGGGAGAGACAGGGATACTACATTCATGAAATTAAAAAGCTGCAGATGCACATGCTAAGTTTAGTTACAGAGGAGAAGGGGACCCTGAGTAAATCAGGGAGTAGTAGACTAAAGGAATGAGGAGATAGGGAAAGCCTGATGGAAGAGGTAGGTTTTCAGGAGGGATTTGAAGTTTGGGAGGGAAAAAGCAGAAGGAATCTGTTCAGGGAGGGAGTTCCAGGCAAGGGGGGGAAGCAAAGGAGATGGGGGGCAAGAGAGTCGTGAGCAGGTGGAGGTGATAGAGGAGCAGAGCTCCTGGATGGGAGTGTAGCGGAAAACAAACACAGAGTGATTGGAGGGGGCAAGGCCATGAAGGACCTTGAAGTAAAAGACAAGACTGAATGTGAAAGGGGAGAGGGAGCCAGTGGATGTGGAGAGGAGGAGAGTCTAAACATTATCGAAGTGTTGGGTGAGATGGATGACCGTAGCAGTGGAGTTTTGAAGTGTGTTTTGAACAGAAGATGATGTAGATGCTCCTATTGCAGATAATGGCTTTGAGCAGCTTCCAAAGTTCATGATGATCCTCCAAGGCCATGTTCCAATAAGCAGTTAATCCAATGTAGCTGGGCCTCACTTTGGCTTCACTCCTGAAGCGTTCACAGGAACAGAGCGCGAAACGGGCATTATTCTGGAGCAGGAAGAGTAGTAGGCACGCCTGGAAAATCAGGAGGACAGACTTCCCTTTGATTGGTATTTTGAAGTAATTGTGAGAACACTTCTCAGTGTGAGGGTGGTGGTGATCACGGTTCAGTAATCATTACCTCTCAGCAAGGGGATGGGGAGATTGTCACAGCAGCACTGCCTCAGTTTGTACGGTTGGTCTGAATGCTTCCAAACTGCCCTGGTTACTTTGGTTTAGCTAAATCAAAGCAGTTACTTCAGTTCAGCTCTGTTCATCAGAACGCAACCCAATGATGATCTAGATTGTCGCCACCCTTAGGATCAGCACAGGCAGGCGCTGTCTGCCCTGCGGAAATGGATGCTCACATGAATTAGGATTCTTGGCAGATCTTCTGCTACTACAATATAATAAAATTAATATTTTCTCACCCAACCCTCTACGGTTAGTTCTCCAAGATCCCTTCCATGCTACAATTAGGGGTGTGTAAATCTGTCATGTCACCCACCATGCCAATGTACCATTTGTTTCTAGCGGGGGAGATGAGACGAGGGTTGGGAGAGGAGGAACTTCACTAAGGCCCTTCTCAACGGGTGCAGGAGCATGGACGGCACGGTGGGTGGATGGTGGTGCATTCCCATAGACCCCCACCCACCTCCACCCATCTTCTTGCATGGAACATTGGGTGTTAGTGCCCGTTGCTCCATGCGTGGGTGATGGGTGGAGGTAGGGGGAGCGTGGGAGTGAGCACGCAGCCCCACCCACCATCTGCGGTGTTCCCATGGGTGCGTGTGCAAGGGGGCGGGGGCAGCATCTGTGTGAAAACGGCCTTTGTTTGAAGGAGTCAGCCTTGCTGGATCTGTAGTACCTTTGCCTGCGTGTGGCTGGGCTATGGTGAGAAAAACCTAGCACACCGCCACCACACCCACCTAATAGCAGTGTGGATGAGGCCCATTCAGAAATAGACCGATTTCTTTCAGATTTTTAGCAGAAATGTTAGCCCAAATATTACTCCACTTCATGGGCCAAAGTTGATGGCGTTAACTGTTATTTATCAATGGGTCAAAACAGACGTGATTCGGCCTGCTTTCACCAGATGTAGCCCGGGTGACACCTGCACCTGCATAATGGGATTGCTAGCAGCAACTGTGGCAATTCCCAAGGCAAAATTTACAGTGACAGAAGCAACGTGAGAAAAAGGATACGGCGCAGTCGTTCTTTCCAGCAGGCAATAAAAAAATTACTCAAGTGAATGCGCCCTACATGTTCAAAAATCAGGAGTCAGGCCCCAAAAATCATGAAATTGGCTTAGGGACCAACCAAGCGTTCCTTGTATTTATCTTCTGGTTTCTGAAACACTTGTCGCAGTTATGTCTTCAAGATTTTCTCTGCAACCATGAAGGCTAGCTTTGTTGGTTGTTTTTTTAAAAATGCAAGCTGAAATGATCAAGATTTTATTGCAAATCTTTTAGGAACCCCCAGTCCAGTGCATCTTGGGATAACATAATGAGTTGGGACACTTGAGACTGGTCCAAGAATATAGTTGGTTCGCACACAAAATAACATGCCAGTTTATCTTTCCTTTTGACTACATCGACTAGGCTGGTTCTACAACCAGCCCAGGTTAACTAGCTTAGCTTAAAACCAGTCAGGTACATAGAATCATAGACTATCTTAGAGTTGGAAGGTACCGCAGAGGTCATATAGTCCAACCCACTGCTCAATGCAGGAAATTCACAGCTACACAGATGGACGTTGGATTTCTTAGCCAGTTTAATAGGGTTGACTTGACTGGATGCTCCCCAGTAAAGAGTAGAATCCAATGCTAAACCCCATGAGTGGAAATCTTGTCTCCAAAGAGGTCAGTGGCAAAATTCCCCAGTGGAGCCAGGATTTCACTCTATCCATAACACTTTCCTCATTGGGGTAACCCCTGCCTTTCACAGATACCTGATGTTGCAGGCTTGCTGAGTTTGCCATAGCTCCTCACCAAATGTGATGGGTATCTCTCCCCCCCACACACACACTTTGTGGGGGGTCTTTGACTAGCAGGCCTCCCAAGAGAGTGGATTGGTATCTCTAAGGCTGCTGGTGTGGCAGCTCACCCCCTCCCCTTGCCAATGATTAAAAGAAATCAACTTCAAAAGAAATCACACAACAAAGGAGTATAGGATTAAACTGAGGCTAAGGAAACTGTATTGTAAATGATCACAAAACAATGGAAAACACTTCAATGAATCTAGTGAAACCTATAGATTTGTCTACTTCAACCTCTCAAGTATGGTTGGTGTGTGCATGTAAGCTACACAAATGACCTGCAGTGTAGCCCTTCCCTGGCAAGGTTGCTTCTCTTTCAATGGTGAATGAGAAATGAAGGTGTGTGAGGTGGAGTTTAGAATGTTAGATCCTGCCTGCGACCTTAGATCTTGCTGGAATGAGTGTTTCTCAGGTCTTTCCCCTGAAGTTCCTCGTGAGGTAAGGACTTATGGTTTGTGTTGGTGTACGGGTGTTAAGGTGTAGGGGTGTGTGTGTGTCTGTGGGTGAAAACAGATGGGACTGGAGCCGGCTGGAGTGCGGGGTTGCTCTGGGGTGGCTGCCACAGACCCCACTCTTTCTGAGGGCCCCGCCGGGGCCTCTATTTTCACCAGGACAGGTTGTGGGGGCACCACTCCCTCTCAGTGGGACCCCCAAACATGACCCCCTTCAGGACGCTGCAGAGGTTGCCCCCAAGGGGGAGGAGTCACTAGGAGCCCCACATTTTATCTTTGCCCTGGGCCCCGCAAATCCTAAGGCCGGCCCTGAGTCAGCGAGAGAGAAATCAAAAGCATGTCTGGGGAGTTTTTAGTCCCTGATGTTCTCACCAAGTTTCTCCCCGACAATCTTATCTGGGGTGTGTGTGTGTGTGTGTGTGTGTGTTCAGATGTGCTATGTGTGCGTGTGCTGGGGTAAAAGAGAGAGATAAGCAGAAGAGAAGGATAAAAAGGAGGAGTAAGTTTCAAAACTCAAGCAAGTGCCAATATAAACTGGATGTGTCCGACTGTAACTATTTACACAATTAATGTACCATTTTCTAACCCATTTGCTTTGCGAGGGTTCCATTATTTTGTTCCTGCGTTTGGTACATTGTGTACTCAAGATATTGGAGAATACTAAACAAATTAGCAAATCAACAATCCTGAACTAGATCCGTGTTCTGCTCAGAGACAGGATTGCACAGCTCATCATTAACTCTCTCATAGTCAGCAGAGGCCAGTCCCCACCACACGAGTAGAACTGACCCAGCCTAGTTAATCAAATGGAGACTTAACAAACACAAAATGGCAGACATGGCCCTGTCTGCATCAGGTAAGCCCTGCCTTTAGTAGAAACCTGAAGGGTCTACCGCCGCCCTTGTATAGCTCATCATGTTGATAAAAGTGTCTTTGATTTGATGTGATGTGGAATGGTGGGGAATCCTTTCAAAAATGTATTTTATTTGTTTAAATGTATTGTGTGTCCCCCCCGGTCAGGAACCTAGGAAGAGGCAATACACCGGCCTCAATAAGCTAAACAGCTCATCATCGAGGTCAGGAGGGAGACAAAGGAACAGAACTGAGAGCCAGAAGAAACAGAAGCCAACAAGGGGTAAAAGGACAAAGTGAGGAGT
>QEPC01008752.1:1361537-1382688 GCA_003113815.1 Sphenodon punctatus | reverse complement strand
CCAATGCGGCCGCAACGCCTGGCGGTGTCCCCCCCCGCATTGACCACGGCCCGGAATCCCGCCGTGGATTCCGGGCCGTGGTCTGGGGACAGACGATACGATCCCCTTCATCATGGAGGGGAATCTCATTCACCATGCAAATGGGGCCGGGACCGCCGTTTGCGTGGTGAATGTGATTCCCCCCTGTGATTCACGAGGGTGAACATCTGGGGGGAGCTTCCGTTCCCTCCAACAGACGTTCCGGGATCACAATCACGCTGTGGGATTCCCTGTGGTTGACTGTGATCTCGTAACGTCTGAAAATACCAACTGTCCCATGCCAAATTGCCTCTTGCTCCAGAGAAACTTGTAAACACTGCACTCATTCACACAACACCCTTCCCTGTGCAAACTTAGCACTTGTTCCTTAATCCGTATTTGCAATGACAAAACTGGAGGTAATGAATGTGGAGTATGAGTAGCAATGCATTCACACAACTACTGATTTCCCTGCATTTCAAAGGTCTACCCCTTGCACTGAGGGCAGAGAACCATGGATCATCAAGGAGCACAAAAAGTAGTAACTGTTTCACACAACACTCAGAAACATGGATTTGAGCAGCTACCCACGTTAAAGACGTTTTGTGTGAATGAGCCTACAGGTGTAAGACCTTTTTGTCAAATTTAGCCACTTGTAATTGAAAGGGAATGAATTGGACATACTTGAAATCCTCTTATTATCACTAAGGCCACTTTTAGACGTGCGAGGTATTTAGTTCATGGTTTTAAAAGAATGCGCGACCAGCTATAACGCGCAAATTGTCGCGGCTTAACCCCGCCCGCGGGATTTCACAAGGCGTGTGCACCGCACACGTATAAAAGCAGCGGAGAAAAAAGCATCAAGGGCAGAGTTCAGGACCGGCCTCACCACAGAATGACCCAAGGCGACTGTCCTGGACCCTGCTCTTTTCTCACTTCCAGGGGCCCCAAAGTGGCCTCCATTTTCACCAGAGCAGGGTGTGGGGGACCCACTCTCTCCCAGCAGGGCCCCAAACACAACCACCTATAGGGAGCTCTGTGAAAGCTGCCCCCAAGTGGGCAGGACCACAGGGAAGGTGGAGAGACCACCAAGGGCCCTGCATTTTAGCTTCACCAGAGCCCCCCCACATTCTTAGGGCCGGCCCTAGCAGTGTTAACCTGATGTTTGAGGTGTGGGGTGACCTTAATTTGTAATTTCCATTCTTTCAGGGGTAATCCCTTAAACTGTAGAGTTTTGTGTTTTTTTTTAAAAGTAGAATTTATGTATATTTGGAGCCTTCTGAACTAACCTTCCAATCATTAGTAGACTCCAAACATGTAGGTAGAAACGGAAGAAGGGGACAACACAGTTGACAGTGGCCTTACAGATGGGTCTACATGAGTCGAGGGACAAGGAGGTGCTATCTCTGCGTTTCTGCCCATTGAGTTTCTCTAGATAGCCTGCTACATTTCCGATCATGCAACAGCATTATTGCTCTATTCAGACATCTTACCAGGGATCGTGCACCTGTGGGGCTCGGAGGGAAGTTTATCCGTCCAGTAAACTGAAATCCTGCAATGATAATGCAAACATCTAGTCAATGCCCTGGCGAGTCACATTCGTTTTCGCCTTTCCAAAGCTGGGCTCCGTTGGCCCCCATCTTGCTGCTACTGAAGTCTTTGGCAAAGTTCCGGTGGATGTCGGCGGCATTCAGCGCACATCTGTGCAGCTGTTCCCGAATCAACAGGAATTCTCATCTTTTTTTTGCAAGGATGTTCTTGTTCAGGACGAGTTCTGCCAATTTGCCTCTTTTGGTATTTCTGCCAGCAAACGGTCGTCATTTTCATCATTTCTTGTTTTGTCAAATTGAACCCTCCCCTGCCACTCCAAAAATCTCAAAATGAAAAAAGTTGCAAAATAAAAATTAAAAAACATAATGAATTTTACAGAAATGATGACAAGAACATTGTGCAGAACCAGCTGCCCTTTTCCAAAATGGTATCGACGCAGCCTGTGCCATCCTGGATAAGGGCCGTGCATACACAGAATGACCCTGGTGGCCATTTTGCATTTGCTCAGAGTGATTTTTAGGGTATTTAAAGGTTATCAAGAATCTCATGAGAATGGCAGCGAGAACGGCCAACTCTTGCGAGATTCTCGACCCAGAAAGTCTTGTTGCGAGGTCCAATCTTGACGAGATTTTCACTAAGGGCGAGTTCTCGTTTCAGCCCTAGTATAAAATAATGGTCACAAAAACACAGATTTGGGACTGAACTGCAAGACCAGTGCAACATGCAAAAGTATCTGGATCTGCCGTGTGACCGAGGACCAGCCAGCTACTGGGGCTGATACGAGATTTCACTGAAATGGGAAAATTCATCAAAATCCCAGTGCTGTCCCAGTCAAATCGAGAACCTCTTGGTACTAAATGTCGTGACCAACATTTCGTTTCTCGATTTGCCAACTTTCCGCTTACTGGGATCTCGTTTATTGCTTACCAATTTGCTGTCCATTTCAAATCCCGAGAGGTCAAACCGATGCGGCACCACATTTCTTGTACTCAGGTTTCCCTTGTACTTTCTTGTCACTCATTGGCTGGGACGCAGATTCCTTTACTAATCTGCAATCCAGTTGCAGATTGGTCAAAGCAAAGGGAACAACACAGAACAAGAATTCTGACTGGAGGCTCCGGAGTGGAGGTTCAGGGGCACTGGGGGGAGGTTCAGGGGTGAGCTACTCGCACAGTGATTGGCTCAGAAATGCAGAAACAACAAACACGGAAGTAAAATAGTAGCCTTAGCAATGTGATAAGCAGTGAATGAGCAGTACATGGTACACAGTAAAACGGTAAGCGGAAGCTTGGTAACTTGAGAGAGTGTCTTGCGACTTTACAAAAATTGAAAAATCAATTAGTGGGAAATGGATCCCAGGTCCCGATATGGCAAAATTAGTCGTGAGTAAAAATTTTACCACCTACCCATCTCTGGGCTACTGTTTCCACATTATAAAATGAGATTTTAAAACTTAGAGCTGAAACTTGTACTTGAGAAAACCAGTCATCATCATCATCATCATCATCATCATCCCATCTTTCAGCAACAGCCATCATGGATAATGGAAAATTTCAGATATACAACAATAAGCCAATAGTGACCAATAAGCAGTAAGGAGAATAATTAAAACCACAGATAAAACCAATGAAGTTATCATAATAATTACATGACATAATAACACTTGGTTCAAATATCTAACTTTTCTCTAAGTTGAGCTGTCATGCTGGCAAAACCAGCTATTTTAGAGACACTCTTGAGGTTGCCGCTATTGAACAAAAATTCTAAATTTTGGGCCACATTGTAAAAAAAATGTAGAAGACAGGAGTGGGAAGATCGTTTCCGGATGTACATCCTTGTACAACTGACAGTGCAACAGGCAGTGGGTATTTTCACACAGGACGGTGCTAGTCACCACCACGCTTAGATCCTGCTCGGGGTGAGAGCTCTCACCCCAGGCAGTATTAGGCCCTGCCGCTGAACAAATGTGATGGCGGCCAGGGCTGGGGAGCGGGCGTGGGGGCAGGGGGGGGGGAGGTCCCCTGCCCCTGGCGCTGCTCAGCATGGCCCAGTCTCCTCCCTGGCGGACAGGTGTGGCGGCCCATGCGGCTGAAAACAAAGAGCTGTAGATACGTGATCTCAATATATTGACGCATGGTTCGATACCGAAAGTAGCTTTGAAAAATGGGATACCAAGGTGAGAGCTTATAATCACACAATGATGCCAAATCAGATTGTTTCCCTAAGTCGTCAGTTCTTGCATGGATCTGGCTCATGTCCTGCCTAGACAGCCTGTCAAATATACCCTTCCCCGAAACCTAAAATAACAGTGCTTGTAATAATCGCTAATACGCTCCATTAGGGTTTTATTTTGGTTATTCCAGTTTGGTTATTCTAGTTGTCTGACCCTTATGGTAGGTCAGTGGGCATTTTTATGCCCACGTTAAAGTTCCGGATTTTTCAATCTTCTGGGTTTACAAGTCCACAAGTAAGTTCCGGATTCATTTTTCACACACACACTGCCCTGAGGCAGCTTAAAGTAGCCGCAGCTGTAGACGTAAGGGGCTGCCATGAAAACCAAGTGACCACAGCTGCCTGAAGCTCCCGGAGAACTTTTTACACGCAAAAGTTCTGGGAGAAGTTCTACGCAGAAGTTCAAAGATCCGGATGTTTAAGATCTGGGTGAGTGATTTAGACACACAGAAGGTTCAGGATGGAACAGCAAACATGCAGGAGAAATGTGTGTGTAAAAACACCCCGTGATGTCATTCTGGTTAGCATTAGCACTATTGTGTATGCGCAATCACTGAAAAATGACAGAACCAAAATACCTAATGATGGAACCACCAAAATATCCAAACTAAAAACCCGAACAAAAATGGAATTCCTGGGGGGGCGGGAAGAAGATACACGGGTACCCGTTATTATTCGGGTAGTCAAAGAGTACCTGAAAATGCAAATATAATACCATCAAATAATAAACCCACCAGCCACTTCAGCTCTAAAAATCTGTACGGACTGTAAGATGCCATGTAAGTGCGTGGAATTCTTTCATACAAAGGACAACAGATACGTGGTTTATAGCTAGTGCTGGAAGGACACTTTCCGACTGTGTTTACGCCAGCCTAGAGGGACTCTAGAACGAGCGCGGGCAGACGTCTGGGGCACATGAGCCACCGGAAGCAGGTGATCTACTCGGACCCCTCCTGCTGGTTCTGATACTCCAGGCCTGGGCCCCTTCTGCAGTTTCCTAGTTCTAGGGCACCTCAGCAACCAGCTTGAGTGGAGAGGAGCACTCCCCTTTAAAGAAAACCTTCCCCCCTGCCACACTACAGTAGCTCTCCTAGTCCATGGGTGATTTCAGACGTGACGGGGTGGCATTCGCCCCATCACGGAATCACTCTATTTATTCCCCACCGGGATCAATACCGGCACGTCAATAGACGTGCTGGCTGATCCCGGCGGGGAATCTGGGGAGGGGGTGGGGCTGCGTGGCGCTACGTGCAGCCGCACAGCCCCGCCCCCCCAGCAGCCCGCCCTCCCGGAGACAGGCGGGCGCCGCGGCCAATGCAGCAGCGGCGCCCGCCCGCCCCCCGGGAGATTGACCACGGCCTGGAATCGGTGGCGAGCATGGCCGCCAATTCCGGGCCGTGGTCAGGGAACAGACGTGATGCTGACATGCTCAACCATGTTGAATTCCACCGTGGTTGAGCGTGTCAACGTCACGTCGGGGGGGGGGGGNGCTTTTGGAGATGGTCCCCGGACCATCCTCGGAAGCGTGGTTATTTTGATTCCCGCCAGTGGTTCCCTGTGGTGAACATCTGGCAGGATTCAAACAGACGTTACGGGACCATTCGCCACCACTGCCGATAGACTGTGTTTGAGTGTGGTTTCGTAACATCTGAAAATACTCCATCTCCTCCCTGGAGACACTCCCTGGGGCTCCGGGGCTCCTCTTCTCCCCAGAAGTGATCTCAGAGAGGCCGGTCCCTCTCTTCCAATGCTGCGTTCTACTGGAGACCCGCTTGTGGTCTACCAGGAGATCGCAATCTACCCCTTGGCTGTCCCTGCTCAAATTTACCATGGGATAACAGAGCGGAAGCTGGAGAAACAACGGGAAGTCACAGAGCTGAGATTTCATGGACAAAGGTAGGAGGATAACTCTCCTGTCCTTACCTGTCACAGATGACCTGATGGTTGACTTTCGGCTGGGCAAGATAGCTGATGCGACTCTCCTTGGTGCTGTCCCACGTGCCGGGCATGAGTTATCATAGCAATCAGCTCTTTTCAAGTGACACAAGATGCTTCCAGGTGCTGGGCGCCTGTTACTCTACATCTGAAAGGATGATAAATGGGCATTCGAGTCGAAGGGAACTGTAGCAAGACCGACACGGAGGAATTGCAAGGGCTCTGAGGATAAACTAGGAACCACCCAGGGCACCTGCTTCCACCATGCATAATTCATGTGTGGCCCCACTGAGTGAAGTGACACCCAACAAGAAGGGGCAGAAATCAACGTCCTTATTACAGTGCAAAATATTTTCATGGTGCATGATGTGCAGACTATGTACCGACTGACCCAGGAACCGGCTTCCAGTTCCTGTGGTTACATGTAGAACGGCATCTTGGGCTAATGCAGATAACACCCTGCCAATATATGTACATGTGCAGGTGTATGGGGGCATCTGCGACATGAGCAGGCAGCAGGGTTGGGCCACAGAGCCAGGATGGGGCCCAAGGACCAGGTGTCAAGATCAAGGCCAGAAGGTCTAGGGAAGATAGGATGCACGGGAAGAGTGGGGCACAAGGAGGCCAGAAGAGGGAACAAAGGAGCACGGCTGGAGTCCTTTTCCCCCATCCCTTTTGGGCAAGACCACGGCCCTTTCAAAGCGTTAGAACATCAGTAGCGCTGAGACGAGAGCAAGTCTTCCCGTTCCAAAGGGAAATGCCAACCTGTCGGAAGTGCATGAGAGTGTCCGTTGGTACTTGGTCAGTTTCCGGTGATTCACCACTTCTGCGATTTTTGCTGTCACTTTCCAGGACTTCTTGGTCACTTTCTGAAACTTTGATGACAGTTTTATGGCAATTTTACAGCACTTTTGGCAACTTCCAGCACTTCCCCAGTGCTTAGCGGCCAGGTTTTCATCTCTGCAACCCCCGGAGGTGTGCGTAGGGCAACCCCGTTCAACGTGCGAAAATCCCGGGAAATGGCAAACACAGCAGGAAAGCTGCACGTTTCCATGTCATGTGAATCTCGGCGAACGCCCTGTTTCTGGTGGAAGCAGCCCTTCCCGAGATGGTTTGTTTCAGGTCTAAACATCACGACTGTTGGGAAGCAATTGTGTCAA
Source organism: Sphenodon punctatus (assembly GCA_003113815.1). Lineage (NCBI taxonomy): Eukaryota > Metazoa > Chordata > Lepidosauria > Sphenodontia > Sphenodontidae > Sphenodon > Sphenodon punctatus. Next base: position 1,375,792 of record QEPC01008752.1, on the reverse strand, counting down.
GAGCTAATGTAGCCTAGTGGCAGAAGGTGTTGGGATCTGGGAGGCTTTTCAAATCCTGGCTTCGCCAGGGCCTTGGGGAAGTTGCTTTCTCTCAGCCTCAGTTCCCCCATCTGTACAATGGGTATAATAATAGAATCACAGATGGCTGTCCAGCCTCTTTTTGAAAACCTCCAGGAACAGAGAGGCTACGACTGCCCCAGGCAGCTTGCTGGGGCCGCTTACCTCACAGGGCTGTTGTAAGGGTGAATTAGATGAAGGTTTGAAAAAACACTTTGAACACTGAAAGAATTATAAAAATTGTAATCATTATGATAAGGAAAGGGACAGAAAACAAGGTAGAGAGTATCATAATGCCGCCATCTAAATTCATGGTGCACCTGCAGCTTGAGTCTGGTGTGCCGTTCTGGACTTCCTGTCTCAAAAAAGATATAGTAGAAATCAAAAATAGTACAGGGACGGGCAACAAAGATGAGAAAGGTCTGGAGTGGATTCTGCATGAGGAGAGACTCAATAGGATAGGGCCCTTCAGCTTGGAGAAGAGACAACTGCGGTGGGGGGAAGGGAGAGAGATGACAGATGTTACCAGTGATGCTTTCCCCCACAAAATGACAGACCCCAACACCTCCACTGGGCCAAGAAGCCCCCTGTGGAATGCAGTTTGAGGGGTGCACAGGAGAATTATGGAGCCCAAGTCAAGAGGTGAAGAGTTGAGAGTCAGGCTGGGCTGAAGTAAAGATAAGCCCCTCTTGCAAAAGCAGTCTGGCCTTGGAAATGGTGTCTACAGTCTAGGAGGAGGCCTGAGTAACTATGGAGCAGCCTCCCTTTTTGATAAACTTCCCCCAGTGACTCTGAGAAACTCCGAACTAGCAACAGCCTTCAGGGTATAAGATTAGGACTGCAGTATGGACACAAAAGGTCGTTAGTGCTCCATGTTTTCTAAAAACTCACCTGGATCCACCCACCCACCTGAATGCCCAAGATTGTTCCCTTCTTGTGTCTTTAGAAATTCCCCCAACCCTGTGATGGATACTTGCTTGCTCCTTTAGAAACTCCCTGGAACGGAACCCATGTTTATATTTGGATCTTTCCTCTTGTCCCACCCTGGAGGGCCTCGAAAATCCCTTTGTCACTTTCAAATACCGATTGCACCCGCTCCCAGATCCTTTGCGCAACCAACTGCTCCCTGTCTCCCTCGGGTAAGGATGTGGACACGGGCAGACCTCTCTGCCCATGACCCCCCGGAGGGGATCTCCCAGTCTGCCCTCCCCTCTTTCCCCTGATCATCGCTGGATCCGGGGGTGCCTGTCCACACTGGCAACAGGAAAGGATAGGTAGCTCTCAGCCCCTACTTCCTTCCCCCTGTTTCCTTGAGCTATTCCTCCCTTTTGCCCGCCTCACTGCTTTCACTTTCCCCTCCACCGCTTATGTTTTTTAAGCCAGCCAGACCGTAGGCTTTATTAATTATTAATTATTATCATTATTATTATAAGCATTTATATAGCGCCGGCGATGTACCTGGTGCTTTACAAAGAATAAGACAGACACGGTCGGTGCCCGAGAGCTTGCCTTTGTAAATCATTTAATAAGTGTCCTGAATTAGCTTGGGAGTGTGTGTGTCTTTTGCCCTCTCCCTTTTTCTTTGTTATTTGTTAACCCCGAATAAAAATACTCCCTTATTTGAAACAACCCACCCCCGTTTCTGTCTTCTCTCTGAAGAAAGGTACCCCCACAGATTGTAGCGCGCCACAACCTCCCGAACACGCGTGGACCCTTTTTGAGAAAATCCCCAAACTTGAGGCCTAGCCTGATCACCGGGACCTTCCCCCTCTTGGAACCCCCCGCGATCATGCGTGGAACCGGGTCACGTGTTAACACAGAGGTTTTCAAAATCGTGAGTGGTGCACAGCATGTAAATAGAGAGCTGTTATTTATTTACCCTCTATAATAACACTAGAACTAGGGGGAAACCCCATGAAATTATCTGGCAGCAGATGAAAAAGAAACAGAAAGGAAGTACTTCATCACTCAGAGTACAGTTAACCTTGGGTACTCCTTGCCAGAGGATACTGTGAAGTCACAACTAGGTTCAAAGAAAAGGAGTGGATACGTTTTTAGAGGATAGATCCATAATTGGTGATTCGTCAACGTGGTCAGAGGGGACGAGACCTCAGTGTTAGAGGAGGTGGGAGTGAACAGCATTATGACCTGTTGTGCATTTCTCAGAAGCAACCAAAGCTGCTACAGGATGCTGGGCTGGATGGACCATTGTCCAGACCCAGTACAGCACTTCTTATGTTCTATAACAAAAAACAGAATCAGTGAAATCCTGGTCCCATTGAAATAGAAGACACTGGCATCAGCAGGGTCAGGATTTTGCCCTGTCTCTTTTCCTAATTATTATTTCAATTTTCATGGCACTGGCTCAGACAAGTCCCGTTATTTATTAATTTCGGCCACAGCAATGCTAATATTTTGTAATTACCCAGGATTTATCTTTAGAACTCGCCTGCGACAGGCTTGCTCCCGTCAGGCTAATGCAGATTAAAAGGGCTTGAAGGCACAAACAATTACGGTCCCACTGATAACAGTTATAACAGTTCCAGGCCTCTCAAGGAAGGACGGTGTCATAGAATTCTAAAAATCACAGAACTGTAGGATTGAAAAGGGACTCAGAGGTCATCTAGTCAACCCCCTGCTCCACGGCAGGATATCCTCTGCCCCTACAGCATTGCGGACAGACGCTTGTCCAGCCCTGCCCTGTAAACCGAACAGAGCTTGTGCTGTTTGGGCAGACAGACATGCTCAGCGAAGCTTGTCTAGGGTGGCACTGGCTCCTAGCCCAGCCCCTCACTTACAGCGTCCTGTGATGGACTGAATCAGACTGGTGAATCTGAACAACCAATTCCATTGCCCACTGCGGTTCCCGTACTTCCGAACAGTCCCTGCGTAGGAGGAACAGACAGTCCCTATTTGGGTGCTGAATCCCTCTATTAGGGGTCAAAATCCCATTTCAGGGAAAGAGAGACAAAGGGTGTTTTTTAGACGGATGGGCTGCCCCAGTACTGGCTGCTTCACCCCCGTCCATCTAAAGACGCAACTTTCCGGCTGTGCAGGCGGAGCAGGTGTCAAGTAGGCTGTGTGGCTTCCCTGGGGCCGCCCCGCTGGCGATGCTCCAGATTAGGGAACTTGATTCGTGCCGAGGGTCGGAAAATTTGGTTTGGACCCAACCCCGGGCCGCATGTGGTCCTGCCCCCAATTTGCATGACACTGCCCCCCAATTTGCATAACACCACTGCAATTTGCATAACCCCACCCCCTGGCAGCAAGGCGCTGGGACTGGAGATCCAGGTGGCAGAAGCGGCAGTGAGGGGCTCGGGTGGAGACATCAGCGGCAGCAGGAAGCTAGAGCCAGGGAGGAAGAAGGAGGGATCTGGACAGCACCTTTAATAGGCTTGCTGCCCGGAGGAAGGAGAGTTTTGCGCCAGTGTGGGGGTTGGAGGAAAGGTGATTGCCAGACTAGGAGGCGGCATGGCGGGACGCAGGAAAGGTCCTTGCAGGCCGCATGCGGCTCTTGGGCCATACTTTGCTCAGCCCTGCTCCGGAACACCCCGGAGCATCGCTGGCAGAGTGGGCCAGCCAAACCCTGGGCACTGTCCCAAAGCGGAACAGCGGTCCGTCGAACGCACAGACCCACGTTGCTGCTCTGCTTCCAGCCGGCCGTTCTCCCGGGCAACACCATAGCGCTGCGGACGCTGTCGCTCTCAACTCTATGGCCTGGGGTGGGCGGGGGCGCCACATGCAACATGGGCCGGGGAACCGCCGAGCCCGTCTGATCCAGGCCCCAGTGAAGCTGGAGCAGGTGGACGTAGCGATGCATCCCCGGAGCAGCTCCGGGTCTGGGCAGCCCCGCGTCCACGTGCAAACACCCGAAGTTCGGTATTGAAGCCAGGAGAAACTTCTCCATAGTCTGCTCCACTAAAGCGGTGGCTGCTGCAGGGAAGTGTAATGTATTTGTCAGGGGAGGAGGAACCTCCACTAGTAGGGAAATAAGGGTGAGGTAACCTATGACTGGAGGAAGCTTTCTTCTTCGGAGTTCCTTGACCTTGACTCCCTCTCCTTGACCTTGATAATGAGCCATAAGCTCTCTTAGGCCGGATTCCCCGGCCTAAGAAGAATCCCATTCTTCTGAGCTTACGTCTTCCCAATCCCCTTCCTCCTCCAAGCCAACGTATTGGTTCTTGCGGGGACTCCCACAAGCCCATGGCTTGGGGGGCAGGGGGGTTGATCGCCCGACGGTATTCCGTGAGCAAGCCCTATTAGAGGCCGCGTGTCGCAGCTGGGGTGGCATTAGTCATCTGTGCCAAGTACGCCTTCACCTGCCAATGCACGTCCCACATTAGGGGGGACGGATCGAGGGCGCCTGGCTCATGACGTAAAAAGGACTCCACCTCCCAGTAGGAAGCCCATTTCCATGAGACGGGCGGGCCCCTTCGAGAAGGATGATTCGAACTCATCTTGCTTGCCCTAGACAGACAAGGCGAGTCCGTTCCGTAACGTCAATTTTAGTCCGAATTATAGGAGAGATCAAGGCAAGGGGGCCTACCCTGATATAATAATTCCACACAGGGATAAGGAAGGGGGAACGTTTTGTATGGGTGGAGCAAACTGTCACGGGGACGGGTACTAGGGAGGCAAGGTGGGGGAAGGAACCCAGGAAAGGGAGCTCAGGGAAAAGAGGGACCTCTCAGTGCGTCTCGGAGTCCTCTGGGACTGCTTTCATCTTGAGGCCAGGGAGCCTACTTCAGAGAGGGTCTGGCTCATTATCGAGGTCAGAGAGAAGAGAGACAGAACCCCACACCAAGTACACCAACTGGGAGACTACCGCACAAAAGGGAGCCAGGAATAGCACGGAAGGCAGGGAGCTAGGCCAAGCCCACACTACACAAGTCCTCGTGCCTCCTTGAAGGATATCACGTGCATCCCGGGAAGGGGTTCAACACGCACGGCTTAGGAGGGGCCAGGGAGCTGGGCTGAGACACAAGCACGATACCCCAGAGAGGGGTTTAACATACAAGGGCTCTAGGAGGGAGAAGGAGCGGGGCTAGGGTGCACGCATAATACCCCAGAGAGGGGTTCAATATACAAAGGCTCTAGGAGAGGGGAGGAGCAGGGCTAAGACATACGAGGGAACACTTACTACATTCAGCAGCAACCGGACAAGGTTACAGCCATTCAAACCATAGGACTCTATGGGGGGGTAAGAGACATTGCTCCACCAGCTTCCGGAGGCCACACTAAGACTTACATACTAGCTGGTGGCCAATCAGGGAGCTGGGGAGGCGGGGCCAGAAGAACAAGCTACAGCTGGGCNGCTCCTAGCCCAGCCCCTCACTTACAGCGTCCTGTGATGGACTGAATCAGACTGGTGAATCTGAACAACCAATTCCATTGCCCACTGCGGTTCCCATACTTCCGAACAGTCCCTGCGTAGGAGGAACAGACAGTCCCTATTTGGGTGCTGAATCCCTCTATTAGGGGTCAAAATCCCATTTCAGGGAAAGAGAGACAAAGGGTGTTTTTTAGACGGATGGGCTGCCCCAGTACTGGCTGCTTCACCCCCGTCCATCTAAAGACGCAACTTTCCGGCTGTGCAGGCGGAGCAGGTGTCAAGTAGGCTGTGTGGCTTCCCTGGGGCCGCCCCACTGGCGATGCTCCAGAACAGGGAACTTGATTCGTGCCGAGGGTCGGAAAATTTGGTTTGGACCCAACCCCGGGCCGCATGTGGTCCTGCCCCCAATTTGCATGACACTGCCCCCCAATTTGCATAACACCACCGCAATTTGCATAACCCCACCCCCTGGCAGCAAGGCGCTGGGGCTGGAGATCCAGGTGGCAGAAGCGGCAGCGAGGGGCCCGGGCGGAGACATCAGCGGCAGCAGGAAGCTGGAGCCAGGGAGGAAGAAGGAAGGATCTGGACAGCACCTTTAATAGGCTTGCTGCCCGGAGGAAGGAGAGTTTTGCGCCAGTGTGGGGGTTGGAGGAAAGGTGATTGCCAGACTAGGAGGCGGCATGGCAGGCCGCAGGAAAGGTCCTTGCAGGCCGCATGCGGCTCTTGGGCCATACTTTGTTCAGCCCTGCTCCGGAACACCCCGGAGCATCGCCAAACCCTGGGCACTGTCCCAAAGCGGAACAGGGGTCCGTCGAACGCACAGACCCACGTTGCTGCTCTGCTTCCAGCCGGCCGTTCTCCCGGGCAACACCATAGCGCTGCGGACGCTGTCGCTCTCAACTCTATGGCCTGGGGTGGGCGGGGGCGCCACATGCAACATGGGCCGGGGAACCGCCGAGCCCGTCTGATCCAGGCCCCAGTGAAGCTGGAGCAGGTGGACGTAGCGATGCATCCCCGGAGCAGCTCCGGGTCTGGGCAGCCCCGCGTCCACGTGCAAACACCCCAAGTTCGGTATTGAAGCCAGGAGAAACTTCTCCATAGTCTGCTCCACTAAAGCGGTGGCTGCTGCAGGGAAGTGTAATGTATTTGTCAGGGGAGGAGGAACCTCCACTAGTAGGGAAATAAGGGTGAGGTAACCTATGACTGGAGGAAGCTTTCTTCTTCGGAGTTCCTTGACCTTGATAATGAGCCATAAGCTCTCTTAGGACGGATTCCCCGGCCTAAGAAGAATCCCATTCTTCTGAGCTTACGTCTTCCCAATCCCCTTCCTCCTCCAAGCCAACGTATTGGTTCTTGCGGGGACTCCCACAAGCCCATGGCTTGGGGGGCAAGGGGGTTGATCGCCCGACGGTATTCCGTGAGCAAGCCCTATTAGAGGCCGCGTGTCGCAGCTGGGGTGGCATTAGTCATCTGTGCCAAGTACGCCTTCACCTGCCAATGCACGTCCCACATTAGGGGGGACGGATCGAGGGCGCCTGGCTCATGACGTAAAAAGGACTCCACCTCCCGGTAGGAAGCCCATTTCCATGAGACGGGCGGGCCCCTTCGAGAAGGATGATTCGAACTCATCTTGCTTGCCCTAGACAGACAAGGCGAGTCCGTTCCGTAACGTCAATTTTAGTCCGAATTATAGGAGAGATCAAGGCAAGGGGGCCTACCCTGATATAATAATTCCACACAGGGATAAGGAAGGGGGAACGTTTTGTATGGGTGGAGCAAACTGTCACGGGGACGGGTACTAGGGAGGCAAGGTGGGGGAAGGAACCCAGGAAAGGGAGCTCAGGGAAAAGAGGGACCTCTCAGTGCGTCTCGGAGTCCTCTGGGACTGCTTTCATCTTGAGGCCAGGGAGCCTACTTCAGAGAGGGTCTGGCTCATTATCGAGGTCAGAGAGAAGAGAGACAGAACCCCACACCAAGTACACCAACTGGGAGACTACCGCACAAAAGGGAGCCAGGAATAGCACGGAAGGCAGGGAGCTAGGCCAAGCCCACACTACACAAGTCCTCGTGCCTCCTTGAAGGATATCACGTGCATCCCGGGAAGGGGTTCAACACGCACGGCTTAGGAGGGGCCAGGGAGCTGGGCTGAGACACAAGCACGATACCCCAGAGAGGGGTTTAACATACAAGGGCTCTAGGAGGGAGAAGGAGCGGGGCTAGGGTGCACGCATAATACCCCAGAGAGGGGTTCAATATACAAAGGCTCTAGGAGAGGGGAGGAGCAGGGCTAAGACATACGAGGGAACACTTACTACATTCAGCAGCAACCGGACAAGGTTACAGCCATTCAAACCATAGGACTCTATGGGGGGGTAAGAGACATTGCTCCACCAGCTTCCGGAGGCCACACTAAGACTTACATACTAGCTGGTGGCCAATCAGGGAGCTGGGGAGGCGGGGCCAGAAGAACAAGCTACAGCTGGGCAAGGGGTGGACATGCATGGTTGAGAAGACAGAGGAAGTCTAAGAATGAGAACTACAGGCTGCTATCTGGTTCACAGGTGGCGCAGGCCCCAAGTGCACCCTTCCTGCGTCCCAAAGGGCAGGGGTTCAAGGCCCAGACCTGACAGATGCCAACCTTGCCACAGTTATCTATGCATTTATCTCCTGGAGACTGGGCTATTGCATTGTACTCTCTGTGGGGCTGCCCCTGGCGACGGTTCGGAAAATGCAGCGGTGTTTCTTCTTACTGGGACGGGCCGCGGGGAGCACATACAACCAGTACTCCAAGCATGGCGGTGGCTACCTATTGTCTTCTGAACCTGATTCAAGGTGCTGGGTTTGACCTTTAAAGCCCTTCACGGCTTGGGCCGCGCTTACCTGAAAGATCACCTCACCCCTTGGGATCTGGGATGGCCTCTGCGGTCGTCTGGGGGTGCCCTCCTGGAGGTCCCGCGTTATCGGCCGGTTCGGACCAACAGGCGGGCGTTCTTGGCGGCTGTCCCATCACGGCGGAATGCCCTCCTGGTGGAGGTTCACCTCAGTTTGGAACTCTTGAGCTTCCGGCGAAACTGTAAGACCTGACTCTTCCATCAGGCATTTGGCGGGGGGGAGGGTGGGATGGGTTAAGTGGGATCCGGAAGGTTGGGTTTTTTTTGTAGATCGGGATTAGTTTTATACTGCTGCTTGGGATTTTATGATTGATGTATTTATGTATATTTATATTTGTTATAATGTATTGTTGTTTTTACTGCATTTGTGTTTTCTGCCCCAAGACGCCTGTGTGTGAGAGGGGCGGGGCATAAATTGAAGATAATAAATACAAATAAATGAATGGATCTTGCCCCATGTCTATTTCTGCTTTGGGACCTGGACCTGCCCCTACCCTCAGTGTTACCTTTAGGGAACCTTTGTTACCTCCCTCTCACCAATGTATGGTGTACAGTTTGGGGTCCACTTGTCCTGTGTTCTCCCCTCTGCCCCTTTTCTCTCTCGACAGATGTCTTGCTAGCCTGGCGTGTCCATCCTACAGCCTGTGTTTACCCCGCAGTTCCGTGCCTTGTCCCCTTGCCTTGCTCAGCCCTGCGGTCCCGTCCGCCTGTACCTGGTCTTCTGTTATCCTCTGCCCTTCTGGTTCCCCGCTCCGGTTCATCACTCCCTCTCCTTGACCTTGATAATGAGCCGTAAGCTCTCTTAGGCCAGATTCCCCGGCTATTGTGCTGAGCATCAAGTCTCCTTGGTATCGGAGAATGGCTGAGAGGTTTCCTTTACCCTAGAGGTTCCTGTTAGCTTTCCTGTCCCTGCCTCAGTCCATCCCTTCGCCCCTTCGCTCCAGTCCCTGGCCCCTAGCAGCTGCTCCTGCTGACTCCATTTTCAGCAAGAAAGGGAGGTCACCCAGGGGCTATTGCTGTTACCTCAGCAGGGTTGGAACCTAGATTGCCACTTCTCTGGGTTTTGCCCAAACTCTCCAGTTTTTGAACAAAAGTCTCCAGGCTTTGAGGGAACTCTAATTCCCCATAGTCAGCTAGGGCACCCCAGTAACCTGGAAAAAAGAAGGTTTCCATGGCTGGGGATGAGCCATATGGACTTCCCTGCCCCCTATCCAATGTGGCCCCGCCCCTATGCTCTGTAAGGGGCGAGGTTATGCCAAAGGGGTGTGGCAGTCCTTTTGCCCCTCCCCACTGACATGGCTCTGCCCCTCCAGTTAAAAGCTCTGCCCCCTGCCAACGGGAGCCCTACAATACATGGGCTCCGTGAATAAACTTGAAATGGTAATACAAGTGTGAGAAGGCCTACCAGGCCTCAAAAATCATAGCCGATGAAGGCAATGGAATTCAACAGCGAAGCACCATGGGATTTTCCAGTCATCCATGTTAGTTTAAACCCGTATTAACCATGTATGCTGTGATCCCGGTCGTAAATGTCTGTGTAAACAAGGAACCCAGGATTAAGAATCCAGGGTTTTAAATACGGGTTAGCGTCAATGTAAAAACACCCTATCCAGCAGCCTTCTCAACTGCCCCTACCTGATGAGCATCACAGTGGATTGGCTAAGGGATCTGAGACAGAGATTTCAAGCTAGGCCGGATGACTGCAGTCTGAGCTGCTGCCCCAGGGCTGGGTGTAAGGGAGAGGGCGGTGTCACCTCGTTAACCCTTCCCTAGTCATGGCACTGATTGGGGAACCCTATAAATATCCCTTCTCTGGCCTACAAGAGGGACTGCTATCTCTGCACCCCTCTCCTCTGACCCCTTCCTCCTTCCCTGCTCCTCCAAAGTTGCCCCACCCTGCTGCGTCCTCTCCCTCCTTAGCATCACCCCATCCTATGCCAGTGGGGCCACGGCAGGCTGGACCCTCGCACTGTTTTTTACAGACCTCCTACCTTTGTTTTCTGTGAAGGCAGTGGGAAACGTTTGCCCCCCACCCTGTTTTTTTTTGCCAGCAGCTACCCCTGATTTTATTCACCCTCTCTAGCCAGCTTCCCCTTCTCCCCTCGTTACCTGTCCTAGACCTCCACATGGCTCGCCTCCTCCCTGGAACATGGAGATACACGCAAGCCGTTGCCATGGAGACAGAAACGGCTTCTTCTGTTCCCAGGGGAACCCCAGCTTTGGGGGAGCATCTAAACCCCGGGTCCATGAAAGGGGATCAGAGGGTGGGGTGGGGGACTGTGGGATTAGACCAGCAGAGGGCACTGAGATTCAAAAATAAACATTAATCTCTATAGCAATTGAATGGCAGGCTCCTTCCTGTCCCACTAAGAAGCTGTTCACACTGAGACTCAAAGGGTTGCCATGGCCACCGAGAAGAGGTGGGACTACACCACAGAGGGCGGGACAAAGGGGATGCCACACCCCTTTCTGATGTAACCCCGCCTCTTATGGAGCATTGTGCCATCATAATGCTCAGGGGTGGGGGGGGGATGCCCCTTTCGGACATAACCCTGCTCCAGTGGACAATCGTGCTCTGTAGAGGTGGGGTTGCCTCTCTATAAAAAAAATCCTATGGCCCACTCTTGTCGATGCACCCCAAATGAGACGGAGAGGCAAGTCTTGGGTTTTAATGGCGGCACTCTTTATTTAAATACACTGGGGACGGCAAATTGCCAAATGGGCAGTTTGAGTCCAAGCGGCTCGGATGCTGAATAATCTAACTTTCCTTTTGGAAAGCCGGCCCTGATGCGCCCTCAGGTCCCGGCTTCCCTTGAACCACAAACTGCACCTCCCCCACCATCCTACGCCGTGAACGGTGGGCAGGGGAGGACAACAAGTCCCTCTGGGGACCGGAGTCAGGAGAAGGCCGGTTGGGCACTAGCTGCGTAGGTACCCGGGGTGCCACTATTGCCTCTTCCAGGGATGTGCGCCCAGCGCTAAGCCACGCCCTGCCTATGAACCGGGTCTCACATTCCCATCTCTTAAGGAGACGTCTCCTTGGTTCAAATCCAAATTATAACGTAAACAACTTTTAGCCAGCTGGACCCCTGCTATAGTGAGCCAGATAATACTTCACCTGGCCAAATAAAGCCTCTCAGCCTTCTACACAAGTCAGCACCTTGGAGACCTCCCAGCGGCTGGCCAGCTCTGCCTGACTGAGACCTGCTCTCTCCCAGGGCCAGATACTCACTGCTAGACCTGCCAGCCTGTCAGCCTTTTATAGTTTCTGGAGGGGTGGTGCCAAGGCACAGGCCTCTGCTTCTTAAAGGGCCCACACCAACCCATTACATGCCTGTATCTGACCAGATACTGAATGGTGGCTGGTTAGAGTATCTGTGTTAGTATCTGACCAGATACTGAAGGGTAGCTGGTTAGCATATCTGTATTAGTATCTGACCAGATACTGAAGGGTAGCTGGTTAACCGAATTGATTACCTACTTACTGTGACACCACGTGTTACTGTTTACCGTATTTACCTTTTGTCCATTTTAAATTTATTTTGTACTTTCTCTCTCCTCCTGGACCTAGTGCTTGAGTAGAAATGGTAACACTGAGTTGTGTTCATTTATTTTAATTAATTAATTTAACCCTGCCCTTGGTAAACTGGTTCACTGTCATGGTATTATCCAGTAATTCAGCTTGGCGAATTAACCTCCATGGTAACCAATTCGTTATCAAATAACTGCCAAGCTAGCTGAAATACCGAATATTAACTGCAGTTAAAAATGTTCCTCTCCGTTTCTGGCCAGCCCAGAGGTTCTCACAAGGGAATGACACTAAGGAAGTGGAGACGGCCTACAGGGGAGGGCTTACTTCAGAAGGCACCGAGGGAGAGAGGAACTGGCTGGTAGAGAGCGTGCCAGGCCGGGGAGCCTGTGGTATCAGGCTCTCTACCTCCCAGAGGGGAAAAGGCTAATGTGTATGTTTAGTAGGGGGAGCTGAAGGCCTGGGCAGTGGGCACACTGTGATTAAAGACACTTTGGAAAGAAAACATGCATTTAAGCTGATTCTGGGTGGGGATCCTGTAAGGACTTACCCAAACAAGGCACTGCCTTGTTGCAAAGAGTAAGCAAATCATTTCGGCTTTAACAATCCCATCCTCTTCTCTCCCCACCAACCCTTAAGTAATTTCTAACTCTCAGAACCTCTTCCAGACATCTGTCTTTAATTCTTCCGCGTTCTTCATTGCTAGAGGGCATGGCCATGTTGGAATAATTGGAAAGGGGCCAGATAAAAAGCAGCTGCCATTCCCCATCCCTGGTCTAAAAGAACAGGCTGAATTTTTTTTAGCATATTTCCCACTGAACTAGAAGTAGAAGCTCCGGAGGTGTCAGGGAGCTTGAGGGAAACAGAGGGCCAAGAGGGCATTGGAGGGAGCTGGATGAGGGAGAAGATATTGCGGCTGGTAATCAACTGTTGGTACCCACAGCCCATCCCTGATGGCAATGTGCGCATCATTCCTGGATGCGTCAGACTCTCTCTCTCTCCATCGGCTGAATCGCCGAGCTGTTCAGTGACCTTCTCTCACCGACATGGCAGCAGGTACACCAAGGACAGTAATACATTTCTTCTCCTGCTCTTAACCCTCCCACAATCCTCTGAAATCCAGGCTCGGAGTCAAGTAATCCTGAGGTCTCTGCTCTCCGAAGGCCTTTAATAATGCTTGGAGATGGAAGGCGTAATCCCCTCAGCTTCCACTAGGTGTCAGTCTCCTCAATAGCTTGCAAAATGACTAGGATGCAATTTATGAATTCCACCAGAGAATCATCCCTAGGTTTTTAGGTAAAAGACTGAGATATGATGGTTTATAGATGTGCAAATCTCTCCCAGCTACATCTGCGGACCTGACTCACTCCCCACAACAGTTCCCATTATCATCAGACAAGTCATACCCTGTCCCATCTCATCATCATCATCCAGACTCTCCCTTCTTTACAGAGGGGGTAGTGTACGCCTCCGGGGCTGGGACAGGGAGACTGAGGTATAGGGATGCCTCCTTTCTCTAGGGGGAAAACCTGGGGGGGGATGCACATCAGAGGGGGTGGGGCAAAAGAGCTACCACGCCCCTTTCTGACATAATCACACCCCCTTATGGTGTGTTATGATGTCACAATGCTCTGTTGGAAAGGGGGCAGAAGTAGAAGCTGCCACCGCTTGCAGCCACATCCCACCCCTTACAGAACATCGTGATGTCACAGCACTCTGCAGGGGCCACATCCAAACGGCAGGGAGAGTCTCATGACCTGCCTCCTTCATGACAGAGCCACCCGGGAAAGCCACGGGCACCCCTGGCTAGCTATCCTGGAGACAACGGGGCTTTCCCTGAAGCTCAGAAACCTGGATCAAAACCTGGAATCTCTGTGCAAAACCCAGAGAGAAGAGGTGGCAAGCGACCTTAGTCAGGTGTGAGCAGGAGACTGTGCTACATGTCCACGCTCCACCCCAGAGATGCTGCAATCCCTTTGGATACATAGCATGAGGGGGGGAACTCTTTGGGAGGCTGCGATGGAATGGCTCTAATCACATCCCTAGATGTCCCTTCCAAACCTACGGTTCTGTGGTTCTCGTTAGACTATTGATGTCTTTATTGCCTCGTGCAATTATTAGCCAAGCACAATTCAATCTCGTGATTTATAACCAGATGTAGGCTGAGAGATGGAGGAGACAAAGTAGTTCAGGTGATCTCTTTTATTGGACTAACTGTAGTCGGTGAGAGTAAGGGCCTCTTTAGACATAACAAAGATTGGGTGTCAAACCCCCTAAGCACGCGTTTGGCCGTTGTGTGGAAGCACCAGAACAATCCCAACACCAATATGGTCCCCCGTTGAACATGCGATGTGAACGCCATTGCATCACAAGGACAATTTGCGTGTTCTGGATGAACACATGGTTAATGATATCGTGCGGTGTGTTCGCAGGTACAACAAGGGGA
>QEPC01008752.1:1338119-1351097 GCA_003113815.1 Sphenodon punctatus | reverse complement strand
AGGGGGGGGGGGGGGGGAACAGTGAGCGCAACAGAGGTCAGGAGGCGGGAGGGGATTGGGTCAAGAGGGCAGGTGGAGGGGTTTGAGGAAGAGAGCAGAATGGAGACTTCCTCAAGGGAGGCTGGGGGGAAGGAGGCGAGGAGAGGGTTAAGTATCTTCCACATTCAAGCCCTGTGAAGGGCAAGGTATCCATCAGCCAGGGTCTAATCTAAGCATTAGCCGCGTGCAAAACCCCCAGAGGGTGAGGTCATTAACATATAGGGGCAGACCATTTCTCGTATGTAAGTATATTCTATCGCACAGGGGTGATGTAATTGCCATATGTCAGCCTCGAGAAGGGGGAAGCATTATTTTTCAAGGGTTAAGCCCTGATTTTGTAATCCCCAGGCTTTACCCTGCAGGTGTAATATTAGCCGACCACAAGCCCATCTGGACTGGGTTCCTTGTAGATGGGGGATTAAGCTGGGTAGAATAATTTTGTTTTTATATGTGTCATTTCTTTGTAATATATTGTTTTATTTTATATTGTGTTGCTGCGTGTTATTTATAGTGTTAATGGTGCATGGCGAAAGCCAAAGCAAAAAAGATTGATTGATTGAGTGGCACTGTCACAGGGCACTCATGCAGGTGGAGGGAGTGGGCAGTTCTACAAATGGGCAGCTCCCAGCATGTGCAACTCTGCCTGAATGTCCAGGTGACGGCTGTGGTGAGGAGCACCTTTGGTCATTTACGCCTGATACGTCAGCTTCGACCGTATCTCTCAGACTCTGACCTGGCCACCATCATCCATGCCTTCATCACCTCAAGACTGGACTACTGCAACACGCTCTCCATGGGGCTACCCTTGGTGATGGTTCAGCTGGTGCAGAATGCAGCGGTCCTCCTCCTTATGGGGACAGGGTGCTGAGAGCACATAGCACCAGTGATCCGGTCATTGCACTGGCTGCCTATAGTCTTCCGGGCCCGATTCAGGGAGTTGGTTCTGTCCTATAAAGCCTTATACAGTCTGGGCCCTACCTACCTGCTGGACCGCCTCATTCCCTGAGTTCTGGAACGACCCCTGCAGTCGGCCAGGAGTGCCCTTCTCGAGGTCCCCCGGGTGGCGACTATGCAGAGGACGTTCGTGGTGGCCGCCCTGAGTCTGTGGAACTCCCTCCTGGTGCAGGTTCGTCTGTCCCTGGGCCTCCCCTCATTCCGACGACAGTATAAGACCTGGTTGTTCCACCAGGCTTTTGGTGAGGGAGATGGGTAGTGGGGGGTGGGGTGGGGGGTGGTATTTTTTAGCTCCACTGTTTATATTTGTGATGTTTTTAAGCTGTTTTTATGTGTTTTATATTTATGTTTTAAATTCTTTCTTAGCCACCCCGAGCTGGGTGCAGGGTAGAAATTGTTAAAATGAATGAATGAATGAATGAACGAATAAATGGCTACCTCACCGCAGAAACGGCGCTGTACATTTGGCTGACTCCGCACGGAGCACTTCGGATTCCCCGACAGTGCGGTGTTCCAGGCATGGCCATCAGTGGTTGGTGCGCGGCTCATGGGAGTGCACATCCGGCTGCTCCACCTTCAGACGGGCAGTCGGATCTGTGGCTCTAAGCAGGGTAACATCTCATTTGAACACACACACACACACACACACACACCCTTCAGGGGCCCTTCAAGTCTATGATTCTGAGATTCTCTAACGCAGCTCGCCTTCCGCCTCTGGCTGCTGCGCTTCCTGAGATATAAGAAGCCGTCCCTTCCCTGCCTGAAGGGACAATCTGGATACAAAAGGGACGATGAGCGTGGGTCAGAGCTGGTCGTGGATGTTCGAATAACAGTGGAATAGAGGAGGGTAGAAGAAAAAGAATGGCATGCAATGAACAGCCGAGCGTGGGCTAGAAAGAAAGAAAGAAGAGGCCAGAGGCCACAGACAGCTTTAAGTCTCGTGATAAACTTTGATTTGATTTCTCGGGCAGGAGGGAGGGGAATTCTGCTCTCTTTCCAGGCTGCTAAAAAATCCATCGCTGCTCTCACAAGACCCAGTGTTCATTTCAGTCCATGGTAAGAAATGGCCTGGATAATGGATCAGGCACAGGGAAAGCCCCCTTAGAATTCTACCTCCCAGCCATCCCAGCTGGTAGCTAGATGGATTGATTACCCTGGTAGTCTACCCTCCCAATTCAACTGCAGGGGGGAGCTCGTGAGGCGCTGCTGCGCTCCCTAGAGCACCCGGTGGCTCAAGATGGTTCCTCATTGCTTGGAGGTTAAGAAGGGTGGCCCTGACCGGAGTGGACCACTTGCCGTCACTGCTTTCCAATTCCCTGGACCAGTGAGGGGAGAGGCAGGAGTGCAGGATCTGGCCAGCCTGGCACAGGATCAGATGGGGAAATTTTACTTGCTGAAGCAGATTTTATGCAAGGACCTAGACAGACAGACAGACAGACAGAGGCTATGCAAAGGGAGACAGATGACAGACAGACACACAGACAGACAGAGAAGAGGGTATGCAAAGGGAGACAGACAGACAGAGAAGAGGGTATGCAAAGGGAGACAGACAGACAGACAGAGAAGAGGGTATGCAAAGGGAGACAGACAGACAGACAGACAGACAGAGGGTATGCAAAAAGACAGACAAGCATGTTCAAGACAAAATTATATACTGAATATATTTTAACTCGTTCCCCCAGAAACAGGTGGCTGCCAATTTTGAGGCCTGAGCGCACCCAGCCATGGGTGAAGGCTCTGTTCCCACACATCTAGTAGCCCGGTGGGAAAAGACATGTGCACAAGTCAGGAGAGACAGAGGAAAAGGCTCACCAGGAACTGGGTTTTGCCTTTGTCCTCCAGAGAGTGGGAATCTCAGGAGATCTGGTTTCTTGGGCATTTCTAAACAGTGGCTGTCTGTCAACAAATGCAAAAGCAAACACTTTTCTGGGTGTGTTTGCACAATGCTAAGACAGGCGCCTTCTGCAAACAGACTTGCATGCAAATATTGCTCTGGGCACAACCCCCCCGCACATAACCTTGAGACAAATTTGGACATGGTTTCCTCAGCCTCACATTGGCCTCTTTGTGTGGATTGTTCTGCACGTGCAGGGAAGGGTAGTGTGCATGCATAGGCGTGTACACACTGGGGTCTGTTTCTCTCATCTTTTGGGGTGTTTCCGTGAATGAGTGTCTGTGCATTGCTCTGCGTGTAAGCACTGCCTTGAGGGCGAGATCAGAGAGGCCATTGCCCTAGGCCCCAGGGTCTTTTGGGTCCCGCAGTCAGTGCTTGGCTCTGTCCCTCTGGGGCTCCTCTGCGGTGGCAGCAGGGGTGCCCTGGTTATTAGGGCTAAAACCAAACGTTTCATCTAGTTCTGATCCCATCGGAACTGGGAGTTTCATTTGGTCCAACGCGGGGCATGCGCAAAATGGCGGCGGCGATTCTGAGCATGGGACAAAAATGGTGGCGGCCGTTCTGCGAAATGGGCCGGTCAGAATTCCAACCGAAAACGTATTTACCGACTTTCGGTAAGCCATTCCAATTTCATGGGAAAGTTCCATGCAATCGGAGTGACTTTGTGTGAACCAAACAGCCCTAGCTGGAATGGACCCCTGGAGAAGAAGATGGAAAGTCCCTCCCCCCCACACTCTTGCCCCCTCTCCTAGCGGCAGGGGAACAAGGGCACCAGAGAGTGTGCCCCCCCAGTACAGCTTCCCCATCTGTCCTGCCAACACTCCTGAGGGCTCAGCTCCTGGGGTCAAACCTATTTGGAGCGGCAGGTTGTTGTCCCTGCCCCACTGCCAGACTCAAAAGCAACTGGTAACTGTTGGGGCCCAGGAGTGGGGGACTGGGCAGGAGTTTTATAGGGTTCTATAAGGCTTCCAAAAATCTGCCCCCACCCCCCCCAAGTTGCCTATGGCCAGACCCATCAAGTTAAGCCCTGCCCCTGCTCCCTGGTGACCCTCCCTGTCCCCCTGTGTTGTGCCCCCCCCCCTCCTGGAGATCCTGCCCCCCCTTCCACATATTCTAGGGCCAATCCCTGATATCTCTGTGTGTCTCTTAACCGATGACCCTGCTCGCATGCTTTGGGAGGGGGTGCTGTAGGCAACGTGTGTGTGTGACTAGCAGGGAGGATGGGAGGTGATGTGTTTCTGCAGGTAGGAGTCTGCACAGACCCGCCGGGTGTGTTTGTGACTTGTGTCTGAAGCTGTTTGTGCCTGTGTGGGGTGTACGGCTGTACGGCTGAGGGGGTGTTTGCGACGGTGTGCCTCGGAAGGGGTGTTTTTCTTACCCGGCGTAGCCAGATGACCTGTATGGCAAGGGGCATCCCAGAATTCAGAACACAACAACCCCATAGAATCCCATAGAACAGACCCACACAGCCCCATGGAATGCATACCCCCAGCTCCACTGAACGGACACCCCCAGTGCCACAGAACAAGACACAGAACAGACTCCCCCACATCTCCATAGGACAGACTCCCCACAGCTCCTTAGAGCCCAATTGGACACCCCCACAGCGATCCAGAAACCACCCCTACAGCACCAGAGAACCCCATAGTGCAAACTCCCCACAGCTCCATAGAACTCCGTGGAACAGAGACCCCCATGGAGCCCCATGGATCAGACACCCCCAACTCCATAGACACTTCCTCCATTACACCCCCACCTCCATAGACACAGAAGCCCATGGATCAGATACCCCCAACCCCATAGAATAGACACTCCATGGTCCAGAGACCCACAACACCCTCTGCAGCTCCACAGAAACCCACAGAAGACCTCCCACTGCACCAGAGGGACCCATGGGACAGAGAACCCCCAGAACAGATACCCCACAGTGTTTCCCAGATTGGGATTTCCTATTTCTGAAATCCCAATCTGGCTCCCTTGGCCCGCCGTGTCCGTCCATCCCTGTGTCTGTACGTGCACCCCCATTTTCTCTCTTTGCTAGGAGGCTGGCAGGCCTCTCCTCCTCCCCGCCACTCCACCAGCACCGAGATGTACTGCCCCCTCCCCAGCCCCCCCACACTGGCAGGGATCCTAATGAATTCAGCTCTGTCCTTTAGATCAAACAATCCCGACGTGAAGGTGTTTTTATTCAGCCCCGCTGAGCCTGCCTCCCCCTCCCCCGCCGGCGTGCCACCCTCACAAACATCTTGTTCACAGCCGCAGCTTCAAAAGGGCCCTGGGAAGGGAGCGCACTGGAGGGGGCTGTCGGAGAAAGGGGGGGGGGACGACGACGACATTGGGACTGATGTGCCTTGTGTTCGTTGCCTTCTGACAGATCTTCCCACACAAGCCTTTGTCCCCAGCCAGCCCCTGAAAGAGACACACAGAGGAGGCCCGGCTAAGCTTCATTAGCCGGATCCCAGCTGGTAGCAGGTGCATCCTTGGCTGCCCACGGTGCTGGCATTCGAATTCACGGTGCCCCCCTGCCCACGCACGCTCGTACCCAGTTCGGCCTGTTACCTTGAGATACAAGCGGGGCCCCCTCTCTGTTCGTCTCAGATGGACCCACATGTGTGGGTCCAGACCTGGGCTCCGCTGCCCATTGTCTGTGGGTGATTTCAGACGTGACGGGGCGGCATTCGCCCCGTCACAGAATCGCCCTATTGATTCCCCGCCGGAATCGATACCGGCACGTCAACAGACGTGCCGGCTGATCCCGGCGGGGAATCGGGGAGGGGGCGGGGTTGCGTGGCGCTACATGCAGCCGCACAGCCCCGCCCCCCCCACGCTCCCCCAGCAGCCAGCCCTCCCGGCTGCGGCGCCCGCCCGCCCCCCAGGAAGATTGACCACGGCCCGGAATTGGTGGTGAGCACAGCCGCCGATTCTGGGCCGCGGTCAGGGAACAGACCATGGTGACACGCTTAACCATGGTGAATTCCACCGTGGTTGAGCGAGTTAACGTCACGTCTGTTGGGGGGGGGAGTTATTTCCGCCGGGTGTTCACCCCTGGCGGGAATCACTTTGACCACGCTTTCGGAGATGGTCCCCAGACCATCTTCGAAAGCGTGGTTATTTTGATTACCGCCAGTGGTTCACTGTGGTGAACATCTGGCGGGATTCAAACAGACGTTACGGGACCATTTGCCACCACTGCCGATTGACTGTGGTTGAGCGTGGTTTCGCAACGTCTGAAAATACCCGGACTTATCAAAGAAATGCCAATCGAAACCCCTTCCTGTAAATCACTTGCCTTCACATGCTGTGTCACTCGGTGTCAAATGCCCAAGATCAAATGCCTCTGTACGCTATGAAATGACCAAACACATGCACATAGACAGACACACAGACACAATGGGTGTCTTTAGGGTGCTATCACCCGGGACAGCTCTAGGGGCAGTCAGCCCCACATTCCCGGCATGCATCCCCAACAGCGTTGGGTTTAAACGCCCCCGGCAGCTGCCACGGTTCATAGTCTGCCCATGCAGTGCCCCGCACCCGCAGCTCTATGATGGACCAGCTGGTGCTCCGGGTTTCGGTGGCCCATTCTGTTTGTGGTGCTCTGGGATGTCCTGAAGCACCAGCCCGCAGCCTCTGCTCTGCCTCACACCTGGAAGTGGGGGGTGGGCGGGTGTCGCCTTTAAACAGACGGGTCACCCAGGGGTGAGGCAAAGCAAAGGCATAAGGGCCGTCTGTAAAAGCACCCAAAGATACACAGAGTAGACACACACACAGAGATACAGCCAAACACAACGGCACAGAAAGACAGGCAGACACACAAAGATGTCTCATATCCAAGACATGGGAGGTGCCGCTGGTAAGACCCCCCTCCTGGAATACTGTGTTCAGTTTGGGGCACCGCACTTCAAGAAGGGCATTGACAAATTGGAGAAGATTCAGAGGAGAGCAAGGTGATAAAGGGGTTAGAAGACAAGCCCTAGGAGGAGAAAAGGCTGGACGATTGGGTATGTTTAGCCTAACAAAAAGAAGACGGGGGGGGGAGGGATATGGTAGCAGTTTTCAAAACTCTAAAAGGAGAGCACAAAAAAGATGGGGCGCATTTGTCGTCCACTGGTGCAGAAGACAGAACGAGAGGGAATCGGCTCAAACAGCAGCAAGGTAGGGTGAAAACAGAGGTGTGAGGCTGGTGTGGAGGCTGGGGTGGAAAAACGCGGCGACCGCTCTCTGGGTCAGCGGTCAACACTGAACCAATGTCCTACAACCCGGGCGGAGGTGGGGTCACGACAGATGTACGGGCAGCCAGCCCCGCCCCGCTCCTAGCACCCCGCCCCCCTGCCATGACAGGCAGCCAGAGTGGCCAATGACAGACAGCCATGGTGACACCCCCTCCCCTCCGCCTCGCAGCGGGGATGGCAGGGCCAAACAGACATGTTGGCCCGTGTTGGCCTCCCTTGGCCTGCAATGAGCCCCCGGGATCTGAACAGAGCACTGAATAGAAGAGGAGGTACTGAATTCTTTCTTTCTTTCTTTCTGTCTTTTTTCTTTCTTTCTTCAAAGTCCCAGGAGTCCCCTAGTGGGGCAACCCACTAAAGGAAAGTAGGGGGATCCGTCCCCCCCCCCTTCCAGCAATGGCTCTGCCCCCTCCCAATATGTCTCGGTAGATCTGAAAGCTAACGGCAGCCCTCGTCCTCGGTAGAGTAGGCAGGCACTGGAAAGCTGATAAGGATGAACAAGGCTGCCCAATTATCTATGTACAGCAAAGACAAGGCTGATAAGGATCTTAATGACTTCTATGGAGCCCTAATGCCATCTCTGCCCGGCATTACGGCCTTAGTTACCAGAGCAGGCCGGGAGAGACTGCACGAGCTGCTGGGGGCCTGTTTCGTAATGAAAAGAGCCAGCCCGCTGCAGGCCCTGCCCCCTCCCCGGCTAAGTCACAGAGGCTGGGGTTCCTTATCTTCCCTGTCGCAGCTAGCCCAGAGGGAGAGTCCGCACCGGGCAGCCCCTGGGGCCGCCGTGAGCTGAGAATGGTGTGACAGAAGGGCGTGAGGCACTGGAGGGGGAGGCCTCGGGGTCAGTCTGGAGTGGGGATGGCAGTAGCCCTCGGCCCTGCGCAGTAAGACAGGCCCAAACGTAGCACCTCTACCCCACGGCCTGCTTGATGCAAGACACCGCTGTAAATGCACAGTGACACAAAGGCCCTTTTCACACAGACACTCTAAGGGCGTTTATAGACGAGACAAAAAAGGCGGCTGATCCTTTGATCAGCCGCCTTTCTTGCCGCTCGTCTACATGCGTGGGCTGCTTTTTAATCCGCGTCGGAGGGGGCAGGCGATCCTGCCCCCTCCGACGCGGATTCCCGGAGTGCCGGCTTTAAGCCGCACTTCCTGGTCCCGTGCGCGAGTGCGCATGCGCAGAAGGGCGCGCATGCGCACTCGCACTCTGAGCCGTGTCTGAACATCAGACACGGCACGCAGAGACGCTGCGGCGGGAAAACCCGGCGTTTAGCGATCCCGCTTGTAAGCGGGATCGTCTATAAACGCCCTAACACCGATAAAATGGTTATTATACACGTTGCACCCACAAAGCACACCTGCAGCCCTGCAACATGTATAATAAAATGTCACACCCCCATTTTTATTGGTGATAGAGTGTCTGTGTGACAGGGGCCTATGGGGCAACGCTGGCACAAAGACAGATACGAAGGTGGTGGTGAGGGACTTCCAGCCCATGAGCCAAACCTGACCTGCAGCAGACTTTTAGTTCCCGGATCTGGCCCATTGTTCCAGACCCTAATTTCTGACACTGGGTGCGTTTTTAGACGTGCATGACATTTGCGGATTACAGCAATCCCCCACGATCACAAGGACTCTGCCCTCCCATCGCGTGTGGGGGGGTGGGGGGAGAGTCACATGGTACCTGTAAAGCCACGTTTTGGCAACAGCAATTGGAGCATTCAGTTGGATGCAGTTCAATAAAATTAAGTTGGATTCAATTCACTGAAGCACGTAAATGCTTTCAAAAATGGTAACGGTAGCAAACGCAATCTAGACGTTAAGGCGTTAGTTTTAGATGTTAAGACGTGTCCTTAGCTCGCAAGTTTGGGCCTGTGAGTTCTGCAACCCTCAATATCGGGGGTTCCAGAAACTGGATTAAGACGCAGACATTTCCACAAAACACGGGCGCCATGTGAGCAGGCGCGAATTTTAATTGCGGTTTTAATTGCCCGCTTGCAGGAATTTTGTCTTGTCTTTCAAAACGCCCTGGAAGTGTGAGCTTGGGGGAAGGCAGCACAGATGAAGGCATGCCCTCAAGAGCAGGGGATGGATCCATAGCACTGGTCTGTGAGCTGGACCCTCCCCTTCTCCCATCCTGAGCGCTCCTCTGAAGCACCTGTGCCCCGTCCCAATTTCCGCCCCGTTGGTAGAGTTTGGACTTATTTTCAAAGTGGCCGACGGGAAGAAAAAGGCACTAAGAGACACATGTTCACAAATTCTCACACAAATCCTCACATGGGTGCACATACACACAAAGATGCACGTTGACACGCGCAAAGACAAATTCTCACACAACCGCAAAGATGTCCATTCAAACTCACAGAGAGGCACACAAACACACATTCTTACACAAGCTCACAAACACAAGAAAAATACCCACATGCACACCACGGCGCACACGGACACGCATAAAACCAGATACCCATTGTCATACAAATAGCCACACGACAGGTGTCTCTCAGCGTAATGCTTGCTGCGTTTCAAGCTGTCGAACATGGGGGCCGCGTGTGTTGTTGGTTCAAGCAAACCCATGAGCTAGCCATAGAGGGAACATGCGTAGGGACGTAGCTAGGTGGGAAAGGGCCCTGGCGAAGATGCTGGAATGGGCCCCTGCTGGGGCACTCATGCACTCTCCTGTCATCGACTGGGTCCGGCCCTCTCTGATTCCCCAGGTTTGCAGTCTTGGAGCGCTTCTGCATCCCTTGCTGTGCCCGGAACATCAGGTTGTGGCAATGCCCAAGAGCACTTTTCACCGACTCCATCTGGGGAGAGGGCTGCAGTCCCGTTTTTCTGATTCCGAACTGGCCACAGTTCATCTGTGCCTTCATTACCTCAAAGCTGGACTACTGCCATGAGCTCTACAGGGGGCTGCCCCAACGGTTTCATCACTGGTATCATTCTTGGTATCGGTTTCGGTATTGCGTGACAACGGAAATGTTGTTTTCGGGTTCATTTTTGTTTTCATCAGCCACCTGCCCCAGACTCCTCTGAATTCCTTCCTCCCTTTCTCGTTATGATGCAGTAGTGCACAAGATGTAATATTACCTAGACAAAAACGCTTCGGTTTAGGAAGCTTGTTAAGGCGGCATTACAAATTATACTCAAACGTTAATATGACAGTAAATCGTATGTTAAGGCAACTTTATTAAATATCAGACCAATTTACACATTTTTCTTTTCTTATTCATTAATAAAAAAATTATGGCAACTGAAGTTAAGCTACATATGTGTGGTATGGTGAGTGAACAATACTTATACATGGTGAGGAATGTATACAGTTTAATTTCAGTTGTCATATATATTTTAAATTATTCCCTATTCCCCAGGCACAATACCTCACATTACCCCTTCCCCTCTTCCTTACCCCGAGTGCGTGTTGTCAGGACTGTTGGGGCAGACCTTGGCTTCCTAGCATTTACCACGCCCTATGATGATAGGGGTCTGTTCTCTTTAATTTATTTATTTATTTTTATTTATTTACCAAATTTATACCCCGCCCCTCCTGCTACGCAGCCCGGGGCAGCTTCCAACAATTTTAAAATACAATAAAAACAATTTAAAACACTCATAATAATAATAATAAATTATTAAAATATTAAAACAGGGCTAAAGTCATGAATATAATAAACATAATAGGTGGGGGAGCTAAAACCTCTCACCCTACCCTCCCTCCCTCCCAAAGGCCTGGGCGAACAGCCAGGTTTTGCAACTTCGCCGGAATGTCAACAGGCTAGGGGCCAGGTGAGCTTCCTCCGGAAGGGAGTTCCAAAGGCGCGGCCCGGCCACCGAGAATGCTCTCTCCATTGTGGCCCCCCGCTTAACATGGGGGACCTCCAAGAAGGCACCCCCGGCAGACCGCAGGAGCCGCTCTGGGGCGCGGAGGGCGAGGCGGTCCTTGAGGTATGAGGGGCCCAGACCGCGTGAGGGTGAATTAGAGGTGAAGACCCACATACTATCCTCATGGGCATCCTTCGTGTAGGGCGCGGGGCCCCCTTCCTGGGAATTAGCCTTGGTCACGTGTGGACCAGTGTACTTGCTTCCCTAACTCCCCCCACCCCGGTCACAGGCCCTCAATGGGCTTCCCCTGTTGTCAGAGTCCATAGAGCAACAGCATCAACGTGGAGCAGCATGAAGGCTTGTTCATCCTGCTCCAACACGGGACGACGTTGCAGTAAGTACCATGAGGTTGATTTCCCCATGCCAACACACAAAGAAACGCACAAACACAGTCCAAAATTCACACACGCACATTGGCCACACTGCAAAAAGATGTGCCTTTTCTATATTGGCCTGCATCGCCATCTGAGGTGCCGTAGGTAAGCTCAGGCGACCGTTCGTCTACAATGGGCAACCATCCAATATCTCCAGGCTAGAGTTATTCTGGGAGGCAGGAGGCCATTTGATGGCGTTGCATGAACATGGCTTTAGTTGAGATGTGATGAACCAACAGGCAGATTTCCCAGATGGACAGGGAAAGCACAAGGAAACCACCAGACCTTTCAACTTCAGTGGAGCCACTGGTGACCCAGAGAAGAGCCAGTCTGTGCGGAATGAAGCTGAAGGTGTCCATAGAGAGGGGTTATTAGCAGTCAGCAGAAGAGTCCTCCACCTACCCTTGAATTCAAGGGGCTGCATCAATCTTTCTCTGTTTCCTCTCCCGAGCTCACAACAGGGCCCCTTCTGCCAGGCGGCTGCTCTGTCCATTAGGGCGTTGATTACGAGGGTAGGAGGGGTCCCGTTGGTTTCATTTTTCACAGGAGATAAATGGATTGGGAACAGCTGGCCATTCCCTGGGGCGAGGGGGTGGCTGGGAACAGTGGAGACAGACAAGTGGATTCCCACTCCCTTCAGAGCTTGAGCCTTCACTGGTCTTGTAGGAACTTGGTACAGGAGTGGAGTGTCAGGTGCAGCTGGGCCTGGGGTGTAAAAGGTGCAGGATCTGGGCCAAACGTAGGCCAGGATCATGTCAAGATGGAGCAGGATTGGGATAAGGGACCAGGAGCAGGGCAAAGGCACTTCATGGAGGACAGAGCATTCCGCCACCTGACCTGATCCTGACAGGTTCAGGTTAGGTCACAGGACTAGTGTTGTGGGTGCGTGAGAGGAGTATGCCTGCCTGCCTGCCCTTGGGAAACTCCTGGCAATTTCAGCACCAGGCAAGAATGCAGCAGAGCTGGCTGTACAGGCATTTCCAGTTACTCCGGTCCCAGCCTCTCTCTGAAGGAGGCACTGTAGAGAGTAGGGCAGGAAACTAGCTGTGGGGGAGCTCTTGGCTACTCCAATTCCGTCCGCTCCCAGCAGGGGGGGGCTGTAGAGAGCAGGGCAGCAGAACACTGGCTGTGGGGAGCTCTTGGCTACTTCAATCCCATTCCCTCCCAGCAGGGGGAGCTGTAGAGATCAGGGCAGGAGATTGGCTTTTGGTGGAGCGCTTCCAGTAGGGATGGGCGAACAGACCATGGTTTGGGTTCGGCCGTTCAGTTCGACCGCATTCGGGTCGTGCGTTCGGGTTCATGCGTTTGGCGATTTGCCGGGTTCGGGTTCGGCCATTCGGTTCGGCTGTTTGGTTCGGGTTTGGCCGTTCGGGAAATGTTTTGTTATGGGTTTTTTTGGTTTGTTTTTTATATGGTTTTTTTGTTTTTTATTTGGTTTTTTTGTTTTTATATGGGGTTTTTTAAATTTAATTTTTTAATCTAATATTCTATCTATCTATCTACACTAAATCTAACTGCTATTAACTATTCTAAATTCTATGAACTAAATGGATTATCTAATAAGTACACAGGCCTACTCCTACAAACACTAAAACTAAATCACTAA
>QEPC01008752.1:1273847-1317566 GCA_003113815.1 Sphenodon punctatus | reverse complement strand
GGAGACAGGCGGGCATAGCAGCCAATCCAGCCGCGGCACCCACCCGCCCCCCAGGGTATTGACCACGGCCCGGAATCGGCGGCGAGCATGGCCGCCGATTGTGGGCCATGGTCAGAGGCCAGACAAGACGTTACCACGCTCAACCACAGTGAATCCCGCCATGGTTGAGCGTGGTAACATCACATCTGTTGGGAGCAAAAAGTGATTCCTGCCGGGTGTTCATCCCCTGGCGGGAATCACTTTGACCACGCTTTTGGAGATGGTCCCCGGACCATCCTCGAAAGCGTGGTTATTTTGATTCCCGCCGGAGGTTCACTGTGGTGAACATCTGGCGGGCATCAAACAGACGTTACGGGACCATTCCCCACCACAGGGGATTGCCTGTGGTTGAGCGTGATCGCGTAACGTCTGAAAATGCCCTTAGTTTCATGACGTGTCCCCTAATTCTAGTAAGGTTTGAGAGGGTAAATAACTGCTCCCTATTTACTCATTCCACACCACTCATGATTTTATAAACTTCTGTCATGTCCCCGCTCAGTCGTCTCTTCTCCAAGCTGAAGAACTTTAACCCATCAAGTCTCTCCTCAGACTGAATTAAACAGATAGTTAATTCCATAGCCACGGTTAATAACCGAGACACTCGATATCGAATCAGTTATGCAATCAGTAACCACATACGGCAGTTAACCAATACCAAATAAATACCACTTAGTACCACTTTGCTGTTACGGCATAACCAATTTACTGCCTTTTTGCCTTCCATCATTTCCAGTTTCCTTCTGGAAAAAGGAAACAGAACTAGCCAGTAACCAAGGAATGGACAAAAAAATCATGGAACAGACATTTAGTAACACGGTAAATGGCGCAAAGCAGTAATGCAGTCAATTGGTTAAGCTGCTGTTCAGAAACAGTTACCGTTTGGCTCTAGATGGGTTCTAGAACCAGCTCTAGAACCGTTTGGTTCTAGATGGGTCCAGGTTTGGTTCTGTGAACCGTTCCAGAACCGTTCTAGAGCTGTTCTAGAACCGTTACGTTCTAGATGGGTCTGCAAGTGCGGATCAAGGCTCCTGGGTATGAGCTTGAGAATGGAGAGGTATTTGAGAATGCAAGTATCTGAGTGTCTTGTTATTTATTAAGGATGGGACTTTCGGTTTTGGAAAGAAACGAAATTATCCGATAATGGCCATTTCGGATTAATCTGAAATTTTGGTTCTTTTTCAGTATCAGTTGTATTGGATCTTTTGCATTGATTTTTGTATTGAATTTTTAACAATGCAGTTTGTCCCCATTGACTTCAGTGGGAAAACTGCAATGTTAAAAATCCAGTGCCAAAGATCCGATACAACCAATACCAAAATACATGAGAACCGAAACTGAAAGAAACCGAAAGAAAACTTTTGCCCAGAGTTCCACCCCTATTATTTATCTAGCCCAGGGGTGGGGAACCCTTGGCCCAGAGGCTGAAGGAGGCCTGAAGCAGGCTTTTATTTGGACCCTTTCCAATCCCTGGATCCGACCCCTGAATCCAGATCCCAACCTTCAAGCACCGAAACAGGGAGCTCAGGAGGAAGGCAGCAGAGATGCCGAGGGTGTGCGTTCAAGAGCTGGAATGCACAGGCCAGATTCAGGATCCGGACCTTCCCCTCCTATCCCCTCCCCATAGCACCCACCCACTCATGTGCCCTTGCCAGGGCAGGACATTTCAGATTAAACTCCGGGAGCAAAAAAATAAAATAAAAATTCAGTTGCTAGACTTTATCCTGATATTAAACCTTTTTTTCTGTCCCGCTACACNTTTATCCTGATATTAAACCTTTTTTTCTGTCCCGCTACACCCCTGAACTTGTCACCAGCCTCCATTTTCTGGGCCCCGAGGCTCCTAGATGCCTGTAAATTTCACGCCCCGAGCCCTCCCCTTCTTCTCTTTAGCACCCCCATATCTTTCTGAAGCCCACCACCTGCCCCCCACTTCCCCCTGCCCCACAAATTCCTCTTCACGGCTGTCCCGGATAGTCTGGCACGGAGATAACACAGACTCTAGGGATTAAGCCCAAATGTGAAAGATGAGAATTTGGAGGATGTAAATTGACTCCTCTCTCTGTACTCACACCGCCCCGCCGGCCTCTTTAAACTGTCACAGTGTGGCTGTTGTACAACAACCACAACAACAACATGAATGGAATTCAGAGGCAGGGTCAGCAGGAGAGAGCGAGAGAAGGATGGATGGAGATGGATGTTGCGAAGGAAGGAGGGTTGAATAGCTGTGCAGGGGATGTTGGCAGAGAGGAATGGATGGGAGTTATCGATGGAGAGATAGAAAGATGGGATGCTGGAGGGAGAGGGAGTGATGATGATGGGAGAGAGGGGGTGATGAAAGGAGAGACAGACGGACAATCTAGGAGAGGAGACAATCGTTCACAGTGAGCTCCATGAGCAAACAAGGGTTGGGGAGGGGGGAGATGTGCTCTCTGCCAAGCTGTGAAGACTCGGGCTTGGCGGGAGTTGGGATCTATTTTAAGATCCAGGGCTGAGACACTCCGCGCTTTCACACAAACCTTTCGCTGCAGCTAAGGCAAAGAATTGTGAGCCACCCTGAGCCAAAGGGGTAGAGTGGGATCAAATCAAATCAATCAATCAATCAATCAGGCAGGCACCGGATATTGCCAGTCAGGCCTCCCCTTCCCGTGAACACGGGTCGCCTGTGACTCCCAAATGGCCTCTGGCCCCTTCCCCCATTTCAGGCCCATGAATGTTGTTCCCTCCGCTGATCCTCGCCCTAGCGGCAAGAAGGTTAGGAGTCCAGGGTCGCTCCTCCCTCTGGTGTCCCATCCAGGGGAATTGTGGGGGGCAGGACTGGTGCAAAATGGTAGGGCTGGGCCCCCTCTTAACATAGCCCCATGAGTCCCATGTAAGGTTGCCAAACATGCACATTTTTAGAGCGCACTTATGGGAAATACAGGTTCCCTGGAGCCAATGCAGCCCTGCAACCTGTATTTCCCATAAGATTGCTGTATGATGATTATTTATGATTATTGATGTATTATATGACTGTCTGGGCCTCTCCTATGTGGGATGGAACCTGGTTATTGCTTTATTTATTGTGTAAGCAGCCTTGAGTCGCTTTGGCGAGAAAGGCGGGGTATAAATTAAAGCTGAAATGAAATGAAAAATGAAATCAGCGCCCTCTAAAAATGTGCCTGTCTGGCAGCCCTAGCCCCATGTGTTGCGACGAGGGTTGCTGGATATGCACATTTTTCCAGGACACTTATGAAAAATACAGGTTGCAGGGCCTGCACTGGCACCTTAAGCAGCCAAATGGTAACGGTGACTGTTTATTAACAGCCTAAGGCGCCAACGCAGAGCTTGCAACGTGTCTTTTTCTTAAGTGTTCCTTAAAAATGTGCCTAGGTAGCAACCCTAAGGGCACCTCCGCTCCTGATAACTCCCGCTGCAGCCTCACGAAGCCTCCTCCGGTCTGTGCCAGCTGCCGCTGTCACCCACTGCTGCTCAGTCTTTCGGTGCTTGGGTGTGGAACTGGATCCAGGGAAATAAACACTAGCTGTGAACCATAGTTGGCCCCCTGGGCCTGAGGTTCCCCAACCCTGCTGTACGCACACCTAGGCCCAGCGAGGGCCGCTCCCCCTCCAGGATTGACCCAGACTCTCCAGTTCTGGAGGGGTGATCACCAAGCTCCAGGGGGGGAAACCCTGATTCATCTGGGTTATCATGGAGAGTGTGGAGATATCTGGGCTCCAACGGACGGCAGGGATAGCCCACCAGGAAGGGATTTTCCCACTCCTTTCCCACCATAACTGCCCTCATACGAATACTGCAGCAGCACAACTCCCATTTAGTGCCAGCAATGTCCTGTCCTTTCCTGACACAATTCCCACCCCTGACAGGTGTCATGATGTTCCAGAAGAGCGGGCCCATACCAAAAAAGTGGCAGGAAAGTCCCTCTGATCCCACCCCCTTTCGTCTCTGGACCTGCCACTCTGGGAAGCCCCAATTCCTCCAGGTTATTGGGGGGATGCCCTTGGCTGACCCAAAGGGCTTTAGATGAAGTTTGGTGTGGAGTTGAAATGACAAATACCCGCATAGACAGGTCTCCCCATTGCAACTGCGGTACTCAACCCGACAAGGTAATTGGGTTGAACGCAAAATTTCAGCTCTTCCTTCCACCTTTTGATCAGAAACAGGCAGTTTACTTGTTCTGATCAAAAACTGGAATGGCCACTGTTTTGTTCAATTCCAATTGGACAGAATATTACAAATTACAAATATTACAAATATTTTAAAATATTTTTTTAAATTTTTTTTTAAATGGTCATTTTGCTCATGTGCACGCCGTTTCCCCATTTTCATGGAAATGTTCCACAAAAATGGAACAGCTATTCCGAACCAGCCCTAACCAAGAACATCATATATAACTTGGTTCTTAATTAGTGCCCGACAGGCTAACTGATGTACCAAAATACCAGGGTTTGTCCCAATTTTCCGACTTCTTGGTAACGATTTACTAACTTCCGACACCAAATATTTTGACTTCCGGTACCATGTTTTGTTGGGGTTTTTTACTTACCGTCCTGATTATTTTATTGATTTACTGATATACCAATCGGTAACTCAGTAATTTGGTAATGGTAATAGCTGGTGTTTGGGGGTAATTTGATGCTTGTTGGGCATTGGAAACAGTCCCCAAAATGGTGGGTATTTCCCATGGGTAGTCAATGAGATTGCCATGTAAACTCAAGTCTAGAGACGGTGGATCAAAAGCTGTAATTTCCAGAGAGGGGCCCCAGGCTGAGCACAATAGTGTTTCTCTCTAGAGCAAAACCAGTGTTCTCTGTAATCACGGATGGGAGGACAAGAGGTAATGAGGCTCACCTGCAGAAACCAGAAAGGGAGGATTTAGGGTCAATATGAAACACTTCCGAACTGTTGGGCCAACTGTCGGGGGAAGGATGTGGAATCTCTTTCCCTGGAGGTTTTTAAGAGGAGGCTGGATCAATGCTTCTCGAGGATGATATGGGTCTAGTTAATGCTGCTTCAGTGCAAGGGGGCTGGACGCGATAGAAATACATACAAGGGGGGCAGCAGGGAGATTTGATGTGTGAAAAGCAGAGACAGCTTATTGTTAGCAACTGCCAGGCACCCCTGGGGACCTCCCCCTTGGGCTAGGGGGCTGGGAGTTCACTCTCACGCTTTGATAGCAGGGCTCCTCTACGTGCAGGCGAAGATTTCCCACAAGAATCAGCGAGAGACACTTCTAAGTACCAGGGGCTGGGCTGACAGCAGCTTCTCTCTCCCCGGTCGCTTCCATCCGTGTTCCGCTCACAGTGCGACTTCATTCCCCTGATTTAATTCCACATGAAGTGAAATCACCAAGGAAGGAATAAACGTAAACGGGCGCATGAGAGGCCCTCTGTATTTAAAGGCAAAGGCCCTGGGAAATTATTATTCATTATTATTATTATAAGCTTTTATATAGCGCCAGCGATGTACCTGGCGCTTTACAGAGAATAAAGACACGGTCCCTGCTCAAGAACTTCATGCGCTCCTTAAAGATGAAAAGTATCCTTCCTCCATCTTCCTTATGGTAGCCTTTCAAATCTTTGAGCACTGTTTCAAAATCTGATTGGGCCTGCGGAACTCACTGCCAGGGGATGTCACGAAGGCCAATAACATCGCTGGGTTCCAAAAGTGAGTGGTCATGTTCTTAGCAGATAGGTCCATCAATGGCTATTAGTCAAGTTGATTGGGGGGGGGGGGAGATTTCTGACTGTCGGGGGCTGGGAGAGAATGGCAGAAAATGGATCACTCCATTACGTCCTGTGTTGTGCACTTCTCTGACGAGGGTTGTGTGAATGAACACGGTACAACTCTAGCAGTTGTGTAGCCAGACCAAAGAATCTAGCACCTGAAATGCTGCTGGCACTGCCTGACAACACGGATTAAGGGGCAAGTGTTGAGTTGTCCTACCCAAGGCAGGGCGGAGCTCTGCCCCGGCGGTTGTCCCGTTTGCCTCATCCTCAGACTGGCCCTGGTTTGCAAGGAGGAAGGGTGTTGCGTTGTGTGACTTAGCCCACAGGTGGCAGAGCCCAACCAAGGATGGTCAAGCAGCACAAGAAGTAGTAACAGTTCCACACAACATTCAGAAGGTGGGTTTGAGCAACTAGCCGCCACTTGACAAGGGTTGTGCTGTGTGGATGAGCCCCAGCTCTGCCCTTGGCTGTCTCGTCGTCCCTGGAGGGCTGAGCTGGCCACACACAGAGCTTTGCAGAAGTGCTTGGCTGGGATTAGCAGGAAGCCTATGAAATCTGGGAGCACTCAGGCTGGGCTCAAAGAAGCTGCCACTGACATTTACAGGGGAATTAAATGAATAGACATGCCAAGATCTCAGTCAGTCAGGAAGACAAAGCCCAACCTCCCGGCCCACATTATGGGGTGGCTCTCCCCCACTCCGTCACGGATGTACACACAACCATCCTGGGAACAGTGTGGGACCTCCCTCCCTTCAGCCTTCCCTGGTCCCCTTTGTGTCCCCCTCCACATTTGCCACTGGTTTGGTTCATAAAAATCCCTGTGTCTCCCCCGGCCCCATGTCAGCGCTGGTTGCAACTGCCAGTCACCCCCTCTGCCCAAAGCCAGCCCAGCTCAGCCCCCACCAAGCTCTGCGTTCCACCAGCTGCTCCACAACATGCAATAACCAGGGAAATGCAGAGGGTGCCTGTTACACGTCTATGCAGTCACACACAAGCAACTCACTCAGACAGGCTCTCTCTCATAGCTATAGCGTGCGTCACACACACATGGGTGCGTACTCCCTCTCACTCACACACACACGGCAATGTACCACACCATCCTCGTTACATACACACCACACATCATGTACCTCCCCCCCCACACACACGCAGGGTATGTAACACACACATACTCTAGCACACATAGTGTACCTCAAACACTCCCACAAACAAATCTCCCCCCCAGCATGTATCACACTCACAGAGCATGCTCTCTCTCTCTCTCTCTCTCTCTCTCTCTCTCTCTTCCGTCTGGCCAGGGTTCCCAATACACATTCCTTTTATCTCTTTGCATTTCCTGGAGTTTGGTCAGTGTCACAGTCCTGATTTGGGTTTTACAGTTCTCAATTGTAACATTACATACATGTTGCACCTTTTGCTTTACATATTTACTAGACTTGTAGTCTACATGTAGGCCAGTATCACACGTGTTTGACCCTATGTTCCTCCGTGACACTCTCTCTCTCTCTCTCTCACACACACACACAGACTGTTTGGGAAAGGGGCAGAGAAACAAACCAGGAGGGAGGGAGGGAGGGTAGAGAGGAAGGAGAGACATCCAACATGAGACACAGACAGACCCTCAGGAGATGGAGCAAGGAGGAGGAAGGCTCATTATGGCCCTGGTCCGAAGGACCATTTTTGGAGGGGACCAGGTGGCGCCTCCCCCGTAGGGGGGCATGTTGAGTTACTGACCCTCTCAGCTGCCTCCCTGGCACCCTTGTTGTAACCCGCCCTGGGGCAGACATGAGAGAGTCTCCTGGTGGCTGGACTGCCCAGTACTGCATTATGTAACAGCCTTGAACTGAAATGTCCTCTGTCTGTCTGTCTGTGTGGTACATGTCATGGGAGGGGAGATACACACCATATCCGTGTGTACTGCATGACTTGTGGAACACATTGTGTATGTGTGTGTGTGTGTGTGCGCGTTGTACATGCCATGTGTGCATGGTACATGCAGGTGGCACATGGTGCATGTTTGTGGGGGTGTACATCTTGTGCATGTGTGTCATGTATGTGCAGTAGATGTCTTGTGACATGCTGTGTGTGCATGGGTACATGCAGGTGACATACCATACGTATGTGTGTGTGTGTGTGTGTGTGGCACACGCTGTATATGTGTATGGTACATGCCACCTGCGTGTGTGTGGGGTACACACTGTGTGTGTGTATGTGTGAACTTTAACGCTATGTTCTACAATTCCAGGTCCTCCATTGGTGCCACTTCTCCCAGTGCTGCCGGCACTGGCACTGCTGGCAAGACTGGCAGCTGGTTTGCTCTGCTCTGCCCCCAGTGCCCCCAGCGACTTCCTGGCCCCCACCTGCCTCGGCAAGTGAAGTTTGGGTGTTTCTCCACCCCACCCCACCCCCGTATTCCCTACTGATCCCCTCTGTCTTCTCCCACCTGCCACAGCAGACAAGACAGAGGTGGAAAAAGATCCAGGTGTGAAAATGTCTCATTCTCTTGCTGGCAACAAGAAAAACCCAACGGTTTCAAGAAATGATTCAGCCCCCGATGCTGACAGTTTTCTGGGCTCCCGGCTTCTTGGCTGTCGCTGCCAGCAGCCCAGGAAAAGATCGCTGGGGATTTAACAGAGCCTGAATCCTCGGTGGACTTGGCTTTTCCAATCCATGGCCGCTCAGAGCTGGCAGGTCTACTCCAGGATGAGTCTGGCCCAGACTGCAGGACGGGCGCGAGGGAGGGAGGCTGCCTGTCACACGGCCAGCGTGCTGGGTCACGGCTGCAGCCCAGAGCCGGCTGGAGCAAGCTCTCATCAGGGCCGAGGTGTCAAAGCCTGCGGCACAGCATCTCTCCAAGGACAGAAAGGCCAGCGGCCTTGTCTGCCGTGTGTGCTGGTTTGTATGTGGGTCACGGTTAGATCTGAAGAGAGCGCCCGCAAAAAAGGATAAACCTGTCCAATTTTTGATACTTGAGCCTGCCACCTTCAGCTGGGCACGAATTGGTATCCGATTAGTGATGTTCCAATTGGCCAACTTCTCATCCTGGAATATTGACTTCTGGTACCGATTTTTTGAGTTACTCTCCCGTTTCCTTTCCCGATTTACCAGTCGGTATTGGTAATTCAGTAACAATTATTCCTGATATTTTGTGGTGGTGGGGTGTTACCAGGTGCCTGATCATACTCAGGTAGCCTGCCGGGTACAAATTGCAGGTGTTACCTGCAGGTAATAAATCTGATCGCTGTTTCAGTATTTGGTTGATAGATGCATAGCCCTGGAAGGAATTTCAAGGGTCAGTTAGTCCAACCCCTTTCTCCTCCAACCCTGCAATGAGACAACAGTCACTAGACTAAAGCTGCGGGGTGAGGAGAACCTCCAGCCCCTGGGCCACTCGTGGTCCTAGCCTCCGCTGCGTGTGTGTGTGTGCATAGTTACCACACAAGTCTCCTCACAAAGGATGAGAGGCCAGGATTGGGGGGTGGAGCCAAGGGGTGACCTGGCCACGCCCCTTTTCTGACATAACCCCGTCTCTTACAGAGCATCATGACATCACAGCATTCCACAAGGGTCGCGGCCATGTCAGAAAGGGGGTGGAGCAAAGGGGCCCTCATGCCATTTTCTGATGGCATCCCACCCCATACAGAGCATCAGAAAGGGGGCAGGAAAGTCTCTGTGGCCCACCCCCTTTTCACCTTCTGCCTTCCCAGAAACCTCAATTTCTCCAGGTTATTGGGGGCACCCTTGGTTGACGCTGCAAAACTGAGGCTTTTCCTGAAGCGCAGAGACTGGGTCAAAATAGGGAGAAATGGTAATCTTCTGTGTGTGTGTTGTGTGTGTGTGTACATAGGCAGCCGTATGCATTAGCCTGCATGAGTGTATTGCAAAGACACATTGTCAGGGTTACCCGTAAGTCCTTGCAGGATTATTTATTTATTTAAATTATTTACCCTGCCCTTCCCGGCAAAGCAGCTCAGGGCAGCTTACAATGGTAAAATATATTTAAAAATACACATAAAACACAAGCTGCACAAGCTCCTCGTCTTCACCTACAAAGAACCTCATTCCCCCCTACCTCTCTGACCTCATCTCCCTCCGAACCCCTGCTCGAGCACTCCGCTCCTCTTCCATCCCCTCCCTCACCCTCCCACGCCTCCCTTGCTCCCCCAACCGCCTTCATCCCTTCTCCCTCGCTGCCCCGCATACCTAGAACTCCCTCCCTGTCCTCGTCCACCTGGCCCCACCCTCCACACCTTCAAGTCCCTCCTCAAAACCCACCTCTTCTGCTCCGCCCTTCCGAACTCCTGCTAATCATCCCCACCCAGGATTATCCAACCTGTTACCTGCAAACTGCTGTTAGTCAAGCTTCATTTCTCCCGGACTTCAGAGTCCGGGAGAAAAGAAACCCGCGCAGGAAGGTTTAGATGTTTACCCCCGCTACCGGAAGGTGGCCGGGTGCCATTTGAAACAGTGGGCCCCAGGAAACTAGCGCATGATTGGAGATTCGGACTTGTAAAACCTTGATCTTGAGGTTTTCCGACACCCGCTGTTTCCAATGGCGCCTGGTCAAATTCCAGTAGCAGGGGTGAACGAACGTCTAACACCCCCCCCGACGAGACAGTTTCTTTTCTCCTGGATTCCAAAGTTTGGGAGAAAAGAGGCTTGTCTAAAAACAGCCCCAGACTACTTGTGGGAGCCTAAAGATACATTGGGTTAATGCGAAGTGTCCCACATCTCCGTACAAATCTCCCAACGGTCCCTATTTAGGAAGGACAGTCCCTCCTTGGGTGCTGAATCCCACTGTCCCTCTTTCAGGAGAGAGAGAAATTCAAGCCTCAGGCACCTCTTTTCTGATTACCTCCCAGAAAAAGCCCTTGAGAGGCCACTGGAGAGATGATGGAATGACAAGCTGCTAAGTGGAATGAGAAGCAGGAGAACGTCTGTCCCGCTTTATGGAATTAGAATGTTGGGAGGTGTGCATTTATGCGAGGGGGCAGAGCTTATTCACTGAGGGGTGGAGCTCATTGGCCAGTGCGGCGGGGATCGTCCCTCATTGGCTGCTCAAAATGTTGGGAGGCATGTGTGTAGGAGTCCACTGGGTTTTTTAAGTTGTCAGTGATCCTCGTCAGGACACTGTTCTGTTCCCCGTCAGGATTAGACTATAATTCTGGATTGGACCCCGAGAACTCTGAAGGGGCTGCACTCTGACGATCATTTATACAGCAGCACAAAACCTACACCAGGCTCCTAGCTGGCAGCACGAGGATAAGGTCCTTGCTATGAGAGGAGCACAACACCGTCCTGGGCCACTTCTAGGGATGGGCGAACGCGGTTCGGAAGTTCGGAGTTCAGACCGAACACAACCGCTTCAGTCGACCAAACCGCACTTCCGAACCAACCTCAATTTTTGAACCGAACCGAATTTCCGAACTCGGTTCTGTTTGCCTATCCCTAGTCGCTTCCTGTGCCAGATGCAGGATTGTGTGCTGGGGAAGGATGCCAAAGTTCGGAGTCCAGGTGGGTGGGAGAAGGACGGAGGCCTGGCAACCGTTCAGATTGAAATCTCCTCCAGTTGAGCCTTGAAATCAAGGGAATCAGATTCTGTTTCAAATTAATCCCCCTCCATGGCTAAGCCCTGCAGCAGCTATCAGTCTGCCAGGAGCCTACGGAGCTGAGCTAAAGCCTCCTAATCTGGTCCCGGTCCTGGCTAAAAATCTACCAGCTGCCACTGGTGGGAAGGGATGTGTCTCTTAGCCTCTATATAACTTCAGGAGGCTCCTGTCCTAGCCTGCCCAGTGCCTGCACTGCAGGAGTCAATCACAGCCTGCTCCCAAGGTTATTGTTAGGCCGGTTTTAATTTTAGCCCAGACTCGATGTTAAGAAGAAGCTATTTTAGATTTGCATAAATTAACACATGCAAATGGTTGTGGCTCATCAGCCCTGGCTGTTTTTCTTCCCTGGCACAGGTGGCAACCTTATCTGCCCACCTTGTTGGGAGTAATGTGCCCAGTTCTGAGCTTGCAAGGGACAACTTGTGGGGCCAGCTAACAGTGCTGCTAGTGGGGTCCAGTGCTCTGCTCACAGCTGGATTAGGGGTTAAACTCAAGCCACTTTCAGACCTGCCCCCCTTGCATATTTTGGCTGCGGGAGGGAATGCGCAAGTCAGGATATGCGTGGGGTTCGGCCAGACCCGCAAAGATACAGAGCAGGAAATCCTGCTCTGTATCTCTGCATGTGCGGGGGGGCGGCTTTCAGACCAGCCAAACCCTGTGCATATCCTGGCTTGTGCATTCCCTCGCGCTGCCAAAATATGCGCCGGGGGGGGGGGGGAGGTTTGAAAGTGGCCTCAATCTTGATTTCCCCCCCCCCCCCTCTCAATTCTCATTGAGAATCACGGTTCTTCTCAGCTTGTTTTTAGCACGACTCAAGAAACAACAGTCTCGCTTTTATATATTTGCCTCGTTACTTTTCCCCCCTCTCTCTCTGGTATTCTTGCAACGGCACTGTTTTATGTTCTTATCACACAAGAAAACCGGTTAATGTGCATGCCAAAAATTGCTGCCCTTTTCCAAAATGGAAGCGGGGTTTGCACCTGCCCGGAATAGCTGTGGCGTGCATTTTCCGCAGGCGGAGAAAGACAAGATTCTTGGCGAGATCTCGCCCCATCGTTGAGTTTGTCCCAAGATCTTGATAAGAATTCTTGCAAGAAACAAATTGATTCTTGTTCCAGCCCTAAGCTGGATACCTGCTTGCAGTCAGTGCTCCGGCCTTCTCCCTGGATAACATCGCCCTCCCGTAAGCTGTGTGTGGAAGGGCACTGGCCAGGGGTAAGTCATGTCAGAATTAGCTCCTCAGCGATCCAGCCCCTAACCCCTCACATAGGGCTAAGGAGGCATATAATAACAACAATCCATTTTATTCACATAGTCTATCTCCCCCCACTCTCCAGCCAAATGGTGCTCAGGGCGCTTCGCAACAGGAGTACCATAAAATACAATCAAACATCATCAAACAACTTTAAATCCATGTAAAATCCAGTTTACTTTTTAAAAAAGAAAGGGGGAAAAAAATACATCAAAGGGAGCCAGCTGTGGATTCTCTAAAGGCACCTGGAGAATAAAAAAAAGTCTTCAGGTCTTTTGTGACGATGCGGAGGAGTTCCACAGTGAGGGATTATTAGCATGATTCATTATTATTATTATTATTTTAGGCTTTGACCCCACCCTTTCCCGCAACAGACTCAAGGCGGCTTATAAAACTGAATACGTTAAAGAAATAAGATTCTGGTAAAACACAAATAAACACAAAATCCCTTTCTGGCTTCTGTATTTGAAACAGAGATATCAGGGCTGTGCATTCGGGTTCCAAGTGAACCCAAAATGTCCTGGAAATGTGGTATCGGAGATCTCAAACTGGACCCCGGAAACTACAGCAGATAGTTTGCTCAGAGCTGGGCTGCTCTCTGACTCTCAGTTTAGCCCCCTTCTTATAGGCCTGTCAAAATGCCAGAGTCTTGGCACTTCTGCACCAAAATAACCCATAGTTTGGGATCTGTGTTCCTGGGTGGCAATGGGGAAAATGCAGTGAATATGGGCAAAGACACAAATACAGATTAAGCACAAACTCTAAAGCCGCAGATACAGATACAG
Organism: Sphenodon punctatus; assembly: GCA_003113815.1. Classification (NCBI taxonomy): domain Eukaryota; kingdom Metazoa; phylum Chordata; class Lepidosauria; order Sphenodontia; family Sphenodontidae; genus Sphenodon; species Sphenodon punctatus. Next base: position 1,304,155 of record QEPC01008752.1, on the reverse strand, counting down.
ATACAGATACAGATACAGATACACTTGGCCCTGTGCACAGCCCTCATTAAAAAACACCCAATTCCATTGTCCACCCACCCCCCAAATACAATCCTATTTTAAAGTCAGAATTTTCAAAACAAACGACAGCCTGCAAATAAAAAATCTAGAATTACAAACCTCTCCCCTGAAGCCCATGCCCTCCCTGTCACTGCAGGGTCATGGCATAACTTTGCCATCTACCCCATGCCCATCCCCACCCCACCCCATAGGGTGGCTGTGTAGAGCTCAGGAGAGCCCAAGCAGAGGAGGATGGAAATTAAAAGGGCCGAGATAAAAGGGGCCGCGGGAAGTCTGGCAAAAATCGCTTTTCTATATTTTTTTTTAATGGGACAGAGGTTTTTAGAAAAGGACATTCTAAATTCAGAGGTGGGAACCTTTCCCCTTCTACTACGAATAATTTCTATAGCGCTACTAGGCGTATGCAGTGCTTTACAGTCACAGATTTTGGAGACGGGTCCCTGCCCCAGTGGGCTTACAATTTAAGATGGACAAGGGACACATATTCCCATTTTACAGATAGAGCACTGAGGCTGAGAGGTTGGGACTTGCCCAAGGCCACCCAGTGAGTTCATGGCAAGAGTAGGATTTAAATCCTGGCTTCCCAGGACCAGGTTCAGCACCTTATCCACTACACTGTACTGGCTCTTAAGGACCACTCTGAAAATGAGTACAAGCTGTGAGAGCTGTCTAGAAGTTGGGGATGGCAGTGTGTAAGGACTACGTTCAGGAAGAGGAGGGTTGAGATCATGGATCTGTCCCCTATCCTTACGTGCAGACCCTCATCTCTGCTCCCTTCCCCGGAGCTCAGACATTCCGTGCTTGAGGGTAGGAACTGGATACAGAGGCCAGATCCAGAAACTGGAACGGGTCTCTATAAAAACGAGCGGTGGGCTGTATTTGGCCTTTGGGCCCGAGATTCCCCACCCCTGACAACTTCTTGGGGCAAATTGAGGGGGCAGCATCCTTGTCTCAGGCCCCTTGTGGCACCGATGACTTCTGTTGGGCGTCATCTCAACGATAGACCCGCCAGCAGCCTAGCTCCTCGCTATCGCCAGGCTGGGGTATGGATTCCCAACGGCACGTAAGCGCACCTTGACCCGCCCACTCTAAGGGGGCATTCACACAAGGCTCTCCTCCTGTTTTCATTTCCGGAGTGAGTGAACTATTGCACCTTATCGTTTTTTTCCACACGTTACTTCCGTAGCTATCAATTTTGCCACAGCTGTCGCCTCAGTCTCTGCTAATCATCCCCTAACGCTGAGCGGCTGGTTTCGGTGGGGTGCACCGTGGGGCGCTTGTTACAGGCAAGGCGGATGAAAGTCTCCCTTCCCCACGGTACGAGACACGTGGCTCAGGAAGGAATTAGCCCCGTTGTTAAACCTTGGTTTGAGCCCTAGTGCTTGTGGGTTTATTTACAGCTCAAAAGTGAGAAATCCTGCAAACTCATTTAGTTGCACGGTGAGCGCACAGGAAACAAGTTCTGCTGACTTTTTTTTCCCCATCTGATGAGAATGCTTCCTAAATGTCATGCTTTGTCCTCTGCGGTCTCCCATTGAGACATCAACAAGGATCTAAATCTGCTTAGCTTACAGCAAGGACAGCCAAGAGAGAAATGGTAGATCTCAAGTTACAGATCACGGTATGGAGCAGCCCCTCAGAGATCACCTCTGAGGGAAGAGCACCCTAGGGAATGTCTCCAGGAAGGAGACAGGCTAGGAAAGCAGGGAAGGCTCTCTCTAAAGGGGAGGGCTCCTCTCCACACCTGCCCTGGAGCACCGGACCCAGAGGGAAGGGCCCTGGTGGATTGCCTAAGAGGACACCTCGATCAAGGAGATCGCATGCACCTTAAGTCTGGTTTAGAAACTCAGAAAGCCTCAGGTGGTACCACAACAGCTGATGCCTCCCCAGGGGTGCAGCTATCCTAGGGACAGGAGGGACATTTGTCCCAGGGCCGCTGCCGACAACGGGGAGCACCTCACTTCCGCCAGCGCGGGGAGCATGGAAACACTCCCCGCGCGGGTTTTCTCTAAACGCGGGACTCAGGAGGCGCTTTTCGGCGCCTCGTATAAAAACAGCCTGAGCTGAGCGGAAGGGGAGCCTCCAGGACTCAGGCGCAGCGAGTAGAGGGAGGGAGAGGTTCTGTGGGGAGTAAGGACTCAGGAGGGGAGGGAGTGAGACAGGGAGAGGATGGTGAAGGGAGGGGGAATCTATTTCTTGCACCTGGGCCCATTCCTACCTAGCTACGCCTCTTCCCTCTACATGAGCCACCTCAACCTCCCCTGCTCGGCTCCCTTATTAGATCTGCCGTTATCAGCTGGGGAGAAGCGAGAGATGGAAGCGCCGAGGTTTGTTTTACATTTTCCAAAACCGGGGTGGGGTGGGGTGCTTCTTTCTCCCTGGCACCCCGCCCCCCTCGTGCCCTGTCTTGCGGGCTGTGCTCCATTCTCTCCGTACACGAGCGCATTTTTCAATCGGTCTCCTCTCTAGATACAGAATGCTAATGCGCAAGTGTCCTCTTGATCTGGTTTCCATGGCACCCTCTTACAGGTGGGGGCTCAAGCTATTTTTTAATTATTATTATTTTTTACTATTATTATAATTTTATTATAGCAGCTTGCAACCCTCCAGCGAGGGAAGAGATATAAAATATGAAAGACAAGGAGGCAGCGCGACTGGCTTTATTAGCTGTCAGCTCGTTTTTTCTTATTAGTGCGCGTGTTTTTTGAGATGCTCGGAGTGGGCACCTTAGTAACAAGAGTTGCTGCCTTTTTAACTGAGATCGATGCCCTGTTGCTCTAGGTGCTGGAGACCGAGGTGCTGAATAAGGGATCATTCACACAACACGCTTTCAAAGTGGGTAGTGGCACTCTCCCACATTCTGAGGGTTGTGTGAATGCTTTACCCCTGGATGACCTCTTGTTCTCTGCCAATGCAAGGGCTCATTCACACATTTCCCCTTGTTCTTTAATCTGTGTTTGCCTTGCCCTGGAGCAACGCATTCACACATTTCGGTGCGCCACTGCATCAGGTGGCAAAGAACAAGGAGCCACCCAGGTGTGCAGAAAGAGGTAAGGATTTCACACACAGCTCTCAGAATGTGGGTTTGCTAAAAGAGTGTTGTGTGAATGATTCTTGCAAGTGTGCAGTGTTGCCAAAGATTCCCACAGCTCCAGTGCAAGAAAGAAATACTCTTTGTGGGGTTGGAACTGGGGCAGAGATAGGCTGGGTGATTTTAAATGGTCGAGCTGCCCCAGTGCCAGCTGCAGCAGCCTGCTTCAGCCCTGGGCTGGCCCGTCCGTCTAAAGCAGGGGTGGGGAACCTCAGGCCAGGGGGCCAAATGCGACCCTCGGCAAGTTTTTATGTGGCCCCTGGAACTGAGCTCAGGATAATGGTGCAGAGAGGACGCAGGCACACGCGGGTAGGGGACAGATCCACGGCACAGATCTGTGATCAAGGACCTCCTTTCCTCGAATACACCCGTTAAGCACCCCCGCCCCCAACCTCTATGTGGCCCTCGGAGCTCATACTAATTTTCATTGCGGCCCCCGGGACAGAAAAGGTTCCCCACCCCTGGTCTAAAGGCATCTGGTGCGGGGGTAGCAGAAGGCGGACAGCCCCACGAGCGGTGCTCTAGAACTTCCCGGAGGGCCACCGGTGGAGCAGGCTGGCCAAACCCGGGGTACTGGCCTGAAGAGGAGCAGCTGTCTATCTAGCGTGTGAACCCACTGCTCCGCTTCTAGCTGACCATTGCCCCAGGCAACACCATCAAATTGAGGGCGACTGCCCGTACCTCTATGGTGCATGTGGGGGACACCGCGCAGGCGGACCACAGGCCGGGGAACCTGCCGGGTCTGTCTGATCCAGATTCCAGGCCCAGGTGGGGCTAGGCGTGGGTGGGCACGGGGGTGTGTGTGTGTGCACCCTTGAAGCAGCTCCAGGGTGGGCAGCCCCTTGTCCATCTGAAAACACCCACTGAGAGGGTGGAGAATGTGTGATCTCCCAGGAGACCCCGAATTTGAATCTGTCTGGTGTTCACACATTGCATGAGTGGTGAGATTTGTGGTAATCCCCTTGCTAAGCTAGGAGCAAGAGGTTATTACTGCTTAGGGGTAAGTTAGAGTAATGTGTGGTTGTTCATAAGGGGTGGCAGATCTGCAGATAGTAGTTAGCTACCATCCACTCCCTATCTGCTTCTGAGTGTTCACACAATCAGAATGACCGCAGGGTAAATAAATACCCAGTGATTTCTTCACCACAAGGTACTGGACCCCTCTGCATTCTACAATGGGATTCCGCTTGGGATTGTGGCGTAAGGAACTCCAACCTATTTCAGTGTTTATTCATAAACGAATAGACAGGCTACAGGGAGGGTTAGAACCTAGGATTCCAAAAGGATAAACCCAAAGCTTAAGCTAATGTCAGGGGTGTGGCCGAGCGCTGCCTAGGTCAGCAGAGCAGAGAGAGAGAGAGAATTCCAAGTGTGGAGTCTGTTTGTGAGGCAAGGTCAGTTTCATGGGGGGCGGGGGGGGGGGCAGTCCAAAGGAACAGGTAGATGTACAAGGGTGGTGGAGCTCCATGGCTAGCGTGGTGCGCCCCAGAAGCCAGGGCTGGATGCAGGAAGCTGTGCCTAGAAGGGAAGTCAGGGGATGGAGCAGGATGCGGAAGCAGGGGTCAAAGGGAGAGGCGCTACAGTGAGTCAGAGCAAGTAATCCACACAGTTGGCAAGTCAAGGATGGAATGACTGTCTTCCCTTAATATAGGGAAAGAGGACGTTCTAGGAGCTTCCTGCTCCTCTGCCCTTGATCCATCATGGATGACTCCTTATTGGCCAAGGCCATAGCACATGGCATTTTGGCTGATAGATGCCAGCCATGGCCCAGTGCCATTCGGGCTGGTAGTTGGCATCTCTGCATCTTGTGCCAACTGTGGCTTGGTACCATTCTGGCTGGTGGATGGCAATGGCACCTCTGCAGGTCACAAAGGATACTGAGGGTGCCAGCTACCCAGGCACACTGCTAATTCTGTTACAGCCCTACAACTGGTTGCTGTGTGCGCTACTGGTGTAGCACAAGAGGGGTGGCCACCTCTAGTGGTGTGGTGGTGCCAGAGTTCATGAGCCTGCTTCTCTTCAGAGCTAAGAGACTCAGGTCTTTTAGCTCAGAGGACAGCGATTCCATGCAGATAGAGTGATAGTTCCTTAGTTCAATCTCTGCTGCCGACAACCCACCCAGGGGTGTTGAATTAATAGTGACGACCAGCCCTGGTTGAGAGCTGCACCTGAACTGCCCAAGAGCTGAACCAAAGTCTGATCACCCTTTCTAACTATCTCTCACCCCCATTACTTGCCCAGTGGTTCTAGAACGTAATTCCATGTCTCGGTTCTAATATGGATCCAGATTTGTGCCGCTTCCCTCCTAAGCTGTGTGATGCTCCTTTCCGGGAGCTGTACTCTCATATGTGAGTGAGTGGAGCTGTTAGTTTCCATCCTGTTCCAAGCTCACCATTGTTCTGTTGGAATGTGCAACAGTCACAAGTAAGAGCCCATTGCAAGCCCTGCAAGCTCAATATGGGGCTTGTCCAGTAGAAGGAGGGTCGGGGGACGAAACAGGTTGTTTTTTTTCTCTCCTTGTCTCCTCTCTTCTCCTCTCTCTGTCTTCCATCTTGTCCCATGAAGTCTGTACAGTATGGAAGAATGTCTTCTGAGCTCTTAGTAAAGTTCTGTTTTGAAGAAACTTCTGCTGTGTGTTATTCAGCAGAAAGCTAACTCTACAACAGGTTATGGGCCCAGGACATCTTCAAGGCAATTTTGAAGAATAAAAGCAGCCAAGAAGGAATGCAGACTGTGAAAGAAAACTCCCAGACAGAGAGGTCTACTGACTGTGAGTAAGAAGGCCTAAATCCCAGAAGGGGAAAGGGAGGGAAGCAGATATGGCAAGCAGCTCAGAGCTCAGACTTTCTAGGAAAGCTGAATAATGTAAACTACCAGTTGTGGAAATTTAAAGTGGAAATGCTGCTGTCTAAAGATGATCTATGGCAGGTGATTACCATGAACAGACCAGCAGCAAATCATGAGGAATGGGATAAAAAGGACAGGTTAGCAAAGGCTACAATAAGTTTATTGGTAGAAGATGACCAGCTAATCCATATAAGAAGTGAGACCACAGCAAGAGGCATGTGGATTGCATTGCAAAACTTGCATGAGAGAACTAGCCTGAATAGCAAACTGTTTCTACTGAGGAAACTATACAAAATGAGGCTTGGCAAAGAAAGTGAAATGCAGGAGCATATAAATGCCATGTTGGAAGTAGTGGCACAGCTGCGCGGCATTGGAGAAGATATAAAGGACAGCCATGTGGTAGCCCTACTCCTCTGCAGCCTGCCTGAATCTTACAGTGCCCTCATCAATGCCCTGGAGACAAGGCCAGAGGCTGAACTGAAGCTGGAATTTGTTAAAGGTAGACTTGCGGATGAATTCCAGTGCAGAAAGGAGAACCTGCAGAATGATCTAAAGCAGGGTAATGAGACTGCACTGAAAACCTCAGACAAAGCTCCTAAGAGGGAAACCAGAGTATGCTTCAGATGCAAAAAGGAGGGACATTTAAAGAAAGACTGCTATATATGGAAAGCAGAACAGCAGAAACTGTCTCCACGAACACCTAAGCAGAGGGCTAAAGTCACAAACAGCAACACAGTCACTCAACAATGGAGTGGGTGCTTCAGAGCAACGCAAGACAGCTCATCCCAAAATTGGTGTGTAGACTCCGGGGCAACGAGCCACATGACTAGCGATAAAGGATTCTTCACAGGACTGGATCTGAGCAGTAATGAAAGGATCTACCTTGCAGATGGGAGAAGCATCAACGTGGAAGGAATTGGACAAGGATTCCTGTACTGCAACCAGTCACAGGGAGGCACACTGACCATACCCACGAAAGATGTGCTTTATGTGCCCAACTTAGAAGGGGGACTCCTGTCTGTGAGGCGCCTGGCAGTGAGGGGGCTCACCATCCATTTCCAGGGAGACGAATGCACAATTCAAAGTGGGACAAAAGTACTGGCCAGAGCCACTGCAGATGAACACCTGTATCATCTGAGCACAGCAAAAGAACAGGCAAAGCTCCCTGTGCACAAGCCACACAATGACTGCATCCACGTGTGTCAAAGACGCATGGGACATAGACACCCAGACAGCATTAAGGAAATGCACAGATAGCAGTTGACCAAAGACCGTAAGGTATCATTGTGTCCTGTGATCATGAAATGTGACTGTTGCATCAAAGTCAAAGCCACGAGGGCTATGCTTCCTAAGAGTCAGAATAGAGCCACGAAACTGCTTGATCTTGTACACAGCAATGTCTGAAGTCCAATGAAGGTTCCCACGCCAGGATGCAACCGGTATATGGTAACTTTCATTGACGACTATTCAAGGTACACGATCACTTACATCATGAAGAGTAAAGATGAAGTATTCGACAAACCTCAGGGCTATGTGACCATGACGAGCAACAATTTCCAGCACAGACCAAAGACACTGCAGACTGACAATGGAGGTGAGTTCACAGGAAAGGAAGTAGAGGAGTTCCTGAGACTCCATGGAATTGAGCACCAAAAGACAGTGCCATATACACCCGAGCAGAACGGAACAGCTGAAAGGAAAAACAGAACACTAACCGAAATGGTTAGATGCATGTTAACAGACCCTGGACTACCAGAAACATACTGGGGCAAAGAAGCAGCTGCTGCTACCTACCTACAAAATCGGCTGTATTCTAGAACAGTGAGGAAAACTCCATACGAACTGTGGCATGGTCAAAAAACTTAGCGTGGGTCACATCAGAGTATTTGGAAGTAAGACTTACATATATATCCCAGAGGAGAAACGTACCAAGCTGCAAAACAGAGCAGTGGAAGGCATCCTCGTAGGATACAGTGAGCATTCCAAAGGTTACAGGATCCTGGATCCATGTACAGACAGAAAAACCATTTGTAACAGTGTGACCTTTGTGGAAAACTCAAGCGACAGTGTAATGACTCTCCAAGGTCCAGGCGAAGGAGAAGAATCAACCACGGACGAAACCACTGAAAGGGAGCAATCCTCTGAACAAATAGTCGAAATCGGCACAAAGGTAACAGAAGTGCAGGAACAGATACAGCCGGCTGCTGATGCTGAGCCAAGGCAGTTGACGAGGTCTAACAAAGGCATCCCCCCCACTCATCTGTCCTACAAAGTCAGCACCAGTAAACTGTCAGAGCCAGCATCCTGGGAGGACATCTTGCAGACATCAGAAGGGGAAGCAGAAAAATGGGTAAGAGCGGCTGAAGAAGAAGTAAAGTCCATGCAGGACAACGCGACATGGACACTTACTCCACTGCCCGCAAAGAGAAAGACTATAGGTTGTAAATGGACATTTAAAAATAAAGTGCAATGCGCAGGGAAATATTGAAGAGTACAAGGCCTGACTTGTCGCAAAAGGATACTCCCAGAAGTACGGAGAAGACTACGATGAAACATTGGCACCTGTAGTTAAGCACACGACAATCAGAACATTGGGTGATTTCAGACGTTACGCAGTCCCGATTCGTCCCAGTGAATCCGCGGCGGGGACGACTGAAATAACCACCCCCCGTGGTCAAAAAATGGCCCGAATAGATGTGCCGGCTGATCCCAGCGGGGAATCGGGGAGGGGGCGGGGCTGCACGGTGCAACGTGCGGCCGCACGGCCCCGCCCCCACCGCGCCCCCCACCGTCCACCCTCTGGGGAGACAGGTGGACACCGTGGCCAATGCCGTCGCAGCACCCAGACGTTTTGACCATGGCCCGGAATCCCGCCGGGGATTCCTGGCCGTAATCGCCGGCCAGACGTTACTTTTTATTGCTTCCGCAAGCTATTAAGAAGAATGAACCTAGTGGGTTTGACCAGTGACTGTTGAGAAGGGGTGTTGGAATGTGCAACAGTCACAAGTAAAAGCCCATTGCAAGCCCTGCAAGCTCAATATGGGACTTGTCCAGTAAGGGGAGGGTCAGGGGATGAAACAGGTTTTTTTCCTCTCTCCTTGTCTCCTATCTTCTCTCTCTGTCCTCCATCATGTCCCATGCAGTCTGTACAGTATGGAATAATGTCTTCTGAGCTCTTAGTAAAGTTCTGTTTTGAAGAAACTTCTGCTATGTGTTACTCAACAGAAAACTAACTCTACAATGTGTTCTGCATTTAGGAATAAAATTCCCTGCCACTGGTTGCCTTCAAAGGCTGGCAGTTAATTACTGAGCCCACAGCAGTGGGCCGCCAGCCAGACACTCCATTTCCTCTCAGCTCTTGCCAGATCCAGTAAGTCTCTCCATGCTAACAAAACCCAACTCGCTCGCCTCCCTCAGCCAGCTAGCTCCCACAATAGTGGGAGCCCTTGACAACCACAGGAGAGCTAGGGCCCCATCTTGGCTTTGCTTTGTTCCAGCCACAATTGAGACTGCGTTGATGCTTGTTCTCTTCCAACAGGTGCATTGCAAACAGCCTGCTTTCTTTTTAATTACTGGCAGCTCATTTTAGCACCTGTTACGCAGGAGTTGCCTAGCTTCGTTGCTAAAAGTACCTTAAATCGAGTCACTGGGACATCTTGATTCAAAGTACTAGAATGCCCCAAATCCTGTCCGGGGGACTTAAAGGTCTAGGAGCCAGAGAAGTCCCAATCAAGGGCAGAGCTGAAGCTAGTACCGTGAAAACAGGTATATCCAAAGTTGTGGTATGCGACCCAAGCTGGTAAACTCAGGGACTAATCAGTTCCCGATTAGCGGCCAATAGGCTAGCCAACATACCAATTTTTCTGACTTCTGGTACCAAATATTTTTGACTTTCCATCCTGATTCCTGTACAAACTTACCGTTTTACTGATGGGAAAAACAGTAACGGTAATACATGCTGTTTCTGGGACATTGGGTACCTGTCTCGGTATTCGAGTACCTATGGGGAACACCACAAGACTACTCAAAAGTGTTGGTGTTACCCGCAGGCAATCAATATGCTGCCTGGTTCAGCTCTAATCAGGAGCGTGGAGCGGGTGTTCCTAGGACATTTAATTCATTCATTCATTAAATGTTTATTTCATCCTATCTCATGAGGCTCAGGGCAGCTCACATCATAAAAATATAAAATACAAAATGAAACCCATAAAATACTACCACCACACACACACACACACACACACACACACCCTGGATCTACTCCTGCCCGTTAAATGCCTGGCCAAATAAATAGGTCTTACACTGCCTCCAGGAGATGCTCAAACTAGGGCTTAGGAGAATCTCATGGGGAAGGGAGTTCCACAGCTGTTGAGCAGCCACCCAGAACGTCTCCCTGTGTGTCTGGATTGTGTGGATGGGGGCCAATGATGCAGCTTACAAGAGGGCGTTCTCAGCTGGTCTTCGAGGAACTGTCACTGAACTGAACATTGGAACGATCACTCAGCTGGCCAGTCCCCTGGAAGCTTGATCCGCTTAGGAGGGCAGTTTCCACCTCTTTGCCTGCGTAATCCTACTTTGAGACTTGTTATTCCATAACCCCAGTGTCAGGAACCACAACCGGGCCTTGGAGTGGGGTCTCTGGTGTCCTGAGGCAGCAACTAGGGTTGGCACCTCTTCCAGTTTCATCTGGAGAGTCTGAGTTTTGACTGAAGGTCTCTGGGATTCAGGGGAAACACCCCCCCCCCCCATTTCTCCAGGTCAGCTAGGAGGGGCCTGTGGCTAACCCAGAAAATCAGGGCTTTCAGATCAGGCGCAGCAAGGCATGTTTTAAAAGGGTCAGACTGTAGGGACTTTCCTGCCCCCTTTCCAATGTGACCCCACCCTCTGTGGACTGTCATGATGCGGAATTAGGTCAGAAAAGGGTGTGGCAGCCCCTTTGACCCACCCCCTCCAATGTGATCCCAACTCTGGGTTTCCTCCTGGGGGTAGGGGGAGTGGCTATGAAGCACCGCCAAAAAGGTCCAAAGTTCGGGAGACAAAGCAGGAAGGGGACAAGGCTAGGGAGACAGACAGGCAGGAGACAGACCACAACCAGAGCAAGAAGCCGGAGTGGGGGGGACAGGAGCCAGGACTGTGCTTATAACCGGCTGGCAGTAAGGATGGGCAGCTCAGATTTGGATCAACATGAATCGTCCGCATTTGAACAATTCATATCGATAAGACACAATACGAACCGGGCAGGGGATACAAAATTAGGTTTGCATCCCCCCCCCCCCCTTTACATCACAGCTCTTTGGGGTGGCATTGGCTGGTGTCGCTTCAAGGTGCTTAGTTATGTGCGCCTAAATCCATCCTCCCCCAGCTCTCTGTCTCCCCCAGACTCCTGCCTGCCCAGCCCTCCCCCCCAGCCCTGCATGCCTACCTGCCCTCCTGAGGGGCCAGGGAGTGGGCCGGGAGGGGGGGGCGGTAGTTGCTTTACTTATTTTTCACACAGGAGGACTCCATGGTGGCTGTGGCCGGTGGCGCCTGGCGTAGCCTTCTCAGGCTGCACTGGAAAGAAAAATCCCAGAAAATAAATGGCCGTGCAGTGCATGCAGTTTGAACTCCAGAGCCCTGCAGGAAGAGTAAACCAACTAGCCCTCCCCTCTCCCTCACCCCTGCCTGGCCCCCCTGCCCCCAGATCTGCCTCCCGCAGATCCCTGCCTGCCCGGCCCGTCATCTGCTGCAGCCTACCCTCAAGTGGGATTGAGGGGACGGAGTGGGGGAGAAGTAGACTGGGGCAGGCGATGGCCAGGCAAGCAGGAGTCCGGGGGAGGCAGAACTAGTGGCAGACGTGGATTTAGGCCTGCATTGCTTGGATACGAACTGAATCTGAGCAATACGAACCTAAATCCAAACAAATTCTGGCTCGGTTCAGAACCAATCCCAAATTTTCATCCGAACTCCCACTCCTATCTGGCAACCAACCAGGAAGCGGAGGGGCGTGGCAAAGACTGGAAATCGACAGGCAAGGGCCGGAAGGGAGGCATCTTGAGGGGCGTGGTTGGGCTTGAGGCAAGCCGAGGCAGAGGCACATAAGAAGTGCCATACTGAGTCAGACCAATGGTCCATCAAGCCCAGCATCCTGTCTCCGATAGCAGCCAATTTCTGTCTCTTGGGAGAAGTATCCGACAGAAGATCCTCCTGCAATTCTTCACAGTCCACCCAGAAGGGCTGGCAGTGGGGCTTCCAGCTGGGCCCCCTCTAACGCAGGGGGGCCACTCTACGAAAGTAAATCCTGCCCCTCTTCCTTACATCATTGGGGCCTGAGCCCTGCACAATCTTGCTACGTCCCTGCCCCTAAGGGCATGGGTTTAAGGCCATGTCCTGAGACTCCTGACATGGGTCCTCAGTCTCAACTCCCACTGGCTACATACATCCCTTTTGCTGACAGTGCTGCTGCTCCAGAAGGACCAGGCTTGGCTTCTGCTGGTGCAGCCCAGGCATGGGACACTGGGAGGGGGGGTGCACAGAAGTGTGTTGGGTTTTTTTCTCTGTGGCTCCACCCCTTCTGAGCATCAGGATATCAGTCATGAAGCTCAGGAAAAGGGTGTGGTCATGCCAGAAAGGGGCGGAGCAAAGCCCACTACCGTTCCCACTACCGTTCTCTTTGCCCACTACCGTTCCCAAACCTAATTCCGCTGGCACTCTGACCTCAACCATCCAAGGGCCCGAGCTCTCTTCAGCCCGTAGCTAGCAACACCTCTGTCCTTCTGCCTCCCACACTGGATCTGCCTTGACGTACCTGCTTAGAGGGTGGGGAACTTTGGTGTGTACTTTTCCCAGACCTTCCCCAGCCCCCTAGTGGGATGGCTCTTGGCTCCCCCGTTGTGGCAGATGGATCAGAAATCCAGGCTTCCATTCAACATTCTGGGTTGTCAAGAATGGAACGGCAAAGCGCACAGAGCCGTAGGCAGATCTCCCTCTTCCCCCTGCCCGTGTGTTCACATGCTTAATAAGTCTCTTCCCATTTCAGCTCGAATTGATAATGGTCGTGGCTTGTTCGCTGGGTGTCTGCAGAGCCGGTCCCATCTTTCATGTAGAGAAATTTTCCTCTTTTCTTTGGCAGAAAATTAGCCTTAATTTCTTTTGATGAAGGTGGCCTGGTGTGGAAATGCTCTCGTCTGCCACAGATCTATGATTAGCCCTTTGCCTGGCCGTCCAAACAGTTTAGAGACTTGCTGTGCGCTTGGAAGCTGCTTTTCCTTTACACAATCTAGTGGGGGGGGGATAAAAATAGCCTGAGAATTGGCAGCATGGGTGAGATTGGCAGTGGGATCCTCCTTACTCCAGGGCACAGCACGTTCTCCTGTGAAGCAAACCCCTGGGATGACTCCCCCCGACTCACTTATGCATGCCAGCAATGCTGTGTCCTAGTGTGCACACACTTTCCGTGTACTCATCCCTGTACACACACACAAACACTCACTAAGGCCACTTTTATACAAGGCGCTTACAAGCGTCTCCGGAACCCCACATTCAAGAAGAAAGCTGCATGGGGAGTGTTTAAACGCTCCCCGTGCTACCGGAAGTGACGTGCTGCCCGTTCTCTTCAGCAGTGGCGGCTGCAGATGCAGGGCTTTCAAAGAGTTCACACACATTTTTGTACACATGCTACCTTGAGCTGAAATGAATATCCGCTACTATCCAGTATCCGATTGGATACCGAATGATATCCGGTTTAGTACCTGCCAGCTATCCAGATTACCATTTACCGAATTACCATTTTACCAACTAGCGTTGACCACATTACTAGTTATTGCATTACCATTTCATTAAGGTTTGACTTTTCTTTTCTCCATTCCTCTATCCCAGGGGTGGGGAACCTCAGGCTCAGGGTTGGCCCCTGGCAAGTTTTGATGTGGTTCCTTTCCAGTTCCTGGATCTGGCCCCTGAGATTCCAATTCTTACACCAAAGCACTGAAAAACTAAGCTCCGGTTAAGTGAGCGGAGAGGAGGGCATGGACACACGGACAGGGCGCAGACCCACAGCACAGATCCAGGATCATCTTCGTCTTGATTGCACCCCTGCCCCCAACTCTCAGCGGCCCTTGGAGCGTCTACTAATTTTCAGGAGTGACCCATGAGATCCAAAAGGTTCCCCCACCTCTGCTCTATCTGGACTGGTTTGGTTATGCGGTAAATGGTCATTCAAGTAAGTGGTCATCGGTAAATAGTAATATCCGGTATTCCAGTTCGGCGGCTAGGCTTTGTGGATATCCGGTAGTTACTGAATCACCACCAAGCTGTCTCAAGCAACCTATACTAACCGCAGATCATTTTCCAGCTTCAATGCCAATGCGAAAATGCATGCACAGAGGTACCCATTTGCACATTTTCACACACACCCTTTAAGTCACATGCACTTGCTCACACACGTTTATTCCACAGGCACATGTAACGCAGGTCTGCATGAACACATGTAGTTGCACACATGCACTCATCTCACATGTGCACATAAACCTGTTAGCATGTGCATAAAACATGTTTGCATGCTAAAACACAGATGCACACTTCCACATACATGACACACATTTATTTATTTTATTTATTTTAAAAACTTGTACCCTGCTCCCTCCGGCCCACGGTGGCTCGGAGCAACTTACAACATTTAGTAAAAGCATAACAATAAAGTATTATATTATACGTATTTAAAAACAAATGAAAAATGCATATCTCCTTATAGGCACACTTTCACCTGCACAAACACCTGCACATGGTCATAATACATATGCTCATGTCTTACCCACAAGCACAGATGTACCTTCAAATCCCTCCTTAAGACCCACCTCTTCCGCTCTGCCCTCCCCAAGTCCTCGCCCCCCTCTCCTAACTCCTGGTGACACCCTCCATCCAGTACAATCTGTTACCTGAGGTCTGTGTACTCATAGCCTCACCACACGGACCAACCAGTCAGCCATCATTCTCGATGTAACCAAGCCAAGCGCGTGCACCTGGGACTTGCATCTTCGTGAATGTTACACTTCTTGTCTCTCCCTCTGTTCCCCTTCCTTTGTCTCCCCCCATCTCGCAGATTGTAAGTCCTAGGGGCAGGGACTGTGTCTATTTCATTACTTTGTAAAGCACCAGGTACATTGCTGGTGCTATATAAATGCTTGCTAATAATAATAATAATTAAAATTAGTAATGTACGTGCATGTTCACGCACGCTTTGCACACATACATTCTCATGGAACTCGTCCCACATACACACATACTAGCTAACACACACACACAGACACACACCTATGCACACGCCTAAAAGACAGCATCATGCTTTCACTTGCATGACACACACGTATGTTC
This sequence comes from Sphenodon punctatus, assembly GCA_003113815.1. NCBI lineage: Eukaryota > Metazoa > Chordata > Lepidosauria > Sphenodontia > Sphenodontidae > Sphenodon > Sphenodon punctatus. The sequence goes on along the minus strand of QEPC01008752.1, from coordinate 1,288,812 downwards.
TTATATGTAGGGACCCGTGTTCACTGCATTTTCCCCAATGGCGGCAATGGGAAAAACTCAGTGAACACGGGTCCCTACTTACGTGCATGCTTCCACATCTGTGCACACATACACAGTGATCACGCCATCACTCCTTCCCTTGGAGATTAATCTAAGCCGGTGCCTGATCATCCTCTAAAAGTCATGCAAGACCTTTCTGTTTGGCCTGGCGCTTGGCAGGCACTGCAGGCTTGAGGCTGGGTGGAGAGGTTGAAGGGTTTTGTAGGGGTGGGTGGGAATATGTTTTAATGTATTTTTACATGCTTTAAGCCACCCTGAGCCTTAGGGAAAGGGCGGGATATACATTTGAATAAATCAATAAATTATGCCCATGTTAAAATAAAAATAAATATATTTAAAAAAAAATAAAAAATTATGCCCATGCACATTTTCATAGACATGTTCTTACACACACATATGGAGACAAAGTAGTTCGAATGATCTCTTATTGGCCCAACTGTTGTTGGCACAAATGGACAAGCTTTGGGACCTCACAGGGTCCTTTCTCAGGCAAGCAGAAGTCAACCACACTTCCTCTGGACTATACACATGTGCCCACATGCCATCATACACACATTTCATTACATTATTTCTATACCGCCCCTCTCGCTGATCACGACTCGAGGCAGTTTACAAAACATTTTAAATATAAAATACAATAAAGGAAATAACAGAATACATCGATAAAATACAAAATCAAAAACAGTTCCATCAACACATATAAATACATTAGCCCCAGGATAGAAAAATACATCGCCATATTCCCATGTCCGCCCCACCTTATACCCCCCGGACCTCTCTCTCACCAAAGTACCGTTCCACCCCTCCCCAAACGTCTTGTACCCCTCCTCTCCCCAGGGGTACCAAGACCCCCCTCCCTAACCCATTCCCCCTTCACTCCCTGCTCTCACCAGGGAGCAAAAGCTATTTCCCCATAACCCACCCACCAGTTCCTGAGGTTACTAATTGCCCAACCAAAACCACCCCCTAACAAACATCGCTGCCTCCCGTCAAAACCTCCCCCACAATCCTCAGTCCTCAAGCCCCCTTTACACGCTCATGTGCACACATGTAACACATCAGCACAAGGACACGAACACACAAGCGAATACATGCGTTCCCAGGTACACGCTATGGCACGCACGCTCAGTAATGGGCTGACCCACTCTTAAGCACACGCTAGCCCCCAGGTTCATACTTGCACATCTAAGCTTGCACACATGTAACTTATAGGCACAATTCCATATGCACATTCACATGTGCATACTTCCACACGCATGACGCACATGCATATGTGCCGATAGGCACACTTCCACGTGTGCGCATATGCATGTTAGCATAATACATATGTACAAGTATTGCGTGTGTCACAGTGGCTATGCACACTTACATGGGGACACAAACATGCTCACACGCACCCCACACATGCTTACAGGCTATGATGAAGCAGGCCGTGGCCCCTTTAAGGTCAGCCTGCCCATCACTCTGGCTCCTCCCCTGTGAGGGCTATAAGAGGGGAATGGCTGCAGAGCTGGGGGAGTCTAGAGGGAGCTGCTAGAGAGGCAGGATCGCCCTGGGAAGCAGCACAGTCTGGGAGCTAGCCAGGGTTCGGCATCCCAGACCAAAGGGGGTGGAGCTGGAAGCCAGAGGGGAAAGGGCTCATGCCTTGGATGTATGAGGAGCGCTGAAAATAAAGCCTCATGTGACAATGATTCCTGCCTAAGTAAGTGATTGTGAAACCGATTCTGCATGAACTTACCCTAACCGAGCGTAAGGGCAGGGTACGCCCTACCCCCAACCCTTATACAATCCCACCTCCCCATTCCCACCCCACCATAGTCCAACTCCTTATGTGCCTACATCACCTAGGCACGTAGTTACAATAGACTCACATACCCCCCCCCACCCCCAGAACCGGACCTCCCCTCCTTTCGACAATACTGCAAGTCCCGGCTATTCCATTCCCCCAGGCTCTCAGCGAGGGAGACGGGTCGGGTGGTTGCGTGAGGGTGGGTATTCTTCATTTACGTCGATTTATTTTTTAATCTATTTAAATTTTTTCTGTCATCCCTTTTGGTTGTGTCATGATTTTATAGTGTATTACATTTTTGTTATTTTATATTGATATTTATCTTTGCATTTAGATTCTAGTATTGTATGATTTGGTTTTTTAAATATTGTGAGCCGCCCCGAGCGGTTTTATACCCTGCTGGAGGGGTGGGGTCTAAAATCAATTAAAATAAATAAACAAACAGTACACACACACACTCCCCTATGCACACGCCACCGTGCTGAGTTGTTAAGCCCCCAGCGACAAAGTCTTTCCCTCTCCAAATCTGCTCTCATTTAAGCTCTGCGGCTCCTCTCCTCCTGCTCAGCTCTCATTATTCTGCAATTCAGCCTGCAGATGAAAGCCACGCAGAACAATTAAAACCACACACACAATACAGGAGTGCGGTCTCAAGGCAGGGCGCCAAATCCATCATCCAGGACGGTTTACGCAACTTGGCCCGGCATGCCTCTTGCACCTGCGTCAAAGGTCATCTCCCTTTGGGTGTTGCACAGGGGCGGGAAGAATACAAGAACAAAAACTGGCATGCACCCCAATTCTCCAATGCTCCCAATTATCATTTTTATTATTAGCCTCAGCAATAGGTCTGGCACTGAACCATCATGAATTATTAATCTAAATGTATATACTACCCTATCCTGGAGGCTCAAGATGGCTCACACATCGCATTAAAACCAATTCAAAAAATCCCTAACCCACCCCCCACCTCCAAACCTTCTACCCAGGCCCCACACGGCGTCAGTGTACTGCCAAAAAATCCAGAGATCCCCGGGTGGGCCAGGGCGGCCATCTCCGTGGATGGGGCAGCCAGGCCAGGAGCCACCCATGTGAAGCACTCCCCACACACTTCCCATGCATGGGTGCCTTGCACCCATCCCACGCAGCGGCCACACTCCCTCCCACCTGCCACTCTCGTTTAAAAAACACCCTCTGAAATAAAAATGGTCCATTATGTTCTCTGGGGCTGAGGGAAGGGGTAGGGGGCTTTCAAATAAGGAATGTTCTCTTGAAATGTTGGTGCTCCAGTCATCCTTGATGACCACAACCTACTTCTTATGGGCCTTCCCCGCTCTCTCCTTGACCCTCTTCCTTCTGTTCAACACTTCGCTGCCAAGGTCATCCCCCTTGCCTGCCACTTTGCTCATGTTCAGCCCCTCCTCTCACTGGATCCCCCACTCTTTTCGCATCCAGCACAAACTCCTTGTCTCGACCTTCAAGGCTCTTCATGGTCTTGCTCCCCTCTATCTTTCTGCCCCAATTTTCTTTTTCTCACGTGAGAACTTTGCCCCTTTCCTGCCTCAGAGCCTCCTCCTCCCTAAACCATGTTTTTCCTTCCCCCATGCTGCCCTCTATGTCCTCAATTCCCTCCCTGAGCACATACAAAAAAAAATCTACCTCTTCCATCAGGCTGTCTCCAACATCTCACCCCCATAGATTGCACCTTTACACTTCTCCTTCCACTGTCTCGTCCTTCAGGATCCTCCTCCCCCCTGGGCAGCACACAGCCTGTTGTTGGGGGGGGGGGGGGAGGAGACCAAGGCTGGCAGGAGCCTTGTGAGGGCCGTTGCTTAGGACGACCATGCCCCCTTGGTCTTAAGGGAGCCCATTAGGGATGTGTGAACAGAATTGAGTTTGGAAATTTGGTTTGGTTTGGTTCGGTTTTAAATTTGATTTTGGTTCGGAAGTTCAGTTCGGTCGACCGAACAGACCAAGTTCGGTCAAATTCTGAACTTTGGAACTGAGTTTGGCCATTCAAAACCAGGTTTTTTGACCTTTTATGGCCTTCCGAACTGGTTTGGATTTGACTGAACAGTTCGGTTTGGAAGTTCGGTTCGGTCAACCGAACAGACCGAGTTCGGCCCGAACTTCCGAACCGCGTTCGCACATCCCTAGAGCCCATAATTGGAACATCAGCCTCCCCACCCCACAGCCTTACTACACCACTGTGCAATGTGCTCTCCCCACCTCACATCCCTCGGAGGTCAGTTGGGAGCGTCCACTTGCAGGCCCCATCTGCCTGTCAAGTTCACACAACAAGGGTACGCAGAGTGGTGCTCCCAGTGGCTGTCCCACAATTATGGAACTCCCTTCCCTTGGAGGCTCGTCTAAGCCCGAGTCTGCTCATCCTCCAGATGCAACGTAAGACTTTTCTGTTTGGCCAGGCACTTGGCAAGCAGAGGCAGGGCTTCAGGAGTTGTGAATTAGGGGATTTTACTCACCTTTACTTGGTTTTATGTGTGTATTCTAATACATTAAGGGGTTAGGAAATTCTATTTGGTTTTATTCTGTGTAATTTTGAATGGGTTTTTGTGTCTTATAACCCACCCTGAGTTTTAAGGGACAGGTGGGATAAAAATGTGAAGAAATAATAACAACAACAAAGTCTTGTTTGTGGGAACAGTAACACGCAAATACGGGATGGCCCTATGGGTCACAATTGCTCCTAGAAAAAGTGGAGCCTATTGCCCCGACTCATGACACCTACGTAGCCAATGTAACCTGGGAATGGCCTCAAGGCCGGCAACACTGAAAGAGCAATGGGGAGAGAGTTGCTCTCGGAGGTGAAAGGGCTTATCATTCATGGAGAACGCTGGTTGTGTCGAAACCAGCTGATGTGTCACTTTCTCGATGATGCAGAAACTTACCGGATTTCATGGCTGCTCATTCGCGTTCCCATTTGGAAGCATCTTTTGGTACCTTGGGTTCTTTTTTCTCCCCTTTCACCGGTGGAAATACCATAATGCAACCCATGGGGAAAACTTGCCTTTCCAATAACTCTCCAGGCACAACTCAAGGGGCTGGTTTTGACCTATAAAGCCTTAAACAAACAGCTTGGGCCCTACATATCTGAAGGACCTGTCCCTCCACAGCCCTTAAGACCTGCCGAGAAAGCCCTCTCACAGATTCCATCATTGGCCCAGTTCTGTACGACTCGAGCCTACAGAGATGTGTTCTCAGTGACTGCTTCACAGCTTTGGAACTCCCTTCCCTTGGAAGTCTGCCTGAGTCCTAGATTGAATGTCTTCCGGAGACCGTGTAAGACTTTTTTTTAATTAAGCCTGGCATTTAATGGGCAGGGGTCGGTGTTTTTTTTTTTTGGGGGGGGGGGAAGAGGGGGTGGTTTTAGTTTTTATGGATTTTAATTATGTATTTTATATTTGTATTTGTTTTATGTATTTATTGTGAGCCGCCCTGAGCCTCAGGGGATAGGGTGAGATACAAGTCTAAATAAATAAATTGCAGCCCCTGTGGTCAGCTAAGAACACTCTGCTGAACATCTGTGTGCTGTGTTTGTACTACAAGAGCATGCAGAGAGGCTGCTCTGCAGTTATGGAATTCCCAAAGCCTGAACTTCAGCGTTTTCTGGAGGCAATGGAAGACTTGTTTGTTTGGCCAAGCATTTGGCCGATGGGGATTGGGTTTTGGGTGGTTTTTAAAAATTGTTTATTGATTATATATGTGTAATATATGTGTGTGTGTGTGTGTGTGTGTGTGTTTTATTATGCTGTGTATCCTGCCCTGAGACCATGGTATGGGCAGGGCAGACATTTAAATAAATGGAATAATAAAAGAAAGAAATGTGAACATCCAAAGAATCTAAAAGCTTCAGGGGTGCCCCAATGGAAAAGAGGAGGGTTAATGAGATGTGTCCTTTCCATCAGCCTCTGTGGCTGTCTTCATTCACGACAAGAGGCTTCCTCTGATTCCTAAAGCTACTCTAGATAATGTCCCATCAAGAACGGGCACGCTTGGGAGATCCGCTCCTGCTACCACACCACTCCAGAGAGACGGGGTAAGGTTTTATTGTCGACTCGTGGAAATGAGACACATGCCTCTCTCTCGCTAGGGCTTCCCCAGAGCAACTGGTACTGTTTTCCTCCTGGTAATTCAATCTTCTCTCAAGCATCCTCAAGGAAATGGAACATCTGCTGCGGACAGACATGAAGAAGGGGATTTCCAAATGTTGGGATGCTCACTGGCTCTTCAGAAAGAACAGGCGAACCAGTGTTGGCTAGTAGCTACGGTAATAGGCTTGGGCCTGGGAGACCAGGGTTCAAATCCCACTTTAGCCATGAACGCACTAAATGGCCTTGGGCAAGTCACGCTCCCTCAACCTCAGTTCCCCCTTCTGTAAAATGGCAATAATAATGACCTACCTCAAAGGGCTGGTGGGTGGGGAACTAGATGAGGACTGTAAAACCACTTGTCAAATGCTGATGGTGGAATGGTGGTGGGCTCTCCTTTGCTGGAGGTTTTCCAACAGAGGCTGGATGGCCATCTGTCGGGGATGCTGTAGCTGCAGATTTCCTGCACTGAGCAGGGAGGTGGGTGGACTAGATGATCTCTGAGTGACCTTCCAATGCTAAGATTCTGTGAAATCATTCATAATATAATCTTTCCCCAGGCAGTTGGGACCAGTTAGGGCCGCACAGTTCCCCTTCCTCCAGCACGTGCAAAGGCAGGTAGAAAATATGGTGATAGCTGACTGACTGACCCTGAGAATCATTAGTTTAGCCTGAAGTCTGGAGATGTTGCTTGAAAATCTCAAAACTTGGGGTCAAACCATAAGCTGTGTGGCAGAAGCTGCCAGGAGTGACCCTGCCCTTTCCAGCTGACCTTCACTGACACTCTGGCTTCCAGGGGCTACCGGTGGTTGCGAAATCAGGCCTAGTAGCCCCTGGAAGCCAGAGTGTCAGTGAAGGTCAGCAACCGGCCTCATGGCAGGATTTCGCAATCCCAGGGGAAGGTACAGCCAGGTAAACCTCCCAAGGACCAATCACAATTGAGGGGTAGAGGGCTTTTAAAAAGAAAAGCCACACCTCTCAGGGGAGTCTTCCATCTTGTCTTCTGTTTGCTCTGGGACACTGACCTTGTGCTATGGAGCTAAGGGAATGGCTCCTGGCCTGTTTGGACTAAACTGAACCTAAGGACTGAACCCCTTTGCTGCGCAAGGCAAAGGCGCACCTGAAGCTGTGCGTAATTGAAGGTTAGATCTGAGGGACCAATTTAGGCCAGATGCTACTAAAAAGGCCATTGTGCCTAACTGTTCTGATCAATTGCTTTTGCTCAAGGATTCAAAGTGCCTCCCTCACATGGTTGCAGCCTGTGATGCTGGGTTTATATTATCATTAAAGTATTCTTTCTTTTTGATCTAAAAGATCTGTGTGTGTGTGTGCGTGTGTGTGTGTGTTAGCAAATACGCCTCTGTACGCTCAGGCGGCAGAACCTGGGAACTGTTTTATACCGGCTTGTGAGCCTGGCTCTTTTAAAGAAACAGCAGAGGTCTCATCCTCCCCAGAGGGATGAGACCGGAATCTGAATAAATAAATACCTCTGGGGTGGTGGCAGCGGGAAAGAGACCAGTTAATAAGTGGGTAACGGGGTGCCGGGAGGCTGGGGCGAACCCCAGTGGGCTCTGTTACGCCACAAGCTGTGGTAACCCTACTCTGCCACCACGCAGGTCATCAGGACTCTGTTTTGCATTGGTCCTATGACAGCATGGTCAGAAGTCTGTGCAGGACCAGGCCTATGGGGCTGGGGTAAGTGCTTGCAGGGATTCAGACCCAAGGGAGCGAGCTGGTCTCCAAAACGCATAAGAACATAAGATGTGATAGACTGGATCGGACCCATGGTCTGACGAGCCCAGCGTCCTGTCTCCAACAGGGGCCACCAGATACAGTAGCTTGAGAGAAGTACAAGTACAGGTCATGGAGGCATGACCCATCATCCTGCTAACCACTCCCAACTACCAATAGCAGGAAGTTTAAGGCCCAACTCGTAAGCATTTCTGGCTCTATCCTCTAAGAGTGCAACCAGCTCCCATTGAAGTAAATGGGCATTTTTACACACACCTTAAAGTGCTGGTTTTTCAATCTTCTGGGTTTGCAAGTCCACAAGTAAGTTCCTGGATGCATTTTTCACACGCACACTGCCCTGAGGCAGTTCCTGGATGCATTCTTCATACACACACTGCCCTGAGGCAGCCTAAAGTAGCCACAGCTGTAAACGTGATGGGCTGCCATGGAAACCAAGTGACCACAGCTGCCTGGAGCAAAGCAGTTTACCAGGAGAACTTTTTATACACAAAAGTTCTGGGAGAAGTTTCATGCGGAAGTTCAAAGATCCGGATGTTTAACATCTGGGTGAGTGATTTAGACACACAGAAAGTTCAGGATGTAACAGCAAACATCCAGGAGAAATGCGTGTGTAAAAACACCCAAGGACTTCTTAAATCTGTGAGAACATGCAGAAGTTCAAAGAGCCAGATGTTTAAGAGCTAGGTGAGTGATTTAGACACAGAGAAAGTTCAGGATGTAACAGCAAGCATCCAGGAGAAATGGGTGTGTTTAATGGCTAAACTCCCACTGACTTGTATGGAGCTGGATCATGCTCTAAGAATTTATCTAGTTTCCGTTTGAAGCTAGTTATGGTGCTGGCTTTCACTGCCTCCTCTGGCAACGAGTTCCACAACTGTATTGTCCGCCAAGTGAAAAAGGTAATTCCTTTTGTTTGTTTTAAATCTGCTGCCATTTAACTCCAGAGAGTGTCCCCTTGTTTATTGTGAGACAGAGGAAACAACAGTTCCCTATTTACATTTTCCACACGGCTCATGCTTTTATAAACATCTACCATATCCCCTTAATAGCCTCTTCTCCAAGCTAAACAGCCCCGCGTACCTGTTGATCCTCTGTTTGTGTGGAAGTCGAGCCATCCCTTCTATCAGCTTTTTTGTCATTCTCTGAACTTTTTCCAAACATCTGGTCCTTTAACTGGCCAAGAGATGAGGTAGCCAGTTAAGGACAGCTGAGCCCCTAAGCCAGAGGAGCCTCAGCTACAAACAGGAGCTGGAAAGCTCAAAGGCAAGAGCAGTCCTGGTGAACACATGGCATACAGGGCCTTTTGCAAACCTAACCAGGATTTGGAAAAGGCCCTTCCCAGGTCTTTTGCAGGTTGGGGGGGAGGGAACTGTTCACAAGAGTTTTGCTTTTCTCTGCCAGAATCCAGGCAATTCTCGGTTCATTCTTGTTCGCAAGAACAAGCTGGGAACCCTGATTCTCGTTGAGAACAATGAGAATTGCAAAATCGAGTTTCAGCCCTACAGTGGTAACCCTACTTTAAGCCCATGAACATAGCAAAGGCCAGCCAAGATGGCTGCCTCAATTCCTAACGTTTAGTCTTCCTGGGTGTGGGTAGGACCAATGCAAGACCCATACGCCATGTAAACTCTGCTTCAGTCCCTAGGCCTTGCCACAAGAGCTGGAGGTAGAGTCTACTAGAGTCATAAAGTCGTACAGCTGGAAGTGACCTCAAGGGTCGTCTAGTGCAGCCCCTTGCACCAATGCAGGATGCATCCCGCCCCCCAAAGTACCCACACAAAAAACCCTACCCAACAAGAAACTGAACCTATAACAAAATCTTCCACAGTCAGAGACAATTTCATCCGCTGGGGTCAGTTGGAGATTGTCCTGATTAAGTTTGTGGTCTAATTGCAACCTGTAGCTCCTTAAATTTGTCTCTGAGTTCTGTATTGTCCTCACCCTGTCACTAACAAACCATACTGGGCCCAGCCAGGCAGCCCAGCCTGCCCCCTCTTTGCTGTTCCCCCCCCCCTCACCTCCCCGGAGCCTGCAAAAAGGCCCTATGTTGCTATGGGAACCTCTTAGACTGTCAGGCCCTGGTGTTTCTCCTGGGTGCCTTGATTAGCTCCACCACTTTCCCACACTCCTACTCCAATTTTCTTTCACCTCTAAAATACCTGCGGTAAATGGGGGCCGGCGGTGGTCTTGGCAAGCATTAATCAAGTGGAACGGTAGCTCTAAGTGCCTGTCGGTGTGAGGGGAGAGATGGGTTCCTCCACTGCCGTGCTCGTGAAGACAATCTGAGTCGACTCCATTGATACTGTGAATTAGCTTGGAGCGGTCTAGCTAGGACAGGAGTGGCCAAAAGGTAGATGGAGCCCACAAGCTAGTCGCCAGTAGATCACGGTGTGGGAAGGAAGACCAGCCTCTCAAGGATCATCTCTGGGGAAGAGACTGGGACTGGCCTCGCAAGGTGTGTCTCTGGAGTTTGAAGAGCTCCTCCAGTACAGTGGGGGAGTCTGTCTCTACAGGGGAGTGCTTTTTTCCCCACTGGTGAGACCAGTTGCTGAGGTGCCGTACAGCAGAGAGTCGGGGGACACTGAGAGTGCCGCCAGACACTGAGTAAGCACCGAAACTGCCGGCTCTGGATCAGATGAAAACGAGAGGTAGAGTTGGGTGTCATCAGCATATTGATGACACTGAACACCAAACCCTCGCACGACCTCGCCCAACGGCTGCATGTACACGTTGAACAGGAGAGGGGACAGAATAGAAACTTGCGGAACTCCACAGGCATGAGAGGTCTCAGGGGGATGAAGAGCAGTCCCCCAGTACCACCCACTGAGTTCTCCCAGTCAGAAAGGAACGGAACCATTCAAGAACAGTTCCGCCAACCCTGGCTCTGTCCCACAACTGAGTCACCAACATCTCATGATCAACAGTGTCAAAAGCAGCCAACAGATCTAACAGAATCAGAAGGGTTAACCGGCACGGATCCAGTTCACCGTGAAGGTAGTCAGCTAAGGCCACAAGCATAGTCTCAGTGCCATAACCCAGAAAAAAGCCGGACTGTGAGGAATCCAAAAAACTGATGCAGTCCAGATGCTTCTGCAGCTGCTGAGCCACAACCTGTTCAGTGACCTTCCCTAAATTGGGAAGGTTGGAGACTGGCCGATAGTTGGCGAGGGAGTCAATGTCAAGCGATGACTTCTTGAGCAGAGGCCACACCATTGCCTCTTTGAGGCAGTCCAGCACTCTCCCCTCCCGAAGGACGGCATTGGCCACCCCCACCAGCAACGGCCCCAGTGTCGTATCATGATGTCGTAACACTCCATTAGGGGCAGGTTACATCATGGTAGTCCCCTTTGCCCCACCCCTGCAGAAGACTCTGACATCACAATGCTCTATAAGCATGGGGTTATACCAGAACGGGGCATGACATCTATGGGGTGTTGGGATGGGAGCAAGGTAGGCAGCTGCATCCCCCTAGCTCCTGCCTGACACTGCCTCTCCTGAGCCCTTTGGGGGTGAAGTCCACATCACAAAGGGGTGGGGCAAAAATTCTCCACCCCTTTGTGACATGGCCATGCCCCTTTCCAACCCCCATGATGCTTTGGTGCTCAGAAATAGGGCTGAAATGAATATCAATTTCTTTCTTGCGAAAATCTTGCAAGAATCGAGAACCATTCGTGAGATCTCGGGATGATCTCGATAATGATTTGAGTTCTTAGTCAAGAATTTTTCTCGATATACCATTTACCATTACTGTTTACTGTGTACCACATTCTTCTCAGTAATACGCATGTGCAAAATGGCCACCATGGCTGTGGTGCATGTACATTACTGGGACACACGTGGTACACGGTAAATGGTAACAGTAATGGTAAATGGTATATCAAGAAACATTCTTGACTGAGAAAGAGTCGAGAAACCGGATTGTCTCGATTATCGATTCTCGCCAAAAAATGAATCGAGAACCGTGCGTCTCAGTGAGAATTGTGAGAAAATTGAGATCAAGTTTCAGCCCTGCTCAGAAACGGGGCGGGGTGGAAGGGGCTGCCCTGATTCTTGTGCTCCCTTTAAGTAAATTCTGCAGGCGCTCCATGTAATACCCCCTTTCCCCCGCCCTGCCAATGTAGCCGCCCTCTCTGACTGAAAACCTGTAGGGAGCTAGATAGTAACCCTCTGCTTCTCCCCACCCACTCTCTGCCACCAGTCTAACTTTTGTTTGCCTGCTCCTTGTACTTGGTGAGGACTCAGAGGACATCCTATTCAGCAGGCCCTCTCCAGCTGGGACACCCTGCAGTGCCTTCTTAGTTGTCTGGCACTTGTCAGCTAAGATAATGTCTCCAAGAGGACGGCTCCTGGGGTGTCTCTCCCGTTGCGACACTCCCAGCTGCCTGTCATGCTGACATTCGCACAAGACGCAAGAGGGTCAGTTTGGCTTCTGCTGATTTTAAGAGTGGTTTCACTTTTCGCTCTGAGGGAAACTAATCCGGCAACACTCGAGGAGGCACCAGGGTCGAGGGGGGATTTTGCCACTGGTGGAACAAAGCGGGGAGGTGGGGCTGGTAGGGCCATGCAAGGGGGAAGCATGTGGGCGGAGGCAGGATGACATGGCGGCAAGGTGAACTGGCCCATTAAGGAGAGCGTGGGTGATTTCAGACGTGNTATGGGAACCTCTTAGACTGTCAGGCCCTGGTGTTTCTCCTGGGTGCCTTGATTAGCTCCACCACTTTCCCACACTCCTACTCCAATTTTCTTTCACCTCTAAAATACCTGCGGTAAATGGGGGCCGGCGGTGGTCTTGGCAAGCATTAATCAAGTGGAACGGTAGCTCTAAGTGCCTGTCGGTGTGAGGGGAGAGATGGGTTCCTCCACTGCCGTGCTCGTGAAGACAATCTGAGTCGACTCCATTGATACTGTGAATTAGCTTGGAGCGGTCTAGCTAGGACAGGAGTGGCCAAAAGGTAGATGGAGACCACAAGCTAGTCGCCAGTAGATCACGGTGTGGGAAGGAAGACCAGCCTCTCAAGGATCATCTCTGGGGAAGAGACTGGGACTGGCCTCGCAAGGTGTGTCTCTGGAGTTTGAAGAGCTCCTCCAGTACAGTGGGGGAGTCTGTCTCTACAGGGGAGTGCTTTTTTCCCCACTGGTGAGACCAGTTGCTGAGGTGCCGTACAGCAGAGAGTCGGGGGACACTGAGAGTGCCGCCAGACACTGAGTAAGCACCGAAACTGCCGGCTCTGGATCAGATGAAAACGAGAGGTAGAGTTGGGTGTCATCAGCATATTGATGACACTGAACACCAAACCCTCGCACGACCTCGCCCAACGGCTGCATGTACACGTTGAACAGGAGAGGGGACAGAATAGAAACTTGCGGAACTCCACATGAGAGGTCTCAGGGGGATGAAGAGCAGTCCCCCAGTACCACCCACTGAGTTCTCCCAGTCAGAAAGGAACGGAACCATTCAAGAACAGTTCCGCCAACCCTGGCTCGCTCCCACAACTGAGTCACCAACATCTCATGATCAACAGTGTCAAAAGCAGCCAACAGATCTAACAGAATCAGAAGGGTTAACCGGCACGGATCCAGTTCACCGTGAAGGTAGTCAACTAAGGCCACAAGCATAGTCTCAGTGCCATAACCCAGAAAAAAGCCGGACTGTGAGGAATCCAAAAAACTGATGCAGTCCAGATGCTTCTGCAGCTGCTGAGCCACAACCTGTTCAGTGACCTTCCCTAAATTGGGAAGGTTGGAGACTGGCCGATAGTTGGCGAGGGAGTCAATGTCAAGCGATGACTTCTTGAGCAGAGGCCACACCATTGCCTCTTTGAGGCAGTCCAGCACTCTCCCCTCCCGAAGGACGGCATTGGCCACCCCCACCAGCAACGGCCCCAGTGTCGTATCATGATGTCGTAACACTCCATTAGGGGCAGGTTACATCATGGTAGTCCCCTTTGCCCCACCCCTGCAGAAGACTCTGACATCACAATGCTCTATAAGCATGGGGTTATACCAGAACGGGGCATGACATCTATGGGGTGTTGGGATGGGGGGGTGGGAGCAAGGTAGGCAGCTGCATCCCCCTAGCTCCTGCCTGACACTGCCTCTCCTGAGCCCTTTGGGGGTGAAGTCCACATCACAAAGGGGTGGGGCAAAAATTCTCCACCCCTTTGTGACATGGCCATGCCCCTTTCCAACCCCCATGATGCTTTGGTGCTCAGAAATAGGGCTGAAATGAATATCAATTTCTTTCTTGCGAAAATCTTGCAAGAATCGAGAACCATTTGTGAGATCTCGGGATGATCTCGATAATGATTTGAGTTCTTAGTCAAGAATTTTTCTCGATATACCATTTACCATTACTGTTTACTGTGTACCACATTCTTCTCAGTAATACGCATGTGCAAAATGGCCACCATGGCTGTGGTGCATGTACATTACTGGGACACACGTGGTACACAGTAAATGGTAACAGTAATGGTAAATGGTATATCAAGAAACATTCTTGACTGAGAAAGAGTCGAGAAACCGTATTGTCTCGATTATCGATTCTCGCCAAAAAATGAATCGAGAACCGTGCGTCTCAGTGAGAATTGTGAGAAAATTGAGATCAAGTTTCAGCCCTGCTCAGAAACGGGGCGGGGTGGAAGGGGCTGCCCTGATTCTTGTGCTCCCTTTAAGTAAATTCTGCAGGCGCTCCATGTAATACCCCCTTTCCCCCGCCCTGCCAATGTAGCCGCCCTCTCTGACTGAAAACCTGTAGGGAGCTAGATAGTAACCCTCTGCTTCTCCCCACCCACTCTCTGCCACCAGTCTAACTTTTGTTTGCCTGCTCCTTGTACTTGGTGAGGACTCAGAGGACATCCTATTCAGCAGGCCCTCTCCAGCTGGGACACCCTGCAGTGCCTTCTTAGTTGTCTGGCACTTGTCAGCTAAGATAATGTCTCCAAGAGGACGGCTCCTGGGGTGTCTCTCCCGTTGCAACACTCCCAGCTGCCTGTCATGCTGACATTCGCACAAGACGCAAGAGGGTCAGTTTGGCTTCTGCTGATTTTAAGAGTGGTTTCACTTTTCGCTCTGAGGGAAACTAATCCGGCAACACTCGAGGAGGCACCAGGGTCGAGGGGGGATTTTGCCACTGGTGGAACAAAACGGGGAGGTGGGGCTGGTAGGGCCATGCAAGGGGGAAGCATGTGGGCGGAGGCAGGATGACATGGCGGCAAGGTGAACTGGCCCATTAAGGAGAGCGTGGGTGATTTCAGACGTG
>QEPC01008752.1:1261962-1273443 GCA_003113815.1 Sphenodon punctatus | reverse complement strand
GGGGATTCCGGCCCGTGGCCGCCGTCCAGACGTGACGGCAGGGGTCACCACGGCGGGGAATAACATTCACCGTGCGACGACCTTTGGCCCTGCCGCTTTGGCTGCTCACGCGGCAAATGTGATTCTCCGCCGTGGTAACATCTGGGGGGAAACATCCGTTTCCCCCCCACAGACGTTACGTGGTCGCTGCCACCACAGGGGATTGACTGTGGTCGCCTTTGACCACGTAACGTCTGAAATCACCACTTGTGAAAGAAACCTAGGAGGGGCAGGGGCCACGTTGGAGGGTGTAACCCCCTCCCCTAATGGAGTGTTGTGATATCACAATGCTCTGCAGAGGGCAGGGTCACCTCAGAAAGTGGGAGGGGCAAAGAGGCTTTCACACCTCTTTTCTGAGGTAACCCTACCCTTGTGGGAGGCAAGGACACATTGGAAAGGCGCGGTGGTAACATCCCGATGGCCCACCCTCTTTCTTACATGGCGGTGCCCTGTTCTCCCCCTTTCAAACCCTGATTCTTTCTTCGGCTTAGTCACAGAGGGAGACAACCCTGCGTCAGTTATGGCCTCTCTCTCCTGAAAGAGGAACAGTGGGATTCAACACCCAATGGGGGACTGTCCCTCCTACACAGGGACTATTGGGAGGTGTGTCAGAGAGTGGTAAAGTTTTCACACAATACTCAGAATGTGGGTTTGTGCTGCTACCCACGCGAAAAGCCCACTCTATTTTGGGCTTTGATTCTCTCACTCTCGTCTCTGAGGAGCTGTTTTTTAGCTATATATTTTTCTAACCAGCCAGCTGGCTGTGTTTTAAAAGCCTCCCTTCTAAATGAGCTTTGAAAGCCCCCAAAGCATCAGATAGGCCCAAGCGAGGGCAGAGAAACATGAGAATAAACAAACAGGAGGTGGGGGTGGGGAAGGTTTGTTGGATGCCAAGAGTCTTCAGCAAATGCTTTAACATCAGAAGAGACAAGCAGGGATCGATCAGAGCAGCATGTGGCCATGACTGATCTCAGGAAACTGAGGTCCTGCTTGAGCATTGCCCTCCATGAATTCATTTGGAAATCAATGTTGCTCTCTTGCTGAACAAAAGCCAGGAAGGGAATCTAGGGGGATGCAATTGAACAGCCTGAGCCAGCTGCATGCTGTCATGGACTTTGGTCCGCTGACACAGCTCCTGTTCGGACTTGGCACCTGCGAGTCTCTGGAACCCAAATTCTTTGGGCTCCCAGACATGTGATCATACTGGAAACTCAAGAAGCTGGGGAACAGACTAGACGAACTTCCTCTCTGGAAGATGCCTAGCTCAGGATCCAGATTGACCAGAATGATCCTGCTTCCTGATTGGCTAAGGGATTCTATATTTACTTCCTGGGTCAAGGTTAGCCTTTAGGCCATTTTTAGACAGACCCACCTGGTGGGTGGGCTGCAGGTCCAGGTGCGCTGGCGCACAGTTCTGGTGCATGGCGGGGGGCTTCTCGCGGTGGCGGATGGGTGTGCGGTCGGTGTGCGCTCACACCCACACACTGCCCGTTCATGACCCCGCACGGAGCAACCGGGAAAAACCCAAGTTTCTCCGTGCAGGGGCATGGGTGTGTGGTGCGTGGGCCTTTAGATGAGCACCCAGATCTGTAAGGGATGGGTGGTCCTCTGTGGTCCTCTGTGGGCACATGCCACCAGACATTCAGCTTCTTAGGGCTTAGGATAGCTCTACCCATAGCCCCTTGCTCACCTCTCTTCACCTCAGCCACAAACGATTGCTTGCCTCTTCTAGCTGCCCCCGAATCCTTTCTGTTCCCATCTTCACTCCTGCTCCTGCTCTGGCCACTGACCCACACTCCAGACTTTGAGCCAGCTGGAACCAGGATTCCCACCTCGCCAGGTTTCTCTCAGAAACTCTGGTCTTGATCCAGAGTCTCCAAGTTCTGAGGAAAGCCCCAGTACTTATTTGGTTTAAAATAAAATAAAATAATGAATTGCCCGGGTACAAGGCTGCTTCAGAAGCCACGCCTCCTTGTTCTGGAAGCCACGCCTCCTGGCTAAGAACTTTCAGCGCCGAAAAGTGAACTCTGTTCTCTAGCTACTGTTATGAAATAATCATATTCCTTCTTGAAAACGTATGTACTACTGTTATGAAATAATCATATTCATACTTAAAATGTATTCTCCTTTTTATGTAACTATTGTACCAAACGCTTTGAACACATGGACTGATCCAGCAAGCAGATAGGCTACGTGGGGGAAATAATCTCTCATTCCCACGGGCACACACCCACCTGCCTCCATCTCCAACCACGGAGCATCGGGCATTGAAACCCATTGCTCCGTGGGTGGGTGATGGGGGGAGGTGGGTGTAGTGCAAGAGCACGCCTACATCCCCACCCATCCCCGCGGCATTCACACGGGCGCAGCAAAACTGCATGGAGATGGGTGGGGGCGTCTCCTGTGAAAAGGGCCAGTAGCTCCGCCTGCTAAAAAAAAAAAAAACAGCCAAAAAATAGGCCTTACGTTGACTTCGGAATGTCTGTATTGTCTTATGTATTTTCATGCATTTTGATGTTGATTTTTTACTCTTTTGTGTGGTCTTTTTTCATGCTGAGGGGCACATAAAATAAATAATAAATAAATTCATTTAATTAAATTAAAACATTGTCTTTACCACCACCCTATCTGCTTCCCCCCCAAATCCTAGGCCTCTGTGTTGTTCCTTCTGCCGGGGGCTGAATCCCATCCATCATGAACCCCAACCTGGCTCCAGCTGAAATCACCAAGAGTCGGATTCTCTGGCAGTGAATTAACCACCCAACCCCCTTGTTCGATAGAGAAATCACAACGCTGCTTCCTCGCTCCCCCCCACGTCTTGCCACCAGTTTCTGATTAATTTCTATTTGCGTCTCAGTCCAATTTTCCTCGCCCTGTTCAATCCAATTGCCATCCGAGATCGCAGTAATCTCTAATTTTATCAAGCGCAATCGGTGTGAAGGGAGACGGCTGCAATTAACAAGAACGGGAGCGCAGCCCGTGGATATTAGCAGGCACCACGCCGCTCGGCAAATATTTGTTCCACCTGTGTGCAGGCTGGAGGAGGGGATAGGGGACTCGGGTGGTGATTCTTAGGGCATCCTTCTGTATAGAGCTCCTGGGGGGGAGGAGGGCATTAATAGTGTCATAGAGTTCTCACAGAGTTGGAACTTCAGGGTCATGTAGTCGAACCCCACCTCTCCAGTCCCACCCCCAGATACAGGATGGCTACAGCTACAAAATTCCCAACAGTCGACTTTCCGGTCTCTTTCTGAAAACCTCCAGCTGTCAGAACTCAACCTTGGACCCATGGAGTTCCGTAGCAGTGGCCAGCCCGCCTACGCCACTGCCTCAGCCAGCCACGCCCCCTAAGAGGCCTGTCCCTGCCCTGGTTTAGCCACACCCCTCTTCCTGTCTTGCCATGCCTCCCATCTTCCCGGTTGGCAGCCAGCTAGCCTCTAAGGCCCGCTGGTAGCACCAGGTCGAGGGGAGGAAGTTGGAGTGTCAGTGGTGCCGCACTCACGCTGAAAATGACCGATTGTGGCATAGATAGTTTTTAAAAGACTATTCCATGGCTGTGTGGTCAGCATAGAAGAGGTTCTTTGCTGCCATCATAGCATCTGAAAAGTCATGACCGGCGAAGCTTTTCCAGGTGGTGAGGGGCTTGGTCAGTCTGGCCTGTATCCACCTGAAACTGGAGGTATCCAGTGCCCATTGTGACATGTTTATGGCATATTTTGCCGAAAAAATTGGTCACATTCAGCGCAACTTTGACTCTGTCTTTTTAAAGGCAGTGGCAGAACCAGAGGCTAGGAATGCCCTGTCTGGTCATGGGTTGTGGGATGAGTTTCAGTTGGTGACACCTGCTGATGCGGGAGATGTCCTGGGGTCTGCCAAGGCCTCTATCTGTGAATTGGATCCTTGCCTGTCCTGGCTGGTGAAAAACAGCAGGGAGACATTGGGACCAGTCTGGCAGGGATTATCAATGCCCCCCTATGGAAGGGCAGAGTGCCGGACTGCCTTACGGAGGCAGTGGTCCGAACTCTGCTCAAGAAGCCATTGTTTGATGTTGACCTGCCAGTGAACTATCGGTCCATCTATAACCTTCCCTTTCTAGGGAAGGTTATCGAACAGGCAGTGGCCCAGCAGCTCCAGGTGCATCTGGACCGCATCGATTTTCTGGACCCCTCGTAGGCTGGCTTTCATCCAGGTTATGGCACTGAGACTGTGCTTGTGGCGTTGATCGATGACCTGCGAGTAGAGCTGGACAAGGGAAATTCAACTTTGTTGGCTCTGCTCAATCCGTCGGCAACTTTTGATACAGTAGATCATAAGGTGTTGGTGACCTGCCTGTGGGACCTTGCTGGGGTCGCCGCGAACGTTTTACAGTGGTTCCATTCTTTCCTAGCTGATAGATCTCAGCTGGTGGTGCTGGGGGATTGTTCGTCTTCTCCCAGGGGCCTCCCGTGTGGGGTCCTGCAGGGTTCTAGTCTGTCCCCTCTCTTGTTCAATGTATATATGCAGCCACTGGGAGATGTTGTGCGCAGGTTGGAGGTTCAATGTTATCAGTATGCTGATAACAATCAGTTATACCTCTCCTTTTCATCAGACCCAGGCCCTGCACTCTCAGTGATGGCCCAATGCTTGACAGCTGTGGGGGATTGGATGAGGTCGAACTGATTGAAACTTAATCCTGACAAGATGGAGGTGATGCTGGTTGGCAGGGTGAGTGACCTGGGTGAGGGGGAGTGGCCATCATTGATGGGGTTTGTCCTTTGCTGGCCACTCAGGTGCGCCGCCTGGGGGCGCTCTGGGATCCACAGCTGCACCTGGATATCCAGGTGTTGGCTGTGGCCAGGAGCACCTTTCACCAATTACATTTGGTATGAAGACTTTGCCCGTACATTTCAGATTCCAACCTTGCGACTGTCATCCATGCATTCATCACCTCAAGACTGGATTACTGTAATGCTCCCTACATGGGGCTGCCCATGGTGATAGTCCCCTCGACCTTCAGCTACCCCAGGCCTTCCATGAACCATGGAGACCTGCGGTGCTAAAACACTGGGAGCGGATGCCTGGGAGCCACCCGATTGATGGCCTCAGCCAAACAGCCATTCCAGAAGGCCACAAAGTCATCGATAGAGCGGCCGTCGAGGTCTACGGGAAACTCACCCAGGACATTCAGGAACCCATTGGGTTCCATAAGTCTCAGGGGGCCGACCATTCTAATAGGTCCCACACCCCACTGGGAGGAATGGTGCACCAGGATGGGAGCTTGCAGGAGCCAAAGCCCCCACCCCGTGTGCCCCTGCAGTGTGAGTCCTGACCTGCGACTTGCGCTTGGAGGAGGGTGGCATGTCTCCTGACATTGTGAGTGACCAAAGAGGGACAAACCCCACCCCCTGGGCCAATAAGCTCCACCTCCAGTGAAGAAGCTCCACCCCCCTCATGCACTTACACACACGCACGTCTCTCAGCATTCCAAGTGAATAAAGAGGAATTGAAACTCCGGCTTCTCATTCTACTTGTCGTTCCATCATCTCCCCATTGTCCTCTCAAGTTGTTTTTCCCGGGAGGCCTCCTGGAAGAAGTGCCTGAGGACTGAAGTCTAGGCTTTTTCTCCTTCTCTTTCCTGAAAGAGGGACTTTCCTCACTGAAGGAGGAACAGTGGGATTCAGCACCCAACAAGGGACTGTCGGGAGGTATGAAACGGCTGTCATTGATCAGTGCAGGAGCCCAGAGCCTAAGGCTCCAGGGCTGGCGATCCATACACCAATGTCTCCTCCAAGGAAATTAAGCAACTGGGGGAAGGAAGAGCAGAAGGGAGAGAGTGATTAAACAAGCGGGAGGCTGGGTGGCACAGCCTGCCGAAAGCCAGGGATTCTTCAGCTGGGGCTGGCGAAGCGTCTTGAAAGCAAGAGCGTGCGGTGCCTTTTGTTTGTCAAAACAGTAGGCGTTAAAGACAGAGCTTTGGCTCTTGCCGTGCTGGATCGGAAAGAATTCTCTGCCGGCTCTGCCTCCCTGCGCGCTGGCTCTGCTCACTTACAGGAGAACCGGTCGCTCACCAGAGGGTCACTTGGCAGCTGGATGGCCAAAAATAGATCGCTTAAGTGACACATGGCTCAGCGCGTGGCTGAGAGATTTTGATCACACCAGAAATCAAGCTGGTGAGAAAAGGAGGAAGTCTTGCCAAGCAAACGGCCTTGCGCACATGGCCACTGCTCCTTGTCTTAAATCAGGAGTTTCTGAAAACCCCAAAGTGGAATGCCAGCATAAGCCACTCCCATTGCCCCAATTTGCATTTGTATGCATAAATGAACATAAATGAACATAATTTCTATAAACTGTGCACCTCTAAAATAGCTAATTGCTTAACTTTGAGACTAATAAATAATCAGGCAAAAAGTAGATCTCACACACACACACACACAAGACCCCTCTGGCTCTTTTCCCTCAGAGGGACACTGTCTAAGATCCTAAAGGTGGTCATGTTTGTGTCAGCTGACAACGTGGATGCCTTGCCACTCGCAGCAAGGCACCAGCCTCCAGGAAGGGGAATTTCAAGGCATCCTCTGGTCAAGATAGCATGACGCCACAAGTGGCATGGCACCGGCATGCAGGGAGTCATCCCTCAGACAGGAAGTCACTAGGACAGGGCAAGACCAGACAGTGGTAGGGCGCAGCTTGACAGGGCTGTGGCACCTTTAAGAAAACAGTGAGTGCCAACCTATGGACTGTTTGGGCTGTGCTGCCATTGTTGACCAGCTGGGTAAGCTTGGAGAGTCCAGCCCTGTTGAAAGGGAAAAACCCAGCAGAGACTTGGGAGGGACTGTGGTGAGCTACTGGCCCTTTAAGGACTGGCAGTCTGGAGGGTTGGCCGTGCCCACTCTAGAAGTATATAGGCAGAGACAAACCCAGGAGGGTTCAGTCTGTGTCTGGCTGGGGCCAGAGATACAGCTCTCCCTGGAACTCTGTCAGCATGGACCCTGACCATGGTCCTGAATGTGAAGGTTGGTCAGCCAGAGGGATAATCAAGGAGGGCGGTAACCAGAGTACTGACCCTGCAGCTGGAGTTCTGGAGACTGGACTCCTGAAGGCTGCTGTCCAGGGTCCTGAAGCAACCTTCAAAGCCTGCAACTGAGTAGCAGCCAGCCAGGGGACTGTGGCCAGGCTGGACTGGAGCTAGGTAGGGCTGGGGTTGCCGGAGGGCTATTTCTCAGCGTTAGTGAGACTGCTGCTACTGTTGTGGAACTTGTACGAACTTGTGAAAGGCTGAAGCCAGTAGACCAGCGTGTTTTACTGAACTATAGGACTATTGAACTGACAAGGGAGACCAGCTTTTGAGGGGTCTGGTCCTGCAAGGACTCACCCTGGGCTGAGCCTGCCTTATTACAGAGACAATTGGTCATCCTCCAGCCAAGCAAGCACCAGCTTACAGTTCACACCTGCTAATGAGGAGCCATCCTCTGGATCGCAGACCACCAGGACACCAGTAGCACCAGCACTGCACCATGTGCTCTGGTGCAGGCCAATGAGAGGCCATCTTTCTTCCCTCGAGGCGGGTCCCAGCACTCTTAGGGCTCCTATATAAGGAGCAGGCTGCCATTCCCTTGCAGGCTGGTCAGCAGTGCAGATCTCTGCTCAATCTAGCCTGGGTCAGAGCTTCATGGCATTACAGTCTTGCTCTAAGCTGGAAACAACCCCACCACCACGCCTTTTGCTTAGAACCTGAAAGGGACTTGCCCAGTTGCTGGTTCTTCTCCCCCAACACCGTGGCTCTGTCCCCAGCTCTAGATGGATCCATACTATGCTGCTGCCTCAGACAAGTCTTGCAAGGTCCCTCCTCCTTAAACCTCCTAGACTGCCTCGTGCTCCTGAACCACACTCCAGCTGGTCACTGAAGGCTTCCTGCTCACCTGCAACTTGTCACTCGAAAGACTGAGTGCTACTTGCTTGGACCCCCACTCTGCAGCTTCTGCACCAATATCCAACCCTGTGCAGCCTAGCTGCCCCCAGACTGCGTCTGTGACAGCTTGGGGCCATGCTAGGAGGGGGTGGGGCCCCCACACCCTGCCCTGTTGAAAACAGGGGCCCCTGAAAGTAAAGAAAATGGTGGGTCCCTGCATGGTTTCCCAGTGGTACGGCTGGCCTTGTAGACACAGGCCATGTTCCAGCGAACAGCTAATTTGATGTAGTCGGGCCTTCTGTTTTACTCCTCAAAAATCTGGAGTATATTCTCTCCTTCAGTCTGGCCACACTCTGATGAACCAGGGTAAAACAAAGTAATTACTTGAATTGAATCTGGGCCCTTCATATCTGAGAGACCGCGTGTCCTCCCATGTCCCATGGGAGGGCGTTCTTGGTCGCTGCCCCAGTTTTATGGAACTCCCTTCCCGCAGAAGTTTGTTGGAGCCTGCGCGTCTTCTGGAGGCGGCGTAAGACTTTTTTCTTTTAAAAGTTATTTGGGATGAGAGTTGGTTGGGAGGTTGTGGGTGGAGGTTTTGGGAGGGATGAGGGGTTGGGCCTGGGTGGAGGGAACACTTGGGGGTTGGATTTTTTATGCTGTTTTATATGCTTTTTTGGTTTTGTAAGCCACCCTGAGCCATATAAATAAAATCAAAGTAACTACATCCCTTCAGTAGCGTTCAGACAAACCGTGCAAAGCGGAGTAGTACTGCATCAGTTCCCACCGCCCCCAGCTGCAACGTAATGATCGCTGAACTGGGGTCACTCCCCTCACACTGATAAGCGTTCGCACAAACAGTTGCTTTGAAATACAAACCAAAGGGGAGTAGGTACTCCTGGTTTTTTAGAAGTTCCTCTTTCTCTTCCTACTCCTGAATAACCTCCGTTTAGCGCTCTGTTCATACGAACACTTCAGGAGTAAAAACAGAAGTTAAGCCCAGCTACATCGAATTAGCTGTTCATCAGATTGTGACATTTGTATTTTTAAGTAGTTGTTCGTACGAACACTTCTCAGTGTGAAGGCAGTGACTAGTGAGGACTAATTTGCTACCCGCAGATAGTACCCCAGATTTCAAGTAGCCTGTCGGGTGCCTGAATCAGCACCCGATTTCAAGTAGCCTGATGAATTATCAAATCGGACACCCGATTATCCAAAACGTGGTATTACCATTAATGAGTCACCAATTTTGTTGTTGTTGTTGTTGTTTTACTGACCAATTCCCAATTTACTGATGAATTCTGACTTGCTGTTTCACTTTTTCTTCATGTGTTTCAAGATGTTCAGCACCATTTTCCTATCCTGGTACATGGCGAAAATGGGGAAATCAGTAACGGAAACAGTAAATAATTATTATATAGCACCCCCTGCCATGGCACTCGGAGTGCTTTACATACAACTAACACAACTTTTTAATCCTCACAACAACCCTGTGAGGTGGGTTAGGCTGAGAGAATATTGTGACTGACCCAAGGTCACCCAGTGAGTTTCTGGCCAAGGTGAGACTTGAACCAGGGTTCCCTCGTGTACCAAGTACCGCCCACTTAGCCATTACACAAGACTGCCTCTCCTTTCGCTTTTTTCTCTTCTCTTTTTGGTGACCCCCCGGGGGGGTGGGGGGTGGGATCCCAAGAAACCTAAGCATTTGGTGCTTGCGGTTTCAGTGCCTCCACCCTGGGGGAGCCATTGCCAAATGAAGGGGCAAATTAGGGACTGCCACTGAGGAATTTATACCCTATGGGACCACGATTGACAAGCAGTTTAACAAAGAAACATGGGTGGGTGGGTACCCCAGGTGCTTTTCTTTTAAGATGAATTCAATAACACTAAGGCCACATTCAGACATGCCCCCCCCCCCCAGTGCATATTCGGGCTGTGGAGGGGGCTTTCGCACCAACCGATCCCCACACATATTTGGTCTTCTCATTCCCCCTCCCCTCCCCCCCAGCACAGGGGGGACCATGTATGAAAGTGCCCTAAAACATAGGTCGGTAAATGTGTCTAAATATAGTCCAGAGAGAGTGTAGTTGTCTCCACTCCACCTGTAAATAGAGTAAAATAATTTTGACCAATCATTCATTGTCATTGTTTATAGGCTAATGGTTTTAAGTCACCAGCCATAAATGATTTATTCAGAGGGAAAGTTTTTATTGGGGGATTAGAGATATCGTTTTCTTAAACTCAGCAGGGGCAAGGCAGTGTTTTGTGTTCTGTTTCAGTTCTACAGCAAGCCCCATTAAATTCCATTTATCAAAGCATTCACCTACTGAATACTTTTTGCTGTTGCTGTCCTTCGGTCCTCCAAAATAAACCCCGATATTTACCAAGAAAAATGACAAGTAATTTTTTGGCACCCATTTTTGTTGATGTTGTAATAAACACTGATAAATTCCTGGGGAAAACAAAACTAAAAGCAGAAAATGAAGGTGCCCTACCCACTGGACACCAGTTGGCTACCAGTTAGTATCCAATGTTACCAGGTTGAGTTGAGTTTGCAGGGACTCATCTCTGCTCTAATAGTGACCTTGGTTCAGTGATCCATGGGCCAGATCCAAGAATTTCAAAGGGGCCAATTAAAAAAAAAACCACTGCGGATTTGACCCATGGACTCGAGGTCCCCCACCCCCGCATTTGACTATATTTCCACCCTCAATGAAACACCAAATCTCTTTTCTCCCTCTTTCAGTGTGGTTATGAAACAGCCAGCTGTCTCCTCCATTCAGTATGACATAGTGAGGGGGGCACAGGAGGGAGACTTACCTGGTGCTGTAACGATGATGTAGATAATAACACGGGGAGGGGAAGGGCCCTTTTATCTTCGACGTGTAACACATATGCCTACCACAGTCCTCGCTTCTCCGCCCCCGGCCGTCTGTCGCCACTCGAGCTCGCTGACAGGAATAACTCAAAACACTTACCGTTTGTTTTGTCACTTCTGCCTCATACGTTCACTTGTTACTATATATTTTGAAAGATGCTGTTACATCTGCAAGGAGCTGCCTCCGGGGCCCTTCCTGATCGATTGGGATGTAGGAGAGACCAAGGGATAATGTGTAGAAATACCTAGACCCATGCTTCCAAACCCACCCCTGGGTGCAGTAGAGAGAGTTAGAATGGGCTTTCAGGGGTGGGGGGCGGGGGGGGGAGACGACCCACAAAGCCCGTTTTGACTTCTGTATTAGAAACACAAGTAGTGCCCTGAAATTTTGGGGTAAAGGTTTGTGTGCTTTGTACCTCTCAATCACCACTTCTAATCTGATGTGTTTAACTGTTGGTCTAACAGACTGAGCAGCTTTCAAGTTTGATGGGATGTTGTAAGTGGGGTAGTGGAGCAGGAATGTGGGGGAGCGGAGCGCCAACACTTTTCCTGTGGCCCCCCCCCTCTGCAGCCTAGGAGGCTTTGTGGGGACTTTCATGAACAGCTCCTGCATTTTTAAAATTACCACTACACCTCTGGATGTTGTATTAGTTGGAGGAGGGGGGCGGAGTTTAGGCCC
>QEPC01008752.1:1245953-1260850 GCA_003113815.1 Sphenodon punctatus | reverse complement strand
AGTGCATATTCGGGCTGTGGAGGGGGCTTTCGCACCAACCGATCCCCACACATATTTGGTCTTCTCATTCCCCCTCCCCTCCCCCCCAGCACAGGGGGGACCATGTATGAAAGTGCCCTAAAACATAGGTCGGTAAATGTGTCTAAATATAGTCCAGAGAGAGCGTAGTTGTCTCCACTCCACCTGTAAATAGAGTAAAATAATTTTGACCAATCATTCATTGTCATTGTTTATAGGCTAATGGTTTTAAGTCACCAGCCATAAATGATTTATTCAGAGGGAAAGTTTTTATTGGGGGATTAGAGATATCGTTTTCTTAAACTCAGCAGGGGCAAGGCAGTGTTTTGTGTTCTGTTTCAGTTCTACAGCAAGCCCCATTAAATTCCATTTATCAAAGCATTCACCTACTGAATACTTTTTGCTGTTGCTGTCCTTCGGTCCTCCAAAATAAACCCCGATATTTACCAAGAAAAATGACAAGTAATTTTTTGGCACCCATTTTTGTTGATGTTGTAATAAACACTGATAAATTCCTGGGGAAAACAAAACTAAAAGCAGAAAATGAAGGTGCCCTACCCACTGGACACCAGTTGGCTACCAGTTAGTATCCAATGTTACCAGGTTGAGTTGAGTTTGCAGGGACTCATCTCTGCTCTAATAGTGACCTTGGTTCAGTGATCCATGGGCCAGATCCAAGAATTTCAAAGGGGCCAATTAAAAAAAAAACCACTGCGGATTTGACCCATGGACTCGAGGTCCCCCACCCCCGCATTCGACTATATTTCCACCCTCAATGAAACACCAAATCTCTTTTCTCCCTCTTTCAGTGTGGTTATGAAACAGCCAGCTGTCTCCTCCATTCAGTATGACATAGTGAGGGGGGCACAGGAGGGAGACTTACCTGGTGCTGTAACGATGATGTAGATAATAACACGGGGAGGGGAAGGGCCCTTTTATCTTCGACGTGTAACACATATGCCTACCACAGTCCTCGCTTCTCCGCCCCCGGCCGTCTGTCGCCACTCGAGCTCGCTGACAGGAATAACTCAAAACACTTACCGTTTGTTTTGTCACTTCTGCCTCATACGTTCACTTGTTACTATATATTTTGAAAGATGCTGTTACATCTGCAAGGAGCTGCCTCCGGGGCCCTTCCTGATCGATTGGGATGTAGGAGAGACCAAGGGATAATGTGTAGAAATACCTAGACCCATGCTTCCAAACCCACCCCTGGGTGCAGTAGAGAGAGTTAGAATGGGCTTTCAGGGGTGGGGGGCGGGGGGGGGAGACGACCCACAAAGCCCGTTTTGACTTCTGTATTAGAAACACAAGTAGTGCCCTGAAATTTTGGGGTAAAGGTTTGTGTGCTTTGTACCTCTCAATGACCACTTCTAATCTGATGTGTTTAACTGTTGGTCTAACAGACTGAGCAGCTTTCAAGTTTGATGGGATGTTGTAAGTGGGGTAGTGGAGCAGGAATGTGGGGGAGCGGAGCGCCAACACTTTTCCTGTGGCCCTCCCCCCTGCAGCCTAGGAGGCTTTGTGGGGACTTTCATGAACAGCTCCTGCATTTTTAAAATTACCACTACACCTCTGGATGTTGTATTAGTTGGAGGAGGGGGGCGGAGTTTAGGCCCAATAGCACAGATCTATAGGATTGAATTCCAAACTATGCCCTGATCCTTGTCTTCTAATTCTGCATGGTTCCTGATTCAGCTTTGGTTCTCTGACTCTTGACCTGGCACAGTTCCCTAATTATTACCTTGATTTGTCCTTGGACATTGGCTTGGGCTACCATGCTTGGACCTTTGACCCTGGCTGTGATCCTAGCATAGACTCATGCCCTAATCTGGAGGTGCTGGGCCTGCACTTAGGGGTAGTTTAAAAGAACGGTTCCATTTTCGTGGACATTTCCACAAAAATGGAACAGGTTTCCCTTATTTTGACTGGAATTCTTTCTTAGGGGAAACATTTCCAGTCGGAATCCCAGCTGTAATAATAACAATAATAATTAATGCCATTGTGCATGTCCAAAATGGCCACCGGGCTGATTCCATGTGTGAGAAATGGACGCTAACCAGATCCAAAATGGTGGTGTTGGCATTGCTGCCATCTTGGATATGAGCAGGCATTGCACATGTGCAGATAGGCCCAGCGGCCGTTTTGCGCATCGGAAATCAGAAGAGACGGATTTTCTCTTTTGGCCCTACCTGTGCTCAGTCCCTAGGTAAAAAAGAATCAGGCTCCAGTGGAGTAACTTTGCCTAAATTGTAGACGGGATGCCTTTAAGCCTCAGGGACTGAAGCAGTCCTTCATCCATTAAAGTCAATGGAAGCTGAGCCACTGACTTTAGTGGATGGGGAAATTGTCTTTTAAAGTCCTGTTGTTCAATAAGGCAAACTTTCTTTGTTTCTCTGCAGGGAGACGCACCCCATGGCTTCCCTGAAGGGATATTCCTCCCCTCAACACTTTCTCTGGTGAGAATTTTTCTTGATTTGGTGTGATTTACCATTTACTGTGATTTACCATGTATCGTATACCAATTTACCATGTACCACTTACTGTGTACTGCATTTGTCCTGGTAATGTGCATGTGCAAAATGGCTGCCCTTTTCCAAAATGGCAGTGAAGCTGCTGGCACCATCTTGGAAGAGGGCTGCTCAGGACATCTGCGGCAGCCATTTGTGCATGCACATTACTGGGATGAATACGGTACCCAGTAAGTAGTATGCGGTAAATCAGTATACAGTAGGGGTGGGACACCGGGGAGAATACTGGATACCGGATTTACCGGTATCTGATCTCCCCAGTGCCAGATTTACAGGTACTAACGTACCGGATTTTTAACATTGGCCGCGTACTGGTTTTTTTTACATTGCAGATATTATTTCAATGGTGCGCAGGGTAAAGAAAACGGTAAACGCCCAATGTTAAAAATCCGGTATGCCGGTGCCGGCAAATATCAGATTATCGGATTAATCTGATACTGGTATTCCCACCCCTAGTATACAGTACGTGGTAAATCACAGTAAGCAGTAAACTTGGATGAGATTCTCGCCAAGCTCTCGAACCATTACCAAGATTGTCCCAAGATCTCAGTAATGATTATTGATGCTCACAAGATTTTCATGAGAAACAAACTGATTCTCATTTCAGTCCTAAAAATAAACCCTGACATCCCAACGCTCCACAGGGGGCAGGACAAAGCCGCCATTAAGTCCGCTTTCTGACCTCCTAGGGAGGGGCCATGTCAGAAAGGGGACGGGGAAGTCCTTGTGGCCCGCCCCCTTTCTGACGTGGCTGACCATGCCATCTCCAGAAGCCCCAATTTCTGAGGGTTACTGGGTGTGACTCTGAGAAACTGGGGCTTCTCTGAAGTCAGGAGACTCTGGGTGAAAATCTGAAGTTTCTGGGTGAAACTCGGAGAAGTGGCAACTCTAATTCCAACTCTGAATTGTCGGCTTCCCCCAAGACATCTCTTCCACACGCTGCTGGCTGGCTGAGCCTGGTGCCAGGGCGGTAGTTCCCTTGAAGCTGGCAGGGCTGAGTGAGGAGAATGATTAGGCCACGCTCGGGAGAATCAGGAGATCCTTTGTTTCCCTGTTCTCCTCGCTGACGCCAGTCCCTGAGGTGAAAGCGCTCATGGTTCACACACACCCTGAATTATATGCAGAGCCTCTGAGGTAAGTGCTCTGATGGAGAAGCAGGGATTGGCCTTACTGCACCCTCCATTCATAACTTTTGGGTATTACTCATGGCTGCCAAAGGGTCCGGGGTGGGGGGAGGGGTAGCCCCAGGAGCCAGACACCGGATCTAGTAAATTATGAGAGGAAGAAGCAGAGTAGGGCCCTTACATTGTTGCCAAATGCCCCCTTTCTTAATGATTCATTACTAACTATTTATTGATTACTTATTGTCAATTCTTATCATTTATACAGTGACGGTAATGTGCCTTGTTGGGGTGGTTAGAAACAATCGTTTCATTTTCGCAAAAATGGAACTGTTGTTCAGTACCTGGGAAATCAGGGTTCAAATCCTGCCCTAGCCATGAACTCACTGGGTGGCCTTGGGCAAGTCACAACCTCTCAGCCTCAGTTCCCCTGTCTGTAAAATGGGAGTGCTTGTGTGTCTCTCTCTCCCTGCGTTCCCCTCACCCTTGTCCATCTTAGATTGTAAGCCTGCTGGGCAGGGACCTGTCTCTAATAATAACAATTGTAAAGTGTCAATTACGCTGCAAACACTATATAAGTGCTCAATAATAATAATAATAATATTAGGAAAATGGCCCTGCCCAGGTCCAAAATGGCCGTGGTGCCTATCCTGCCATTTTGAATATGGGCAGGGCTATTCGCATGTGCTCAAATGTGTCTGAAAAAAAATAATTCAGTCTGATCGGAAATTGGAATGAACAATGGGATTGATCATTCCGATGTTGTTCAGCCCACATGAAATGCCCGTTTCCGGTCAAAACTGAAACGGGGAAAATTCCGACTTCAGCTCTAGTGGCTGGTGCTGCTAAACGGTTGTGATAACAGGTGGGTCCTTCTTGTTGCCCTGAGGGGCTTGTCATCTAGAAGGGAACGGAGAGAGGACATGGGGGGCATTCCGGAAGCTGAGAAGTTGCTTTCCTGGACTAGGGACAGCAGCAACCCCACCACAAAGGAAATGTTAGGAGTCAGAAGGGACAAGCACTCCACCCCAACCTACTCTGAACAATGCCTTCTTGCCGGGGTCCTTTACAAGCAGCCTGGGCACTGCTAGGAAATTTTCAGAATGGGTGGGGGTGGAAAGGCCCTGCTTCCTCCTCCCCACCCCCAAAAATTTCTGAAAGGTGCTCAGTCGAGCTGAAATGGGTACTTCATTGGCTGCCTGTGGCTAATCCCCATATCTCGGGTATTCCATGGACTACCTGATCACCGACCGGGGACTTGGATACCTGGGGGAAAAAAACACCCAGTAATATCTGGTACCAATTACTTGATTTTCTGGTTACTTCTCGAAAAAACAGGATGGAAAAAAACCCAAATTGTTATGGAAAGTCAAAATATCAGTACCTGAAGTCGACATCCCAGGACATCAGGTACTCAAATAGGGTCACATTTGGGTACTGATTGGTACCTGGTATTTTTGAGTTTATTCGGGTGCCAGAAATTTGGTACATCTACCCTGTTTCTGCGGATGCTCCTTTCAGTTCTAGTGCTCTTGCAGAGCCCCCCACCCCAGAGCCAAGGGCCTAGGCTCCAATGAACCCCCTCACTCCTGGTAAATATGACCCTGACACTGCAGTAATCTAGCCTTGAGGCTATGAAGGCATGGATGACATTGGTCAGGTCAGCTCATGTAATGTGCAAACGAGCCTCTTACTGTAGATTCCTAGGGGTACAAAGACTCCCTTTCCTCCCCCACCTTGTCCGTTGTCCCAGGATTTTCCACCTGGCAAAAACAGCACAAGGAATCCTGTCACAGGGTTGGGGTCCACTACCCCATGTTTCTGGGTTAGGTGACTCAGTTTCCCTCACTTGCAGCCCGTCTGAATCAGTTCTCTCTCTAGCGGATTCAGTCCTGCAAAGGGGCAACACTTTTGTCACCCAAGTTCCAGAGGCTTCCCGTTCTCAGACTCTTTCTCTCTGGGTTCACAAGTGCTTGAGGGCACAAGATACTCAGACTGTGTTTCCCAGTGTGAGACAATAGAAAGCACTTCTAAAGAAGAAAGTTTATTGATTACATAAACAAAGATAGTTTGAACGCAGAGTGGCAATTAAAACAAAGTGAATAACGCAATCCTAGTCTGTACTGAGTAAGTCCCTAGTTAAGACCTTACCCTACAGAAAGTCCATGAGCTTGAGTCCGTTTCGCAGCCAGGTGTAGTGACGCTGGGCTTTTAGTCCTTAAGCTGGTTAGAAAGCAAAGCAAAGTCTCTTCTCTCAGGACATTGTTTCAGCAGGCTTGCTGACAGGCTCCTGCCCTCCAGCTGTAATCCGAGACTCAGCGAGTCAGAGGTTGAGTGAGATCCCAACAGTAACTGTCCTCTGTGGGTTCGAATGTCCCTTATAAGTCCTTGGGGGGAAAACCCTAGTTTCTTCTCGAGTCCAGAAAGTTCTTTTTTTTCCCCCTTTCCTCTCCTGTGCCTCTGGGCTCACTCACTTATGCAGTTTCCTCTCATTTACATTCTTAAAGCTGGTGCTAGACACACTCCCACCTTTTGGAAAGACTTCTGTTTACATATCAATGTATTGGGGAGCTGTGTTGCTCCTATTTCGCAATGTCTCAGATTGGTTTCTACAACTTACATGTTACAAACTGGTTTCTATAAATCAACAGTGCATGTATGTTCCCTCTGGTCATGTGTGAGCCTATGTTCCTTCGTGACAAATCCCCAAATCTGCCGCAAGCCTTGAGGGTCCCCGCGCCCCCACTTTCTGCCTGTGGGCTGTAATGCCTCTCCTCCTCCTCCATCAACCCATGAGGGATCTCACATCCCGTCTGGGGAGGGCACCCGCTGCTGGTGGATTCACACTGCACTATTCTAAAGCTAAGCTCTTTTTTATTTTAGCAAACACACTCTCCGCTGGTTCAGAGAATGCAAATCTCCCTTCGCTGGCTGTGTTAATATCCCCACCAGTGACAACGAATTGTTTAAGGGGAGAATAATAATAAGGCTTTGCTTAATGAACCTGGATGGCGGGTTCTGCAGCCTCTTTGAAATGGGGCTCTGTCGCTTCCAACTGGGACCCTCGGGTAGGAGGGAGTGTCTGCTTTTGTGTCTCTCCCCCCCCCAACAACTTTCCAGTCAATTTATCATTAGATCTGTCAAAGCCTCTATGCTCCTGCTATGGCGCTACCGCATGCCAGGCCCCACAGCCAGCAGCCTGCGATGAGAAGAGAGACTCCCACCAGATGAGACTGTGAGGAATTGTGGGATTCAATTAACTCGTGTTTTCCTCCCAGTAACACAGTGGGAGTCTCTTTTTGCCGCTTTAAAAGAGACACTCGCCCGGGGAAGACAAATTATTGTAATAAAGAGGAGAGTGTTGAGGAGGACCGTGCAGCGCTGCCTGCCAACTCGCACAGACACAAACACACAGATGTATGCATGATGGACACACAAACACATGAACACATATACAGAGGCACGGATGGGCACAGCCACACAAACACGCACACAGAGTCCTAGAGCTGGAAGGGACCTCAGAGGTCATATAATCCAGCCCTCTGCCCACCACGGGATTCCCCCTCCCCTAACCATCGGCACGGATGGATTGCACATATGCACAAATGACAGCACAGCCCCATAAACGTACACTTGCACAGACAGACTGCAGCATGCGTAGGCAGAGCCACACAAACACACACTCGCACAGTGGCAGGCGTGGGCACAGCCACGCAGACACACACACACAGAGGCTTGATTCTACACAAACGTGCACAGACATGCATGGAAACATACGGACGTAACACAGGCGCGTGCACAACCCCACACCCACACCCAGAGGCATGCACATCCACACATGGCTGCACATATTAAAACATGCCCTAATATACACAGCTTTACACACACATTCAAACCCACTTGAGAGTCTACACACATGTAAAATATAAAGCCAGGCACACACATACACACCCCCTTGATCACACAAAAATGTTTTCCCCCACACATGATTTTAGACAAATCTATAAATGCAAGCCTCACACATATGTCCTTACACCAAAAACACATGCTCACACAAGCACACAGCTGAGAATGCACACACACACACACACACACACACACACACACCTTTCTGAGAACATGCAGCAGGACAATGACCTGTTCCCAAGAGACTGGGATCTGCCCAGGGCTGCAGATGACGTCTGAGCAATTCAGATGATTGTCTTTTTATTGCCTCAGTGAGTCACGGATTAGGGCCAGCGACTCGCTAAGAGAGTGCTGGGCCAGGATTTATAAATCGGGAACGGGAGACAAAACACAACAGGCACAGTGGCAGAAAAGCAAACCAGGAAAACAGACACACACCAGCACAAAAGCAGATGCGCCAACTCAGAGCAGGAAAACACAAGCCAGGGTTTTTTGTGGCATTCTTTTAGATATTTGACAACTGCTCTCCTAACACCCCCTCCCCCATAGACTTTTATTCTTTAATTTAAACATGCCCAACTCTTTCAGGGCTATTTGCACTATTGCATGTGAGCAATTGCTGAAAAGTGATGCAACCAAAATCCAAAACGACCAAAATAACCACAAATGGAATACCTGAAAAATTGGATATGCGCGCGTTTTCAGTTGTGGGTTGTTTTGGGGTATTTGAAGGCTACCAAAAATGAGAATAGTGTCTAGGAATAATAAACCCCCTACCCATTTCAGCTATGATTCTCTGGGGCTAAGGCTGAGACATTGGCCAACAGATGCTGGTAGAAACAACTGGAGGTGTGTCCTACTGGGACCACAGGAGGCTTGCTAGCAGGTAGTTTAGGCAGGGAGGGTGTTGAACATGCGCAGCTTCCCCAAACTAAGCAGCATCAAGATGGGTTCTAGTAGGGTTGGGAGTCTAGGCAAAGTTTCAGTTTTATATCAGTTTTGGTTCTCATTTTATCAGTTCCTCTTTCGGTTCTCTTGGTATGCAATTTCTAACATTGCGGTTTACCCCATTGACTTCAATAGGGAAAACCACAATGTTAAAAATCTAATTAAAAAAACCAATGCAAAATATCTGATACCGCCAATACCGAGAAAGAACCGAAATATTGGATTAATCCAATATAGCCATGTACTTTCGGTTCTCAGCAGTACTGAAATCCCATCCCTAGGCTCTAGTCTAGAACAGAAAGCACCTGCGAATCTCCTCAGAAAGTCTTGCCACGAGTAGGGATGGTGAGTCAGGCGATGGCCTTGTTCCCTCTGAGTCATCGCTGAACAGAAGCCGGGGAGATTGATAACTCCACACCATACACAACGGGCTACAGAGAAGCATCCGTTTGGTGACCTGTGCTGCAAAGGGACTTTTCTTTGAGATCAGTATGAAGCATGAGCGAGACACGGAACGCCCGATCAACAATCAATTACAAGACTTTAACACGAAATGGACTTAGATCGTCTACAATATGCGCATAACAACCCCCCCCCCCCAAGTTGTTTTCTCACCCCGTAGGCTATGTGCAGGAGTGGGCGCTGCCAGGTCCGTCAGCAGCTGGACAGTCAGTCTGTCAGCAGGTCCTGCTTGATCCAGGTGGCGAGTCCCTACAGGTCCGCCATTTTTAGAATTCAGCTTTTCGCAACCAGTTCTCATCTAGTCATTGATGGTTTCTCCACGTGGTTTCTGCCCATTATTTGACTCTTCCTTATTTCTCACAGAGGGATGCAAAGGGGTTTGAAGGATCTCTTTTATTGGACCAACTGCTGTTGGTGGAAAAAAACAAGCTGTCAGGCTACACAGGGCTCTTCCTCAGGCGTGTAGCGTAGCCCGTCAAAATGATATAAAGGGAGCAAATACAGGGCAGTGTCTAAAGAGGCAGGAAAGGGTGGGGTTAGAGAAGACAAGGCGACGAGTGGGGCGAGGGGGTAATATTGATAGGGAGACATTTATTCACACCATTTGTGTTTTTAATATTTTAATCTGATTATTTATAGATGCACATTATTGTTGCTCAAATTTTTATTGTATTTTTAGACGGTGTGCAGGCAGGAGGGGTGGCATATAAATCTATAAAATAAAATACAATAAACAAATATACGCAAACAAACAAATAAAAGTGCCGGACATAAAAAAGCAGAGTTATAAGAACAGGGCTGGTAACGATGTGTAGAAGACAGACATGGGGGGTGGGGGGCTAATGCGGAAACAGCGACGGTGAAGTGCAAGCGCCTAAGAAAGGACCCACTTATTTCCACCAAGAGCAGTTGGCCCAATAACAGATCTCCTTCGAACCACTTTGCTTCCCTCTCTGTCCCTTGGGACCAACGCGGCAACCACACAATTGCTCCTTATTTCTCATGGGTGCTTTAAGCAATTGAGACGATGTACGGTTTAAAATAATGAACAATGTAAACAAACAATATCATGATGTATTGTAAACTATTTGATTTACAACCGCCTTCGTCCCTTCTCCTTAACTGCCCCCCACGCCTGGAACTCCCTCCCTGCCCACATCCGCCTCGCCCCCTCTCTTCCTCCCTTCAGATCCCTCCTCAAGACCCACCTCTTCCGCTCTGCCCTCCCCGATTCCTCGCTCCCCTCGCCTAACTCCTGCTGATACCCTCCATCCAGTACAGTCTGTTACCTGAGGTCTGTGTACTCATAGCCTCACCACATGGACCGACCAACCATCAGTCTCGATGTAACCAAGCCAAGCACGTGCACCTGAGACCTCGCATCTTCGTGAACGTTACACTCCTTGTCTCTCTCTGTCCCCCTTCCTTCATCTCCCCCACCCCCCTCAGATGGTAAACCCTAGGGCAGGGACCATGTCTATGCCATTACTTTGTAAAGCGCCAGGTACATTGCTGGTGCTATATAAATGCTTGCTAATAAATAATAATAATGATGATTTATGGTTCAGTAACCGTGGCAGTGACAGCCTTGCCCAGGGCGAGTCTTGGCAGGATCAGGGCCCAACCCAGTCACTCATAGGGAATTCAGCTCAACAGTCTCTTTGTTCTTCATATAGGGCATTTTTATACACGTTAAAGTTCCAGATTTTTAAATCTTCTGGGTTTACAAGTCCATGAGTAAGTTCCGGATTCATTTTTCACACACACACTGCCCTGAGGCAGTTCCTGGATGCATTCTTCACACAAACACTGCCCTGAGGCAGCCTAAAGTGCCGCAGCTGTAGAGGTGATGGGCTGCCATGGAAACCAAGTGACCACAGCTGCCTGGAGCAAAGCAGTTTACCAGGAGAACTTTTTACACACAACAGTTCTGGGAGAAGTTCTACGCAGTTCAAAGATCCAGATGTTAAAGATCTGGGTGAGTGATTTAGACACACAGAAAGTTCCGGATGTAACAGCAAGCATCCAGGAGAAATGTGTGTGTAAAAACACCCAATGTCTCTATCCCAATACAGCCTATTTTATAAGCCAGACAATACCCTCTGGCTCCCAAAGTCTCCACTTTCGCTCTAGATGGGCACAAACAACCCTCTGGAACTAGGGTTACCACCGTTCAAATGTTTAAGGCACACTTATGAAAAATACATGTTGCAGGGCCTGCATTGGCACCTATGGTGTCAATGCATGGCCCTGCAATGTGTATTTTTTGTAAGTGTGCCTCAAACATTTGCAAAGGTCACTGGTAACCCTATCGGGAACCCAATAACCCTTCCGGCTCATCAGTCAGGCAACACCCTCTGAGCAGTCTGGAGGTAGAGTGCGAGTTCCCGCCTCTGCTACAGCCTCCTATACCGAGCCCTGCATGCACTGGCTCTTCACTC
Source organism: Sphenodon punctatus (assembly GCA_003113815.1). Taxonomy (NCBI): domain Eukaryota; kingdom Metazoa; phylum Chordata; class Lepidosauria; order Sphenodontia; family Sphenodontidae; genus Sphenodon; species Sphenodon punctatus. Next base: position 1,249,423 of record QEPC01008752.1, on the reverse strand, counting down.
TGGGCTGATCCTTGCTGCACCTCCTCGCACAGCTGCTGCAGGTCAAGGCGCTGTCCCCTTGCTACTCGCAGCTCCTGCAGCCCCGCTAGCACTAGTACCCTTGTGGGGGCTAGCTGTCTTCTTAAAGGCCCAGCAGCCCACAGGGACTCTCCCCCTGTCATAGTAAAATGCAAACTTAGTGCTAATGAGGTGCAAAACATCCCTTCGTGATAAGCCATGTTCTTGGGTTACTTACGGGTGGATAGGCCTGTTTTTCTTCTGATTACATGGGACTTCAATAGCTTGCCACGCTCAGGGCCTACTTTTTTGCTCCAAGTACTGCCTGCTGTTTTGCTCTGATCAAGGCCTGCTACTTTGGGCAAGTCGTGGCTGCTTTGGTCAAGACTCAGGCCTACTGCTTTGGTCAGGTAAAGACTCTGACCAATGTCAAGCCTACAACCTGCTGATGCTATCTTTAGCCAACCCTTGCCCGTTGCCTGCTAATCCTCTAGAGTCTTGGAGCTCTCCGGATTTTACCCGAAGGCTCCAGATTTTGGTTCAGATCAGGCCCTCATCGGGCTCCAGGAGAAAACCTCTGTTTCTTCAGATCCCTGCTAATCTGGAAAAATTGGGTTTGCAGTGGGTTAGATATAGGAGAAGTGGGAAAGATGCAGAGAAAGACCTTTGATCAAAAATGATCAAACGTTATGGAACGGCTTCTGTACGAGGAGAGCAGAGGTTTGATAGGTTAGGGCTCCTCAGCCTGGAGAAGAGCCGACTGAGAAGGGATAGGATAGAAGTTTAGAGAATCATAAACAGCATGGAATGAGTAAAGAAGGAACTGTTATTTACCCTCTCAAATAACAGATCTAGAGGACACTGCATGAAACTAACCTGCAGCAGTTTTAAAACAAACAAAAGGAAGTACCTTTTTCACTCCACACACAATTAACTTGTGGAACTTGTTGCCAGAAGGATGTTGTGAACTAGGTCCATAACTATAGTCAAGTAGTTTGAGGGATTCAACCTCTGACTGTCAGGAGCTGGCAGTGAACAGCAGGAAACGAATCACTTCATTATGACCGGTTGGATACTTCTCTGAAGCAACCAAGTGGGGTCACTGTTGGAGACAGGATGGTGAGCTCAATGGAGCATTGGTCTAACCTAGCAAGGGACAGAAATAGGGAATTTCCCACCCCTTTCCGACATGCTCTCTCTCTTATGGAACATCATGATGCTCTGTAAAGGGCAGGGTTATGTTAAAAGGGCCGTGACATCTTCTTTGCCCATGGTTCTGCCCCCTCCGGGTTAAAGCCCAGAGGGAGAAGGTAATTGGGCATTTGTCAAGTAATCAAGAAGCAGGCATTTATACATTCGTCTCCTTCGGTGGTGAATACATAAATAATGAACAGCTACGCCTGTAGCTCCACTTACACTGACTTCTCTCAGTGATATCCCAAGGTTCATTGTTCCTGACCAGAAGGCAGCCATGTTTTCACCTCATCTCTATGGTCTTTGGAGGACCAGAAGCTAGGCACAGGCTACTGGTGTTCATAAGTATCTTTGGCTCTGTGTTGGCTGATCATCTAATTGGTGGGGAGCAGCAGGGCCCTCTTCACCCACACCACAAGACCTCCCTCCGACCCCACCTGAGGAAGAGTCTGGGGCTTGCTCTGGTTGCAGCTGGGGAGAGGTGGGAAAAATACTTTAAAAAAATAAATAATTTTGCTTCTGTGACGCTCTCTGTTCAAGATATTTACATCAATAGTCACCTGCGGCTCCAGTCGAAATCTGTAAAATCCAGTTGGGTTCCTGCCCAGCCGGCGCTAGTGCTTTCACACAAACAGAAAACAAAAGCAGGTTTGGGCCAATAGCTATGTGAAATAGTAGCATGGGACTAGAGACGCCTGGTGCTAATTGTGCACAGTGTTTCAAGTGGCCATTAGCACCCCCAAGCCTTTAGCTAACCACAGTCACTTGAAGAGGCTGCTTGATCTCATTCCTCCCCCTTTTATAGGCTAGCTGTCCTTCCTGCCTCGTATATAGCTCAGGTAGCACATGTACCCAGGAGGACTGAATCCAGAACAATGCAGACTGTGCAGCTGCACAGGGCTCCATACGTGGAGGCTCCCATAAGGCCCCCAATATATGGGCCCCATGAATAAAGTGATTTTATTTATTTATTTATTGTGCCTGCACTGTACCTGGCACTGTAGAATCATTAATTTAAAAGACAGATCCCTGCCCCGAGGGGCATACAGTCTAGGAAAGACAAGGGAGGCGAGAAAGGAGCCTAGGGAGAGAGAGGGAGGGTTTCACAAAGTTGAGAAGTCACAGGTGCATGTGCTTAGCTTAGGCTGCTTGCAGACAAGCAGGTGGGGGAGGGGGGGACTTCCAGGGGCGGAGATCGCACTAGGAGCATTCCCGGGAAGCTCCGCTCGTGTGCAGGGGGATTGGGGGGGTAGCCTGTTTCTAGCATGATTTCAATCACGCATTGCAGTGCTGGATTTTTGAACTCTGCAATACATGATGGGAATCACACTAGAAACAGGCTATCCCCCCCCCGCCCCCAAGCAGAGCTTCCCAGGATCGATCTCCATTCCCAGAAATCCACCCCCCACCCCCGCATGCTCATCTGCAAGCAGCCTTAGCTACAGGGGAGAACGGGATTCTGAATGACAGGACAGTTGAAGGAGCATCAGTCAGCAGCCTGTGTGGGGGTGAGCAGCTAGGGAAAGCCTGACAAAAGAAGTAGGTTTTAAGGGGGGGGATTTGGAAGTTGGGAGAGAGCAGAGCAAATGCATTCAGGGAGGGAGTTCTAGGCCTAGGGGGCGGCAGGGCAGAAGCAGTGAAGCAGGACCGGCGTCAAAATTTGCAGGGCTCAAGGGGGCGAAGATAAAATGCTAGGCAGGGCCCCCTCCATGAGGCCCTAAAGTCAAAGTGATGTTTGGGGGCCTGCTAGGAGGGAGTGGGGATCCCACATCCTGCCCTGGTGAAGGATGGAAAGAGCAAGGCCCAGAGCGGTCACCCCAGGTCCCAGTCTGTGGTAAAGCCGGCCCTGCGGAGAAGCTAGTTCATAGAGACTCCCCCGGGAGCAGAGGAGGGCGTTGGCAAAGGAGGAGCGAAGCTCCCGGGTGGGAATGTGGCCGGAGAGAAGAAGAACCGGCGTAAACGACAGGCTCTCCAAGCCTCAAGCAAGGGGAGTCCCGGCCTGTGGAGGGCCCACGGCAGTTTCGGAAGGCCCCTCCGATTAGGGTGGCCATACCTCCCCTTTAAAAGAGGACGCTTATAAAAAAATACATGGTACAGGGCTGCACTGGAAGCAGTGAAGCCCTGCAACATGTATTTTTTTCATAAGCGTCCTCTTTGAAAGGGGAGGTATGGCCACCCTACCTCCAACACACGGAGCCCACACGTAACCTAGAAAGAACAACATGTCCATCTGCGGGGAAGGACATGGAGGGACAGTGAGTGCAGGGGCTGGGGGGGGG
>QEPC01008752.1:1192525-1222057 GCA_003113815.1 Sphenodon punctatus | reverse complement strand
AATGGTCAGTTTTCACAATGGAGAGATGTAAAAAGTGGTGTGCCCCAAGGATCTGTATTGGGACCGGTGCTGTTTAACGTATTCATTAATGATCTGGAAAAGGGCATTAAAAGTGAGGTGATCAAATTTGCAAATGACACCGAGTTATTCAAGGTAGTTAAAACATGAGCAGACTGTGAAGAACTGCAACAGAATCTTACGATACTGGGTGTCTGGGCATCTACATGGCAGATGAGACTTAATGTGGAGAAGTGCATAGTGATGCACATAGTTTGGATTATCTTTCCCTATGAGTACACAGTGCTGGGTACTAAGCTAGGAGTTACCACTCAGGAAAAGGATCTGGGCGTGATTGTGGACAATACACTGAAATCCTCAGCCCAGCATGCCGCAGCAGTCAAAAAAGCAAACAGAATGTTAGTTTTATTCTCTATCCCTTTGCGAATAACTCCTGTGGATGTCAGGTACAGAGAAGGGCAAGGAAAATGATAAAGGGTATGGAACGGCTTCTGTACAAAGAGAGGCTTGACAAGCTGGGTCTCTTCAGCTTAGAGAAGACTGAGAGGGGACATGATAGAGGTTTATAAAATCTTGAGTGGTGTGGAACGAGTCGATAGGGAACGGTTATTTACCTTCTCAAACAGTACTAGAACTAGGGGACACTCCATGAAACTAACTGGCAGCAGATTTAAAACAAATAAAAGGAAGTACTTTTTCACTCAACGCATAATTAACTTATGGAATTTGTTGCCAGAGGACGTTGTCAAGGCCAGTAGTAGAGCTGGGTTTTAAAAAGGACTTGATAAGTTCTTGGGGAGTAGGTCCATTAAATGGCTATTAACCAAGTAGCTTATGGGATGAACTGTCGGGAGTTGGGAGTGAACAACGGGGAATGGGTCGCCCATTGGGACTGTTGGTTCTTCTCCTATGCGATCGAGATTGGCCACTGTCGGAGGACAGGATGCTGGGCTTGATGGACCATTGGTCTAACTTATTATGGCACTACTTATGTTCTTATATTCTTATGAACTCAATTGGCAAATCTGCTATCCCATACCCCATGATGGTGCTAGGGGGTGCTGTGCTGCGGTATGAGGTGCCAGTAACTCAATTGGCAAAGCTGCTATTCCATACCCCATGATGGTGCTAGGGGGCGCTGTGGTGCAGCATGAATGTCAGGAGCTCAATACAATGTCAGGAACTCAATGCTCCTTGTGGCCATTTAAGATTTAATGCAGGCCTGCTGAGTTTACCACTGACTACTCCAACACTGTAATTTTGCCTAATTGTCTACCACCTTGGCTACAGCAGGCAGGATTTGGATTTCTTCCTTCCTCCTCCAGAGACCAGGGTAGTTTGGACTTTGGTCATGATGGGGCCTTCTGTAATTGAGGTGTGAGCATGTGTTGCTTTGTGGTGTTCCCAGGATCTGTTGTGTAATCTCCTGGCTGGGTCTGGATATTGACTGGTGGGGGAGGGGGGTGTCTCAGTCCAGATAAAGCATTTAGCTTAGCTCTTGATTACTAGGTCATATCCTGTCTCCCTAAGGACTTCCCCACCTCACTTCATAAGGCTGTTACTGAAACAGAAAAGCCACTGAAGAGAGGGACAGCCTCCATTTCCTTTATGTATTTCTGCAGGCCATGGAGACTGGGGTAGCTGGGGCAAGGGGCTAGCAGCAGGTCCTGCAGGCCTTGCCTGTGATTGGAGCAAGCGTGGTCCCTTTAAGAACATCTTTCTCATTCTTGGTCCCGCCCCCTTTGGCACTACAAGTAGGGCAAGCATGAGGAAGTGGATCAGTCTGTAGCTGGCTGTGAGCAGGGTAAGATCCCAGGTCAGGTTAGGCCAGGCTGGTTAACATTTCAGAGCTGTCCAAGGTGCTGAGTGGGAAAGTCCTTGGACAGGGGCAGGACTACATGCTATGGAAGAGGGATGCCCAACTTTTTGGCCAGATCGTTTTGCAGAAATTTCCTCGCGGTCCAGAGTGTTCAGAAATCTTCCAATTTGCCATGAGGAGATTCCAGGGCACGGGAAGGGTTGCCCCCTGTGGTGTTTTTTTTACCTGACACTCCCATAGGCCAAAATGGAAGTGTCAGGTATAAAATGGCCAAAGGTGTCAACCCTAGGCACAGGGCCTATGAAAGCACCTACCCAGAGGTGTGGGTCCCTCACCCCTGTCTCTGACTGGCTTTGCTGCTTCTACATTAGCTTCTGGATCCATGATTTGGGCTCAGAGCCAGCCTTACCACAGGGTGACCTGAGGCAGCCACTCCAGGCTCTGCTCTTTCTGAGGGCCCCACGGGGGGCTCTATTTTCACCAGGAGGGTTGTGGGGGCACCACTCCCTCTCAGTGGGGCCCCAAACGTGACCAGCACAGCAGAGGTTGCCCCCAAGGGGAAGGGACCACTAGCCCTCATTTTATCTTCACCCTGGGCCCCATCAATCCTAATTCCGGCCCTGTTTGGGCTCTTGAAGCACAACCTCAATACCAGCAGGAAGCTATGGTTCATAAAGTGCTCTGGGGATGAAAAATAGTATAACTAACCACCCTGTGGTGAGGTTTACCTTACAGGCATAAGTATTTTCCAGGATCAGGACTCTACGGAAGTAGTAAGTGGTTTCTGCCATTCTACCCCATGTCTTCAGTTGAGCTCAAGCTTGGAAAGCTGGCACAGTAGACTCAGAAGGGAAGGGAGCTGAGTTGTTGCGAGGTGTTGGGTGATAAGAATCCCCATCCCCGGAATAAAAGATGCCTTGAGGGGGAAAAAAAATTCAGATTCCTTTGCAGCCTGTGCACATGTTTTACAAATAACTTTATTGCACTAAAAATACAAATCGGCTTGTAAACAAACATTCTAGACTTGAGTTGGTTGTGGGGGGTTTTCTCCGCCACTCCAAAGATGCATCATGTCAAATCCAAACACAGCAATAAATATCAAAGAAGAGAACGTTAGGAGGGGGGAAAAAAAGAGTTGGGGTTGCAAGGCTTGAGGGAGGAAATCGGAGCAAGAGGTCACCTTCCCCACCAATCCCGTGATTTCTGCACGCGGATATCTGTCGCTAGAAAGAGTGCGCGGTGGCGAGGGCTTGCGCGTGCAGAGGGGACGTGCCAGCAAAAAGAAACCGAGGTTAACAGCACAGGGGGCATGACAGCATATCCCGTGGGTCCGTTTCCCTTCTGATATAGGGTGTGAGTCTACGCCCCCTACTGGAGGAAGTGGAACACTTTCCCCCTCCCCTATACCACTTTGAAAATGAGTACAAGATAGGGGCAGGGGAGGGAGGGGACAGTACCTGGATCCGTCCCTTCTCCTTGCGTGCCTGCCCTCATCTCCGCTCTCTTCCCCTGAGCTCACTCCTTTAGTGCAGAACATCCGTATTCCGCAAGCAGAATAAATTATGCAAATTAGATCAATTCCGCAAAGTTTGCCTGCGAAGGAATTTCTCAGCATGTGAACATCATATCTCTCTTCCCCCCCCCCCCCTTAACCCTCACAAAACATCACATGGACCTATCAGAGGATGGTGCGGCTCTTTTCATTCGTTGGGGGGTGGTTCCCTTCAGCCACTGTGGTGCAGGGCCCCATGGCCCTAAAGTATATACCAGCAGCTCCCAGTGCTAGCATCCCATTGGCTAGTGCACCATGTTCCCCATTCAGGCTGTAACTCTGCAGTGCCAGAGGCAGTGTCTGCAACAATGCAGCCAAAAATGGGTGCGCAGAATTCACAGGGCCCTGCTCCGAACCTGAAACGATTCCTATTGCACTTGAGACGCCATCAGCCATGGCAGCGCACCATGGAAGAGCCATGCTGCAGACACCTCCAGGACTTACAGCCGGTGTTCAATTCATGTATTTAAAAAAAAGAGGTGTTGGGGCTCATGCTTAGCCTGGAAGACCCACCCACCCACCCACCCACCCCCCGGCACCAGATGCGTGGTGGGGAGGGTGGTACTTGGGAGGAGCTGGAGGAACTCCTCTGCCAGGTCCTACCACTTAACCAGCCAGAATGCTCACATCAGGCAGCCGAGATGGGGCATTAGCAGCACCCCTCCCCGCCTGTCTACAGCACAGAATCAAAGAATCCTACAGTTGCCGGAAGGGAACTCAAAGGTCATCTAGTCCAACCCTGCAGGATGACGACAGCTAAAACATCCCCAACAGGCTCTTTCTGAAAGCCTCCAGCGATGGAGAGCCTATGATCTCCCTAAACAGCGTGTACCATGGCTGCACAGCTCTTATTGTTAAAACCTTGTTCCTGATTAGGGTGGCCACCTGGGGTGGTTTTTTACCTGACACTCCCATAGGCCAAAATGGAAGTGTCGGGTAAAAAATGACCAAAGGTGGCCGCCCTATTCCTGATACTCAACTGAAATCACCCGTCCTATAGCTTGAACCCATTATTTCTAGTTCTGCCCTCAGCAGTCAGGCAGAACAGTTCCTAGCCATCTTCTTGGCAGCAGCCCTTGAGATGTTTGAAGACTGCTGTCATGTCTCCCCTCAATCTCTTCTTCGCTAGGCTAAACATGCCCATTTTTTCAAACTTTTCAATCCTTCAAACTTTCCTCGTATGACTTGCTTTCCAGACCCTTCATCATCCGTGTCACCCTCATTTGAACCTGCTTCAGTTTGTCAATATCCTTCCTGAAATGAGGCAACCCAAACTGGACACAATACTCCAGAAGAGGTCTGACCGGTGCGGAATAGAGTGGAATTATTACTTCTGCCCCAGCCCAAGGAGAAGCTGAGGCTGAAGCTTTGGTCGGTGAGTGTGGAGGGGGCTGCTTCTGTCCCTCATCACCACTCTGGCACTGGGGATGGTTTGCCCCAAACAGCTGATAAGGGCAGTAGGGATGGTCCAACAGAACGCGGTTCGGATGTTCGGTCGTTCGGTCCGAAACCTGAGTTCGGGTTCAGCTGTTCGGTTCGGTGGAGTTCGGTTTGGCCGAACAGCCGAAAATAGCGCTATCGAAACCGAAACCGAATTCGAATATTTTTTTGGGTATCAGTATCATTTGACCCTGAAACCACCCCTGGTCTCCACCCCTGGTGCCAGGAAGTCTGCTCCTCAGCTGCCTTCCACTTCCAGTCACGTTTTTCCCGCCTTCCAGTCACGTTTTTCCCACCCCCGAACTCATTCGAACTTTTCAGAACTGTTCGGCCATTCGAGCGTTCGGTTCGGACATTTGGTTCAGTCGTCTGAACAACCCGAATTCGGCCCGAACTCTGAACTTCCGAACCGTGTTCGTACATCCCTAAAGGGCAGCAGGAGCACCGATCCCCTGTCCTCATCCTCATCAAACTCTGTCCAATCATGGGTGAGTCTTGCAGAGCAGCAGCTGTGACAGGATCTGGATGGAGCTGCCACAGCTGGAAAGAGATGCCAAGGCTGATCCCCGATACAAACAAAACCCTCCTTACAGATCATTCCCCAGAATAGGCCTAGGTCTGCTTCACCAGAGAAGATTGCCCAGGGATAGGGATGGGTGAATGTCGTTCGGAAGTTCAGAGTTCGGACCAAACTCGACAGTTCAGTCGACCGAAACGAACTCGATTTTTGAACCAAACCAAATTTCCGATCTCGGCTCTGTTCACCCATCCCTAAAAGATAATATTCCATTTAGTTCAATGGGGTTTGAATTTCCGAACTTCGTTAGGAAGTTCGGCATTCGGACCGAATAGTTCAGTCGACCGAACCGAATTTCCGAACTGAACCGAACCAAATTTCCGAACTGAACCGAACCAAATTTCCGAACTTGGTTCTGTTCGCCCATCCCTACCCAGGGAGTGTGCCACAATTCCTGCTAATGGCCTGGGACGCAGCATGAGACAAATCAGCACCTGATTCAAGTGTCACAACAGGTAGCAAAAAGGCAATTAAAAATTATGCTCCGCTGAGCCGTGTCACCTGGAAATCAGAGACATGACAGGGGCGCTGGCGGGGAGATATTGCCAGGAAAGAACCCAGTGGGTTTGTCAGCTTTGGGAAGGAAGGCTGCAAACAGAGGTGGATAACGAGAGAGAGAGAGGGCTGTATTAAAGGTCAGTTGTCACCTCCAAAGCCTTCCTGATTTGTTGTGCCCCTCTGGACTGCAGGAGCCTTGCCGGCCATGCTCTGCGGTGCCTCCTGTGCGCTCCTTAGTCGCTTCAATTCACCGTTGACATTTACTTTTGAATTCTTGCCCCCTTGATTGAAAGTTTCAGGGTGAAAGTACAGTTGACACGGGAAGCATCATTGGCAGTATCTGGAAACTCGAAGAAATCGGTAACGTCCGGCACAACTCTTCTGAGTTTCCAGTTGCCAATTTGTATATCGGGATATAAACCAAAATATCAGGACAGAAATAAATAAATAATTGGGACTAGAAGTCAATTTTCCAGGTCTAGAAGCTGACTTTCCAGGATGGAAAAATCAAACAACAGGTGCCGGAAGCTGAAAAATCAATACTGGAAGCTGACCTTCCGGGACATCTGGTACTTGAATCGGGTTGAAATTGGGTACCAATTGGTACTTGATGTTATTGGGTTGATGCGGGTATTGGAAATTAGTTGGGTATACACCCTTTTTTGCGTGTATTTGCTTTAGCTTTAGTCCAGACTTTATAAACCCTCAATGAAAGAGATTCCATAGTCTCTCATGTTGGCTTGTTCCATTGCCTGGCTTCTATTATGGAGAGGATGCTTTGCCTAACTGTCAACCAAAATCCTTCCAGGATACCCCGTAGCAAGGTCTCTCCCAAGCTGACTGAAGCTAACTGTAGAGCAGAGGTTGGCAAAGTTCCTAACCCCAACAGCTGCGTACCAAAACCTTCATATTGCCAAGAACCACCGGATACACGTGTACTCCTTGGAAATTTCGCTCAGGCTGAGCTTCCCCTGCTTTGTGATTGGCTAGCCAAACTGGTGCTTTGCCTTAGGGCTAAAACTCCATCTTCAAATGGATTACATTTCTGAAGAATCCAGTCACTTCAACCAAAGTGGCGAGACGCGGAACGAAAACCAGTGGAAAATTCCGCTGCCATTTTTGTTGTGGTGCCGTGCATGGGGCAAAATGGCATTCATGGTATAAAGCAGGAGCAAAATGGCAGCCACAGTATGGCCACTGCCATTTTGTTGAACCGTGGCCAGCACACGCGCAGTGCCGCAACCACCATTTTTGAGTGTGTGCAAATCGCTGGATTGGAATTCCAATTGGTCGAAAATTTTAACCGCCCTTTTAGAAATTGAAATTTCAACAGCCCTTTCTGTGAAAATGGCAGGGCAGTTTCAAAGCTGACCTAAGTTGCCATCTTGGCTGCTGAGATACTGAAGAGCAGTTGTTAAGACTCAAGTGAACTAAGACCCAGGACCAATAAGGCAGCATGGGGTCCGACCGACCCTAGCCAAGGGTCACACTTCAACGGCCTATGGCTCCCAAGCCACAGTTTGCCCAGTATTATCCCCTTGCATTTGCCACTGACTTTGCCAAGTCCTGACCATGCCGGAACTAGGACCCCAGTCCTGCAAGTGTGAGAGAGACTTTGTGGAAGGACCCAGGACTTGAACCAGAATCTTTGTGGTCATGAGCTTGGTGGCTGACGCCTCAGCACCACTGCTGCTGCACTCTAGCCAGGGCCCAGGGGGGTTGCTGAAGGCCTTCCCTGTGCTGGTCAGATCACATTCCTCCCTCAGCTTTGCACTGTGCCCCCAGATTCCTGGTTGGCTGTTGGCCTGTATGTAAGGCCGGCCTGAAGCCAGAGGACGGTGGGTGGATCATCTGTTTTGTGAGGCCCTTTCCTACTGGACCAGACCTGTGTGTCTTGGGGACGGGCTCTCCTTCTCCATTTGCCTTTGACCAGATTCCCCCCCTGCCTTGGACTCTGTTTGTCTGGACTTCCTCTGCCCTGTTTGTTCCCTCTGCCCAGCAACCGGTCCTGGACCTGCTCCCCTGTCACTTTGTGTCTTGAAGGGAGAGGGCAGCTTGTTTGCTTATTTTTAAATTTGAATGGGAATTTGATTGGTTTGTCTGTGAGATGGAATGGAGGAAAAATCCTAAAAAGCACCACACAACAAACTATGAAACAACCCAGTGAAGGAAGAACCAAATAATCCTCGAGCTATAGAGATGGAAGGGATCTCCTAGGTCAGCTAGTCCAAGTACTTCAGAATATCAAAGGGCCAGACAACCAAAGGGACCAAATGACTGAGGAACTGAAGTGACCAAATTTGGCCATCAGTACCGAATACAAATATTCATCTAAGGAAACGAAGATCCGACTGGTATACACAAAGTTGAAAGGGAGAATTCATTTCAGCCCTAGTATAAACCAAGTCAGGCTAACGAAAGCAAAGGAGGCCAGAATTACCCAGCACAGGCTCTACCATGCTGGGGAGTCAACCTAGGCCGGCCTACTTCAACGGAGGTCGGGGAAACAAGAAAGCCCCTTTCTGGTGCGGCCACGACCCTTTTGGAGCATTGTGACATCACAGGGTTCTGAGGTGTGGCCACATTTACTCCTCTCCTTTCCCGCATGGCCCCATCTGGAGATCGTGAGCTCCAGCCAACGTTGCTTACAGCCAACCACTCGACTGCAATTGACACCTTGCCCGACTTTGATCTAGAGAAATAAAACAAGGCAGTTAACCCTGGCTGAGCCACTAACCACTCACAACCAGAAGCTTTTATCTCACTTGCCATAGTGAGTGTGCTCTTCCCCCCCCACCATTTACAGCAAGCAAACAGGTTCCTCTAAGCTTAGGGCTCCTGGCAACAAACTACATGCGAATCTTTAGTTTTCCCCTGCAGCCTTGAGCAGGAGAGAAACACGATGGCATGTTTCATCTCCCCGTCTGGAGCTTTCATAAATCTCTATCTTCCCAGAGGTTAAAAAACAAACCAACAACAAACAAACAAACAAACTTGCTGTGTAATCCTTACAGCATCATGTTTAAATTTAAACAGGGCAGCGACCGTGCCACCAGCATCAGTCAGCGGTGTTTATAAAAAGCCACATCTTAAAAGGCTTCCTTTAAACACCTAGCCGCTGCCTCCGCATGCTATTACCCATGTAATAGCATCCTCATTATAGCAGATGCGCTCCTCTGAGCGCTTCAGGAGGAAAAAAAAAAAAAACGGAACAGGAGAAAGATTTGAACTCATCAGCAAGCACAGCAATCGATTCCAAAATATATAACCCAGCTATTAGCATTTTGAGGGGTAACGATTGCCTGCTCTACATTCCTTCATGCTAATGGACCCTAATTAGCTAAGGGAGGCATCCTGTCCTAGGTGCTCTAGTTTCCGAATCATGCCCTAAACATCTTCTACATCATCTCTCTGGGCCTAATTAGAACGGAACCAAATGATACATTCATTAGCATTGTGCTAATGATTAATATCTGCCCATGCTGGATTGTTTGGTGGTTCTCCAGCCACTAACCGATGACCACGATGGCAACTAAACAACCAGATAATACCATCATGGTTAACTGGATTATTGCCCTGCCATTCACATATTACCATGTTAGCGTGTAAACGAACATTACCATTACTAGTCTGAAACAAAGTCCGGAAAGGTTGGACGAAGCAATCAGTAAATAGTCAACTGTAAGAAGGAATTATGGGAAATATGGTAAAAGGCAATATGGTAATCAAGCACGGCAGTATTACGTAACATGGTAAATTGGTAACATGGTTAGCCGGTAGGGTGGGAAGTTCGGTTTTGGATAGAACCGAAATGGCCCGAAAATGGCCGTTTCTGTTTTAAAACCATAAACCAAAACTTTGGTTCCGGTGTTTTGGTTTTTTTGCATTGATTTTGTTGTTGTTGTTGTTGTTGTTCTCATTGACTTCAATGGTCAGAAAATCCATTGAAGTCAATGAGAAAAAAATGGGGGGTGATGAAACTGAAATTAGATCAGAAAACCATAAAGAACCGAAACCAACAAAAAACAAAATTCCACAGAGTCCCATCCCTACTAACCAGTTTAAACTGCTGAACACTAAATGGATACCACAAGGTAACCGGTCCTTGCCAAACTGGATCTGGATGGTTACCGGATAGCGGCAGATAACCGTTTTCGCTCTAGGCTTGACGCAAAGTCAGAAGGGCTCTGCCAACATCACTGTGGGTGGTGGATTTGTGAGAGACATGCTCAGACAAACCCTGAAATACTAAAGACCAAATCCTGCTCTCAACTCCACCCAAGGGATTCAGTAAATTTACCTGTACAGTTGCCGGATGTCCCTTATTTTAAGGGAGCATCCTGAATTTGAGAACTGACTCCACGGAACAGAATGGACGTCCCTTATATCACAGCCCCAGGACTCAAACTTATAAGGAAACAAGTAGGGTGACCCTCAATGAAATCACTCCACCCCCATAGCCTTCTAAAGCCAGTAGTTAAGGGGGCTGTCAAAAAAGTAGGGGGTGTCTGGGGATTCCCTGTAATTCAGGCAGTGCACAGCCCCATGGAACATAACAGATGCCCCTTATTTCAGAACCCCGCAGCCCCATAGAACATAATGGACACCCCTTGTTTCAGACCCTGCAGCTCCATAGAACATAATGAACACCTCTTCTTTCAGACACCGCACTGCAGTCTCTGAGTAACACAAACACAGTGCTCAGAGGCAGTGCCGGGAGCAGACAGAGCAGCGTGGGACCATTCAGAATCACAGTTAAGGGCTGTTGCCCTGTTTTCTCATGCCAGTTTGGTTCCCCAAAGTAGGATAGTCATAGTTACGCTGGCTCCGGTGCCTCTTTTTGCACCCCAATCCCAGTCTACCCACTGCGAGATTAGAGAAGGGACCCCAGCTAAAGAGTATTCTTAACTCTTGGAACATCTGTCCTCCTGTGAAGAAGATGCCACATTTCCAGAAGAGTAGAGCTAGTAAAGTAGACAATGCAAAGCTCTGACTTGCAGGGCAGGCTACTAACTTGGCACAATCTGGTGGCCTAGACTCCAGGTTAATCCCTCAGCTCCTGGTGTACACGGCACTCCGGACTCAGACTCAACTTGGCTTTCTGTACCTTGATTACTGTTTGTCCCATAGACATGATCCTGCTCTTCCTGTTCCCAGCCGAGTCCGGAACCGCAGACATAATCCTGCTCTTCCGGTTCCCGACCTGGCCCAACCGAGTCCGGAACCACAGACATGATCCTGCTCTTTCGGTTCCCGACCTGGCCCAACCGAGTCCGGAACCACAGACATGATCCTGCTCTTCTGGTTCCCGACCTGGCCTAACCGAGCCTGGAACCACAATTATGATCCTGCTCTTCTGATTCCTGATCTGGCCCAACCGAATCCGGAACCACAGATGTGATCCTGCTCTTCCAGTTCCTGACCTGGCCCAACCAAGTTCAGAACCCAGACATGATCCTGCTCTTCTGGTTCCTGACTCAGTCAAATAGGGTCAGGTCCAGCCACTCTTGTGGCTGATGTGCCCTGGGTCCCTGATGCATTCCTTGTGGGCTGCACGTGTCCATTGTGTAGAAGCAGCAGAAACAACACTAATGGTTCATCATTCCAGTGCTGGTCGACACCAACCTTGCTTTGTGTAAGCCAACTCCAAGCTGGCCTAAAATTACGGCGTCAGTGGCCAAGCTAAGCACAGCGGCTTTTCAAGAGCAGGCTGGCCAGATTAACTGTAATTTACCCCTTTCTCACTCTTGATACACCACCTCTCCTCCACCTTCTGAGCCCCCTAACTCTGGAGATTTACCTTCTCCTTATCCAGAGGCGTATTGATGTACTATAATCTCCCATTGTCTGCTCACTTTAGGAGTCAGGAGTGATGGATTATGGAGATTTGGGAAGGCTCAGCCTCCCTACCAAACAACTCCTTGCTTCCTCGGACTGCCTGAAGCCATCTCAGAAAGTGGAGGACAAGCACGCAGACCCAACCTGGGGGGAGGGGGAGCAATTTGTCCGTATCCTCACCCAAAAGCGGGCCCCACAATCGAACTGGGGTGTAGGTGTGAACAGAGCGGATGGTGGATTATAGAGGACTCGTGACATTTTCCGGAGACAATATAAGCCGTATTTATTTGGCCAGGCCTTAAGCAAGTGGAGATAGGGACCGGGGAGTAGTTTAAATGTATTTACAGGTTTTATTTTTGTATATTTTATACATGTCTATTTTGGATGTTGTAAATCACCCTGAACCTTTTGGGGAATGGTGGGCTAAGCATCTAAAAATAAATATATAAAATAAATTCTACCCCAGGCCTTCAGGAATTTCTCGGCATCCCTGGGGGACAGGCATGATGGAAGGGCCTACTCTGCCGTACGCACGCGCCAGTTCTTTCTTAGCCGCTGCAAACACCGGACTCTCTTGCCACTTACATTGGGAGGCATGCGCTTGGTCTGGCTTTAGAGAGGTGTATTTGGAGGAGGTGCACCTCTAGCTTCCACAACGACCTTCTTCAGTGGCAGGGGAGAAAGAGCTGCTGGACCTGAAGGGAGTGGGGCCTGTTTGTTTCCACCTGGGGCTGCCCTGCCCCCAACCCTCTGGCTTCCATAAGGAGCGTCCTTCAGTATCAGGCCGCCAAAGGCTTCTGACCATTTAGTGGCCGTCTGTGGTTGAAAGGTTGGAGCGGGATGGCAGGCTAGGTTTTGGATGGGCTACTTGGTGTTTAAAGTTTATGTTGCTGTATTTTTAAATGGAGGTTATGGGGTAAGTGGTTTAGGGCAGAAAGAAGCGAGGTGAGAGCGTAGAATGTGAGGGAAGGAGCAGTCATGTATTTATATTGTGGGTTGGTCATTGGTTTGTTTTAATTGAGCTAATGAGAAACGGCAGGTGGTGATGGGGTTGGGATGAGGATTTTTATGGGGTATTTTTGAGGGGTTTTACTTTGTAATGGTCTTGGTTTTTTTAAATATATTGTATACCGCTCTGAGTCTTCTGGGAGAAGGGTGTTATAGAAATCTAAATTAAATAAATAATAATAATAAATTAATTAATTAAGGAGGAGGATCTACATGCGAGAATTGGAAGGGATTTCAGGGATCATGTATTCCGATCCCCTGCTCCAAGGCAGAGTGCTCTCTCCCTACAATGAGTGGGGACAGGGCCAGCTTTAGAATTTGTGGGGCCCAGGGCCAAGATAAAATGTGAGGCCTCTGGTGACCCCACCCCCTCATAGACCTCCTCTGTGGGGCCCTAAAGATGGTCGCATTTGGAGCCACTCTAGGAAGGCGTGCAGGCCTTGCACCCTGCCCTGGTTACATGGGGGGCACTGTGTGGCCCCTGGAAGCAGAGAAAATAACTGGGCCCAGGGTGGTCGTCCCACGTCACCCTGTGATAAAAGTGGCCCTGGGTGGTGAATGTCAGGCCTGGGGACCTAGCACAGCATTTTTTTCATTTTTATTTGACCCCTTTCCAGTTCCTGGATCTGGCCCCTGGATCCAGTTCCTGGCCCCAAGCACTGAAAGAGCGAGCTCCAGGGAAGGGAGCAGACAGGGCCAGCCTTAAAATTTGTGGGGCCCAGGGCAAAAATTATATTTTATAGATTTCTACCCCGCCCCTCCTGCCATGCAAAATTAAATGTGGGGCCCCCCATGGCCCTGCCCTCCATAGCCCCAGCACTTTGAACCCCTTCCTTCAGGACCCTAGGAGAAGAGGGGAGGGGAGAGAGGGCAGAGCCCGCAAGAAGCAGCCAATCTGGGGCGGAGAGTCCCAGGCAGGGATCAGAAATAGCCTTTCCTGGGGCTTCAGGAGCACAGTGTTCCTGAGACTCCCAGAACTGGCCTCCATGCGTGACCCCCTCTCTGACCACGGAGACATGGCTGCTGCTGGCCCGGCTTAAGGCTGTTCTTGGGAGCAGAGATGAGGGCATGCACACAAGGGTAGGGGCGCAGATCCCATGATCTGGATCTTCCTCTACCTGAGCGCTACCCTTAAGCTACCCTCCTCCCCCAACTTCGATGCGGCCCTCGAAGCTTGTACTAATTTTCAAGGTGGCCCCCGGGAAGGAAAAGGTTCCCCACCCCTGGCCTACAGCATCCCAGACAGATGCTTGTCCAGCTGGCCCTTGGAAGAGTCCGAGTAAGGCGATCCTACCATCTCTCTAAACAATCTATTCCATTGCCCCTTCCGCTGCCCTCCCCCCCTCCCCCAAGCTGCTCTGGGATAGGCGCTTCTCTGCATCTCCACGCACACAGGAGACAAGGAAAATGTCCAAATCTTATTACAAAACAAGGGTTTGTCAACCACTCCACCTTTGCCTCCAACTGTTGAAAAAAAGACACCAGTAGGGAAGCTAGAAACCTTTCCGTCACCGGGTTAGAAACGATCCAAGGGAAAAGGATCATACCCATATCGAAAGCCAGCGCATTAGCTGGTAAATGAATGAATTAGCATTTGATTAAATGGAATTACTCTCGCTTACAGACTAGATAAAGTGGATAAAGTGCGACAGAGATTAAAGCAGGGAGCTCCCTTGGCCACAGGAAGACTCGGATGACCCAGCTGGTCTGGTCCATCTGCACATCTCTTAATCGTCAGCTGTTCAGCAGGCTATGAAATGACAGGTCAACTGGGCTCATTCCCGGGCTGCTCTTTTTGAATTTGGCCCCATTCCAGTTTCCACATCTGGCCCAGGAGAAGTCTATTCTAGAGGTGAGCGGTTGACTGTGGCATAACCGGGAACCATCAGTTTTGCGGTAACTCGTCCACGCTGACAACGATCAGTTGAGCAGTACCCACTTATTATCTGATGGTTTAACCTGGAGGTTGGGAACTTCAGACCCGGGGGGGCAAATGTGGCCCCTGGCAAGTTTTTTTTGTGGCCCCTTTCCTGTTCCTGGATCTGGCCCCTGGATCTAATTCCTACATCAAAGTATTGAAAAACTGAGTTAAATGAGCAGAGATGAGGGCAGGTACACAAGGACAGGAGATAGTTCCATGATCTGGACCCACCTTTTCTTGACTGCCCCCCTTACGCACCCCCACCCCCAACTTCCATGCAGCCCTCAGAGCTTGTACTAATTTTCAAAGTGGCCCCCAGGATGGAAAAGGTTACCCACTCTTGGTTTAACCAATTTGCTGCATTATTACCATGTCACACTGTTTACCGTGTTATTGTATTGCTCTTCTCCCATCGTTCTCAGAGTTATCAACTAGTTCTGTTGGCCCATAATTCCATTCCTATTTACTCCCCCACCTCCCACCCAGTTTAAAGTTTAATTGGGTTTCTCATTGTATCCCTCGTTCAAATCTGCTTTGCTATTGGTCTGGAAGGAAACAGGAAATTATGGAACGCAGAAAAACGGTAAATTGGTTACACGGTAAATAGGTTTCGCAGCAACAATCAAATGACATTAAGCGGTATTTCAGTCAATGGTTTAGGTGGTGTAAGTGGTTACCGGTTGGTTAACTGGTTATCCATCCAGAGTTTTACAGTTACGGAATTAACACTCTGTTTCGGCCGGTCATCCTACCCTCAAGCTCTGAAAGAGTGAGTTAAGGAGAAGGGAGCAGAGAGGAAGGCAAGCGCACAAGAACGGGATGGATCCATGGCACAGATCCATGATCAGTATCCACCCCTTCCTCCCTCCATCCTGAGCACCCCCTAAACAATCCTTCCCACCCCTCTTCCTCTCCAACCCTCAGAGCTTGTAACAATTTTCAAAGTGGCCCACTGGAAGAAAAAGATTCCCTCCCCCTGATCTAATCCAATCCCTAATTCTTTACTTCCTGCCCCAAGAGGAGTTCATCTCTCTAGTCAATTGCTGATGGTTTTCTCATTGCATGCCCCAGGCAATGCCGCAGGCGGTGGCGCGCACAGAGCCAGGGAGAGCTGTAAATAACAGAAAGGACAAATCAATTTGGAAAGAGCCCGAGGACAGCCGCTCTGTGCCACAGCCCCAAGACTTAACTCTAATCCTGAGATAACTCCCACTCCCCACAAGCGCGGATGAGTCATGCGAAGTCTATCCAACAACATTCAGGAGCATGATTTCATCTCCAGACGGTGCCGTCCTACTTGGGGTCCTGACCCCCTGACCTCTTTCCCCACCCAGTTGGGGAAGTTTTGCCCAAAGATGGGCTGATTCTGCATCACTGAAGCCAACGAAAGCCTGTAGTTACGGCTGCGTTGCTTTCACGGTAAATATAGTCTAAAAATAGCTGTTCTGCAATGAAACCTGCAAAGGCAAAAATAAACCTAAGAATACAGACCCTGTAAGTCCATACACCTCCAGGTGTCTTGGGTTGGTACTTAGTCTAATTGTGTGTTTTATTCTATTTGTGTAAACTCTTTTAATTGCCTGCAACCTCATATAGATGCCAACTTTCAGACGACTTCATGCATCTGAGGAAGTCAGCTCTTGCTGATGGAAGCTCATGCCGAAATAAAGAAATTTTCATTAGTCTTTAAGGTGTCACAAGACTCCTTTCCCCCCCCCCCCCCTTTCTTTTTTGCTGTTGGAGGAGGGTTTCCCAAACTTGTGGGATCTTGGTTCTCTAGATGTGGCCTACCTCTGGGATTAGCTTGCTGGGGGTGGGGGGGAGTGGCCTACCTCTGGGATTAGTCTGCTGAGAGGGGGCGTGGCCTACCTCTGGGATTAGTTTGCGGGGGGGAGTGTCCTACCTCTGGGATTAGCTTGCTAGTGGGGGGTAGCCGACCTCTGGGATTAGTTTGCGGGGGGGAGTGTCCTACCTCTGGGATTAGCTTGCTAGTGGGGGGTAGCCGACCTCTGGGATTAGTTTGCGGGGGGGAGTGTCCTACCTCTGGGATTAGCTTGCTAGTGGGGGGTAGCTGACCTCTGGGATTAGTTTGCTCTGGGGGCGAGAGGGAAGGGGACTACTTCTGGGATTAGTTTGCTGTGGGGGCCGGGGATGAAATGGGGGTGGAGGTGATTTACACTCTCCCTGCTGTCCACCTGCAGCACCCCCATCCAACATGACCACAGTCCTGAATGGAACACTTGTAGGCATTCAACAGTCTTGCCATAGGGCTGCTGGGGGGCGGGGGAGATGGCTACTGGGGTGTCTGTGAGTGCCCTCTTGAGCAGGGTGGCATTGTATGGAACAGAGATAGGTCTTCCAGAGGGCATGCTTCCCTTCCGCCCCACCCCACCCTACCATGCCCTTCCTTCCATCATAGTTTTCCTAGTTGCACTCCTGCCAGTTAGGGATAATCTTCAGTATTGGATGCTGATAAGCTTCCCAGCACTAGATGCCAATCAGCCGCCCAGTCCCAGGTGCCAACCAGCTGTCTGGCCCCAAGTGCCAACCAGCCATCCGGCGCCAGATGGTGATCAGCCGCCCAGCACCGGACGCCAATCAGCCACCCAATGTTGGACGCCAATCAGCCACCCAATGTTGGACGCCAATCAGCCACCCAATGTTGGACGCCAATCAGCCACCCAATGTTGGACGCCGATCAGCCACGCAATGTTGGACGCCCATCAGCCACGCAATGTTGGACGCCCATCAGCCACCCGTGGTTGCAAAGCTCATTGATGGAAGCAGCAGTCTATCCATCCACCCAGCCCATCCTCGCTGCTGCACGTTGCATTACACTAGTAACCCCATAGTTAGGGAGTTGTAGACAACTCATTTGTTGCCCTGTGTTTACACAATTCTTTCAGGAACAGGGATTTCCACTGGGAGTTATTTTTTCCACTGCATCTCACAAAAACTGTGAAACCTGGGGCAACTATGGAGAGAAACCACAGCCTAACTTATCTCCATTCTGATTCTCCTTGAAATGGAAGCTATTCTCTATAGCCAGGGTTTGCTAGCGCTGACTAGCCAGGCAGGGCTTGTTCTTCTTTTGTTGTGCATTTTAATCAGGAGCGTGGCAAATCAATAACCAGAACGACCCTCTCCTCCCACCCCCCAAAATGACATGTAAATATTGAAAGATTAAAAACCATGCCTTTGCGTGTATCCAAAAAGATCCCATATTTACATACAGGGAAAAAAAGACAGTGAGGGCCAAAACTACCGGCTTTGAAATATAAATAGCTTACACTGAAATTTTTGCAGCTGCCATCTGCCGTAGAGGACAGGAATGTGACATTGCAACGCAGTCAGCGGAGGTTACCACAAAAAAAGGGAAACAGTCAAGTATGCGTGGAAGGAGGCAGCGGGGGGTGTTGCTCATACATTTTCCCCCCCAAACATGCAGAGAACCTGGTGCAATATTAATACCACGCAGAATGAGAGAGAGAGAAAAAAGTGTTGTTGGGTTGGGGTAGATATTGCCACCCCAAATCCTCCACAAATACTCCTCCTCCTCCTCCTCCAATGTGTCTGAAAATTCTCCTCCCCCCCCCCCCCCCCAAACCATGGGTTACGCTGGAAGCCAAAGGAAGAGCTAAATGATTAATTTGCTCCCCGGTCATCAAAATAACAGAGATGTGGGAGAAAAAAAACGAATAGCCCTCCAAATATAGTGCCTTTGAGACAAGCCACCCTGGGCTGCTCTCCCAGTAAGCTGGTGGAGAAGGGATGCTTTCTCTGCGTCTTTCTCCCTGGAACCGCAGTGGCGTAGAGTCGCAGATTGCAAATATTTCCCTTGCAGAGAACAGAACTGGGAAGATAGTGTGTGTGTGTGTGTGTGTGTGTGTGTGTGTGCATGTGCAATTTCCATCGTCTGATCTGATTATTCTAATCAGGTTGCGAACACTGAGAAGCTGAGTCTTGGTGGGATTGGAAGGTGGGGGCAGGGATAGAATTGCAGGCAGGTCCCAGTTCTCAGCATGCAGGGAAGCTTTTCTCCCACTGGGATTTGTCCCAGTGAAACTGGCAACAAGCCACCCCCAGCTTGGTGTCTCTGGCTGCTGTCTTGTCCTGCTGCAGGGGGAACTCTTCGACATGGTTCCCGTAAGCTGACTTGCGGCGTGCACCTAGGCCTTTTTACACAGCTAATAACCTGCTGCAAGGCAGTCAATGCTGCATTGACGGTCGCCGAAGAAAAGGGGTCTCCTGCGCCGGGCTGCGTAACTGTTTGGCGTCTTCTTTCTCTTCCCCCCCCCCACCCTCTTAATGCCTAGGACACCCGGCGGCTACACCAGGCCGGGAAATCAGCCGAGTTGCTTTCTGATCCCCTGCGCCATGACTCTTCTAGTTTTGTCCAACAAGGAGGATCCGGTTTCCATGACACAGGGGTTGGGTCCTGCGGTGCCTCTCTTTGTTACGCTTGGCGGACCCCTGCCGGATAGTCCCTGTCTGGTTATGAAATGTGCCGCCGTAGTGTCGTTTGCTGAGGCGAGAGGATCATCGTGCTGCCTTTGTGTGCCGCCAGCGGCCACTGACGCCCTTGATTTCCCCGAGACAGACAAACAGCAGGGGGGCCAGGAGGGGGTTAAATACTGTTTCTGCTGCCTCTTGAAGCGAGAATATAATATGCGAGTGTTCCCCTCTGTGGAAGGAAAGGGGGTGGGGGGGGATCAGTGCATCTTCTGGATGACATGAGGTTCCCCACCAGTAGAAACAGCCACAGCCAGAGGGAAAGTCTTCAGGGGACAGGCGGGAGGAGAATCTTGTGTCTGGAGCAGAAGCGATTCAGTTTCGTCAGCTAAGCTTGTCCCTTGCTGCCCTAACAAATGATAACACCCTAACTAACAGAAGGCTTGGGGGGGGGGGGAGTCTTCCCCATGACGATGGATGCTCCCACCCAACCCGAATACTTCACGATTCATGCTTCTCCTCCCTCCCCCCCAAATGCAGCCTGGACTCCCCCATTTGGGAGTTTGACCCGGAAGGAGGGAGGGTCCTTTTCAGCCACATTGACACAGGCTGATGACCCCAGAAGGGCAGAGACTTTCTGGTTTAAAAACCTACTGGGCAGGTCAGAAAAACCCATGGAAAGATACCCTCTCTTCCTCCGTGGGCCCTAAGCATGGGACTTTGGAACCTCAGAAGGAAGCAGATGCCCTTTCCCCTCCTTGCTTTGGGTCGACAGGCCAATCAGTCAAGAAGTAGATTTTCCAAGTGGTTTTTTAGACCATCCCCCAAATCCCCATGAGCATTAGGAGCCTGAGCATCATCTTAGCCCCCACCCCCCCGCTAACTAATTTGGGGCAGTAGAGATTAGAGATGGGAAAGCTCCCTTCCTCTCCTCCATGCTACCCTGTCTGCAGCTGGAGAGGCTACCCCCTTGCTGGCTACCGGGCCAACCATGTTCAGAATGTTGCAGTGCTCTGCCATTTATGTCATCCAGGCCTGTGGACTGAGCAGCATTGTTCTCAATAAGGGCACTTTCCAGCCATGCCATCCCATCAGATGACCATTTCCACCCTATGCCTCAGCGGGGTCTCTCAGGTGAGCCACACGCAACCACAAAGGGCAGACATCAGCAGGATGGACCGTCGGAGCTGTTTGTGTGGGAGGACATCTTGGGCTAGCGTGCTCCGCAGCTTGGGAAAGGTAGGGAACCAGTGCATGAGCTTCGCAGAAAAGCCAAGAGGGGAAGGAAGGAAGGAAGGAAGGAAGGAGCTGCCAGGCTTCCAAAACTGAGGGACCCTTGCAAGAGCATAGCTCTGTCTGGGACCCATGAACCTGGGGGACCCATCCCATTCTGCTGGGAGAGGGGTCAAGAAGACCCCATTCCATCTTCTGCACCAGGGCTCCATTCCCACCAACCTATGCTCCTGGATTCTTGATGTAGCATCTGCCTCTTTGCATAAAGACTTCTACGCCCCTCCCAGATCTCTAGGGTAAAGCAGCTAATCCCTCTTCCCACTTTGGCCAGCCTATCTGAATTCTCCACCTTCTTCTCTCCAGTGCCTCTCTAGAGAAGACTGTATGGGACTGGGTAGCTGCTTGGAGCTCCCTTAAGAGATAAGCTGCCTCTAGACACATAAAGTCTGTTAAACACATGAGAACAGACCACCCAGACATCGGCACGTGGGACTTAGGTGCTGGCAGTTAGATAAGCCCTTCCTGGCCAGTGGGAAGCAACGTACATGCAAGAACCACTGGAGAGCATCTTTGATGCCTCCCAAGCAGGACAGGAAGCCAGAAGCAGGGTAAGGAGGGGATGGAGGGAATCAGGTGGTGGGCTTATAGGAAAGGCAGCAAGGAGGTGAGAGGGAGCTCCCGTTCCCCCATCAGCGTGTCCCTCTTGAGACTGCTGCCCTTGTTGACCACCTTGACCTTGAGGGACATCTTCTTGACGTTGCCGGTGCCCAGGCCGTCAAAGAAGAAGTCCTCATTGAAAATGGGGTTGCGGCTATTCTTGATCATGGTGCTCCGTTGCTTCTGCACCTTTCCCGGGTTGAGGTAGAGGCCCACACAGCAATTGATGCTGCGGACATCACACAGCTTGTCATACAGGTCCTCCGCCGTAATGACCCGCACCCTCAGCCGGGCATTGGACGGGTCGTACTCCGCCACCAGCCGCATGCTGCCACCCTTGCTCAAGCTGATGGTGTGTTCCTTGTGCAGACGGTCCTGGTAGTGAAGGTCTAGGGGGAGAAGGGCTTGAGGCTGTTGAGTGCCCCCAGCAGCCCCTGTCGGCGGGGTGGCACAACGCATGCGGCGCTGCGAGCTGGGGCTGGTGTCGGCCGAGCTGTCGTCGGTGGAGAGGGAGCTGTTGCGGGCCACTGAGTGCTTGAGCTTGATGACTTTGGACTGGCTCTCTTGGCTGAAGATCTTGAGCAAGGAGACGGAGCGGGAGAGCAGTGGGGAGCTGAATGGGGAGGATTCAGCAGAGGAGCAGGTGTCGCTCTCTCCCCCGCTGAAGTAGCGGTAGGGGTTCATGAGAGACATGCCGATGTCCGAGGGATTCAAGTGGCCCTCGCCGTTCACCTTGCCCCCGCCGGCCGTTGCCTTGCGTTGGGAACTGGGTGAGGACGACTGGGACTGGCAAAGGCTGCCGTGCTCGCTGTGGAAGAGGGATTCCTTGCGTCGGGTGTGGGGGCTCTCCATGAGGGTGGCGAAGCCATAGGATGTCTGGGCCTTTGGCACGTAGGGCAAGGACATGGCCGTCTGTGACTGGGGGTCTGCGTTGGTGCTGAAGTCCTCCTCGGACACCCACTCGTCGGCGCTCTCAATCTGGATGATGTGCCGGCTGGCTGCCTTGATGAGGTTCTTGCTTTCTGAGGCAGCCTTGGTTGGGAGACGGGGGCTGCGCTGGGCTTTGCGGGCGGACAGGTTTTGCTCCGAGGCCGAGGTGCCAATGTTGGGCTTGGGCTTGCCTTCAGCCCCCTCGGCCCCCTCTGGCGGCATCGTCGACAGCTTGGGCGGGATGAAGAAATCGGGGATCTTATCGGGGGTCAGTACGTTGCTGTAGGGGCCCTTGGACTGCTTGTCTCCTGAAGCATCTCCAGCCCGGGCAGCGCCGTTCTCCACAGAGCCACGGATCCTCTCCAAGAGCCACATGCTGCTTCTCCTCAGTAGCAAGGAAGGAGGAGGAGGCAGAGCAGGACACCTGTTGGACAAAGAAGCAAAACCTAATGGACTCATCATGTCCAGGGGCAAGCAGTCACTGCCGGGAGATGGACTGGGATGTTTTGTGGAATACACCCCATCGTGGATTATGCTAGATGACCCATTTCCCTGGGACGAGGAGGGAGCTAGTAGGCCCCTCCATCTCTTCCCACACCAACCTGCTGTAGAGTCCCCATTATCCCATCAGAGCCAGCCTGAATGAGCCACCCATTCCTGCAAAGCTGGGCATCTGTGTTTCACCAAACAGGCATGCAAAAATGCAGCAATGGTGTACACACACACACACACACACACCCCACTACTCTGCTGCCCAGGCTGCGAACCAAATCTCAATCAACAGCATCCCTGGATCTTGTTAAAGATCTGAGCATCTCAGCGAACCAGGGAACAGAACCGATGCCTCAAACTCTGCTGGAATTGCTGCAGTTTCCCTGCAAACTGCAGGCCAGCAGTGGTATGAGCTGAGACCCCAAAGACTCGTGTCAGAGGGACAGACGGATCTGTTGGGAACCAGCCGCTCTTTGCAGCTTTGAGTCACTCAGTCAGCCCTGATGGGTCACTGCTCTTTTAATAATCTGTCCTGTGGGCTTTGGAATTGACAGTGCTTCGGCTGGGTGTCTATTGGACTCGGGCATTAGGATATACCTCACCCTTGCCCTCTCACTGTTGGCAGAAGGGGCCCAGCATGTGGCCGCAGCTAACAAACCACCCCTCAATGCTTCCCAGTAAACCCAGGGGCCACCAGTGTTTTGCGGGAAATCATAGTTACATAGCTTAACTTCTTTACCACGCTAGAGAAACAGCTGCTCCCGGAGAGCGGGCGAATTCCTTTAATGCCTCATTTTTTTCCCTGCCAATCCATCTCAACCCCTCCGACTGCTCCAAAAAATCAATAGCACAGGAGGAGGGAGAAATAAACAACAGACAAACCAAGGCAGGCAACTGCAGAACAGCAAAGGGAGGTGTGTGTGTATGTGTGGAGGGGGAACACCTCTGGAAGATGCGTCCATCCCGAGGGGACAGCATCAGCAGCAACATCAATCAAAGCTTTCTGCTTTCTCCACCTGCCTCCCAGCCAGGGTCACCAGCAGACCCACGGGCTAGCCAGGCACCTAAGGGTGACACCTGCTTTGCTACTAGGGGTTTTGAATACAGCCAGGCAGAAGGCACCTTTTTATACCAGCTCAACTGTCACATTTCATTCATTACCGGTGCTAGAAACCTCCCAAAGAACTTCCTAACAGTAAGGTAAGAGCTGTTCCTTCGACAGTGGAACAAAGGCGGTGAGCTCTCCTTTGCTGGAGGTTTTCAAACAGAGGCTGGAAAGCCATCTGTCAGGGATGTTGTAGCGGCGGATTTCCTGCCCTGAGCAGGGAGTTGGAGTAGTCGATGACCTCTGAGGTCACTTCCAAATCTAGGGTTCTATGACCTAGGTCGAAAGACTAGGCATGCCTTCTACTTAGCTATGTCCAGGTAGAATTTTTCTATCCTGACACTGGATGGTCCAGAAGCCACCAGTCTCAGGGCATTTTGGTGGGTTTTGGTGTTTTTTTATTTTTTAGATGACCTCTGCAAATAGCACCAGCAGCAGAGGGGTTAATGTCGGCCACGACCGAGCCAGTGTCCCCGTCATCACCCCACCTTCCTTCTCCTGTGGTAGCCAGTGAGCATCTCGCCATCAACCCGGATGTCCTATTTCCCCCAGGCATAGACACACGTCCGACCTGTTTTTAGAATTGGCAAAGTTTGCAGCCGGGCAACCTGTGGCATTCAGAGAGGCTTGGCCGTGGCCGGGGGAATTCCTAAAACAAAGCAGCTTCTGGGGAAACTTCAAAGCCGGGGGTGGGGAGGGGGAGCTGGTTACTTTCTTTGCCTGCCCCATACTTGGCATGGCTGGCGTTCCACCCTGGTGGCGAAGGGGCATCGCAGTGTCCCCCCACCCCTTTCCCAGAGACAGCAGAGGGAAAATAGCCTCTGCGATTACCACATCCAAGGCTAGCTGGAACCGGGGTGCATCAACCCCTCACATCATTGTCTCCCCCTTCCTAGTCTCTTAGACTGTAAGCCCTTTGGGGTAGGGCTTAACTATGGATTGTATAGACCTCTCTAGAACTAGGGATTGGACAGTGCCATGTGTGCCGCTGGTGCTATATTAATAATAATAATAATAATAATAATAATAATAAATAATAATATTTTCTGGGTGCCTGGGGGAAAGAAAGCCGCGTGCCTACCTGCCTGTTGGCGAAAAGTCTTGGCGGGATGGAGCGGAGCGTCCCAGGTGAGCGAGTCTCTCTCGGATTTTCCTTTCTTTCCGCCTGCGACTGGCTCTGGGCTACGAATGAGGTTGCCCAAGACCCGCCGTCTCGCCTTTTTATACCAGCGCAACTGTCACCATTCATTCATTGACGGCGCTAGAAGCCTCCCAAAGACAGACCTCAGCAACGGAGCCGTATTTCTCCTAAAAGAGCTGCATTCCCTCCCCCCTTCTTTGAGAGAGGCAACACGGTTCTTTCCTTCTTGTTCTCTGGCTCCTCCACACTCTCCTGCCTCTCTGCGCACAATAGATGAGCAGAGGGGCGGGGGGGGGAAGAAGGAAAAATACCTTTTTAATTACCCTGGGCTCCTGCTGATGCCACTACCTTGACTCTGGCTTGTGCTCTGAGCCAACTGCGTAGGGAGCTGGAAAAAGCTGTTTGTTAGGAACAGGCTAATGAGGGCAGTTAATGCTCAGGCAGTGGGGTGAGGGAAGAATTCATTCACCCCTCATCCATCTAGAATTGGTGACTGACTGAGGTCGTCCAGACCTTGGTGGTCATCCCCGGCCTATTATTATTATTATTAACAAACATTTATATAGCGCCAGCAGTGTACCTGGCACTTTACAAAGTAATAAAATAGACACGGTCCCTGCCCCTAGGGCTTACAATCTGAGAGACAGGAGCTGGGGGAGAGACTTAGGAAGGGGAACAGAGGAAGAGACAAGGGGTCTAACATTCATGAAGATGCGAGGTCTCAAGTGCACGTACTTGGCTTGGTTACGATGAGAATGACAGCAGGCAGGTCCATGTTGCAAGGATAAGGGTAAACCGATCGTAGGTATAGGAATAGTGGCTCAGCAGCATAAAGAGTCAGACAGAGCAGAGCGAAAGAGGTGAGTTTTAAGGAGAGATTTGAAGGTATGAAGGGAGGGGGCAAGGCGGATGTGGACAGGGAGTGAGTTCCAGGCATGGGGGGCAGCAAGTGAGAAGGGACGAAGGCGCTTAGGGGAGCAGGGAAGGCGTGGAAGAGCGAGAGAGGGGACAGAGGAGGAGCGAAGTGCACGGGCTGGAGTATGGAGGGCGATAAGTGCAGAGAGGTAGGGGGGAGCAAGGTTGTGAAGAGCTTTATAGGTGAAGACTAGGAGCTTGTGCAGGATTCGTTCAGGAAGGGGAAGCCAGTGAAGCGAAGAGAGGAGGGGCTGCACATGGTCGAAGTGACTGGCGAGGTAGATGATCCTGGCAGCAGAGTTTTGGACAGAGATGAGGGGAGAAAGGTGAGACCGGGGAAGGCCAGTGAGAAGGAGGTTACAGTAATCGAGGCGAGAGATGACCAGAGCATGAACAAGAGTTTTGGCAGACGAGACAGAGAGAAAAGGGCGAATCTTAGCAATGTTATGGAGGGAGAAGCGACAGGATTTAGCAACAGAGTCAATGTAGGGTTTAAAAGAAAGGGGTGAGTCAAAGATGAAGCCTAGGCTACGGGCTTGGGGGACAGGCAGGATGGTGACTCCATCAATAGTTATTGACAGTGAGGAAGGAGAGGAAGGATGAGGGGGGAAGATAAGGAGTTCAGTTTTAGCCATGTTGAGTTTGAGTTGACGTTGAGACATCCAGGTAGAGATGTCAGAGAGACAGTTGATGAGACGAGCTTGAACAGAGGGAGAGAGAGAGGGAGTAGAGAGATAGAGTTGAGTGTCATCAGCATAGAGGTGGTATTGGAAGCCATGGGAGGCAATGAGTTTGCCTAAGGATGAGGTATAGATCGAGAAGAGGAGAGGGCCAAGAACAGAGCCTTGAGGAACACCAACTGAGAGGGGGAAGCAGGAGGAGGCGGAGTTGGAGAGAGACACATTAAAGGAGCGGTCAGAGAGGTAGGAGGAGAACCAGTTATGGACAGAGCCACAAAAGCCAAGGGAGTGAAGGGAATCCAGCAAGAGTGAGTGGTCAACAGTATCGAAGGCAGCAGAGAGATCAAGGAGGACAAGAATGGAATAGAGACGTTTAGATTTAGCCACCAGAAGATCATTGGTGATCTTAGCGAGAGCAGTTTCAGTAGAATGAAGGGGGCGGAAGCCAGATTGGAGGGGGTCAAGGGAGGAGTTGGAGGATAGGACGTCAAGGCAGCGGGAGTAGACAACACGTTCAAGCAGCTTGGAATCAAAAGCTCAATTCCTGTTCCCAAGTTTCCTCTCATTTGTGTGGGCAAAAGGCTGTCGTTGACTTGGATAGATGAGGCTGTGGGCAGTCTCTGATTGAGTCAAGCGGTTGTTCAGCAGGGTCCCTGAGGGGACGATGGATGATTTGGCCAAGAGAGTCAGGATTCCCAGCTTTTGGTCCCAGCCAGTGGCGGACTGTGACCTAAAATCAGTTCTGGCATGTTCTGGCAGTCCTGCCCCCAAAATGCAATATTGACAAAAAAAACATAACATTCACTTTTAAACGTGAAAAAATGCCCCCCAAGTGTACCAGCTTCTCTGGCATTTGCCAGAAATGCCAGATGGCCAGTCCACCACTGGCCAACCCTGCTGCTGACTCATTACCTCAAGATTTGAACAAGTCACTTCCCCCTCTCTTTGCTTCAGTTTCTTTGTTGGTAGAATGAGGACATGGGGAGGGCAGGTCTGGTGTTGACCTTGAAGAATGCCCCCCACTCTGTTGGTGAGCAGGCTGAGAAGGGCTGGAAGTTTCCAGCTGGTGGTTTATGCTTCTTCTAGCAGAGCTTAGCATTCCCCCCCCCCCCCATTGTCCTCTGCACTCCCCATCTCCTCACCTCCCTTAGCCCCACTCCTGTGCCAACTGATGCCCCAAATAAGGTTGTCAGTCACAGATGGTCCCTGTGTGCTGTCAGTCTGGAGGGCCACCAGGGAAGAAGAAAGGCTTGGGAGCTAAGAGTAGGCCTCAGTGGCTGAAGTGTGCCTCAGGAGGTACCCCAGAGTTAGAGAGTAGGGATGGCACTATCGGTATCAGATTAATCCGATAATGCCAATAATTGTCGATGTCGGATTAATCCGATAATATCGGTATATCAGTTTTTTAACATTGCAGATTTTTCTGATCTTTAACACTGCGGCCATTTTAACAATGGCCGCAATGTTAACGATCCAAAAAATCGGCAATGTTAAAAAAAAATATACCGATAAATCTGATATCGGATTAATCCAATACTGATAAAACCGGTAACCAATAATTCGCCTGGAGTCCCACCACATGCTCCCCTCTTGAGGGGACAGGACTCAGCAAGGAGCTAGGAGCAACAGCAGAGGGAGCCAGAGGGTGTTTTCAGGCAAGTGCCTGACCACCCATTACCCGCACATTACCTGTAGGTAACAAGTGGGTAATTAATGCGTGGGGAGGCGTTTGTCTGAAAACACCCACAGTGTAGAGAAAAGCAGGCCTCAGAGACCCTCACTAGCAAGGAGGCCCTTGGGAGAATGATTATTACTATTTATTATTTATATAGCACAAGCAATGCACCTGGTGCTCTACAATCAATAGTTATAGACAGGTCCCTGCCCAAAGGGGCTTACTATCTAAGAAAGACAAGGGTGGGGAGACAAGGGAGAGGGGAACTTAGGGAGAAACAAGGAGACATGAATGAAGTCGAGAAGTCGCAGGGCACGTGCTTAACTTAGTTACAGGGAAGAGAAGGATTCTGACTGAGGGAGGGAAGAGGAGACAATTTCCCCCTCATGAGGAACTAGGGAAAGCCTGATGGAAGAGGTGGGTTTCAGTTGGAATTTGAAAGTTGGGAGGGAGGGAGCAGAATGAATGTATCTAGGGAGGGAGTTCCAGGCATGGGGAGAAGACGTTTAGGCAGAAGGAGCCAGTGTAGGGTGGGGAGGAGGGGCTGGACATGGTCAAAGTGATGGACAAGGTGGATGAACGTAAGAACATAAGTTGTGCCATACTGGGTCAAACCAATGGTCCATGAAGCCCAGCATCCTGTCTCCGACAGTGGCCAATCTCTTTCATTTGGGAGAAGTACCTGACAGGTCACAATGGGCAATCCATTCCCTGTTCCAGTCCCCAACAGCAAGAGGCGACGTCCCCAAAACCTACTTATGGACCTATCCTCCAAGAACTTATCCAACCCCTTTTTAAAACTAGTGACTCTACCGGCCGTGAGTGACCACTTCCTCTGGCGGTAAATTCCACAGTTTATTTTTAAAATTAAGATGGACGAGAGAGAACAATAATAATGGCTCTTATTTGTTTTCTTTGGTTGGCAGCAGAGCATTGAACTTTCATGACTTTGGCAGCAGAACATTGAACGGAAGTGAGAAGGGGGCGAGAGATCGGAGTAAGGGAGACCAGTAAGGAGGTGGAGGAAGTTGCTTTATTCAAGGCGAGAGAGGACTACAGCATAGAGGCTTGAGGTTTGGGGTTTCCACTACCAAACCCCAAGTGCCTCCCCGAGCATTAGGGGGTTTGGCAGTGGAAACAGTAAGGCAAGGCCAGATTTTTGCAATATTATGCAGAGCGAAGCAACAGGACTTGGATCTGAGGTGTAAAGGAGAGGGAGGACTTGAAGATGAATCCCAGGCTACGGGCCTGAGGGACAGGCTGGATGGTGACACCCTCACTAGAAACTGAGAGGGAACCAGCTAATGGCACTCCTGGTAACTTGGAGACTCTGAGGCTTCTGGAAGCGGCAGGGGGCAGCCATGTCAAAAAGGAGGCAGGCCGCGTGGCCCCTCCCTTAGAGAGCAGCATGATGTCATGACACTCTGTAAGGAGTGGAGTTATGTCAGAAAGGGGCATGATAGCCTCTTTGCCCCTCTCCCTTTCTGGCACGGTCCCGCTCCCTGCAGAGCACTGCATCGTGGCTATGTCAGAAAAGGGTGTGGCAGCCCCTTTTGCCCCGCCCCTTTGCAATGTGGTCCC
>QEPC01008752.1:1166668-1192001 GCA_003113815.1 Sphenodon punctatus | reverse complement strand
CTGCGGGAACATCCACTCCCCCCGGCAGCACACTTCACGAACCGGCAGTTGCCAAGGCACCGCCACAACACAGCCCGGAGGTAGAACCTCCCCCTGTCGCGGCTCAGAGCGTGGAGGCGGGGCCAACACAGCTGCACCGCTCCCTGCGGCTCAAGACACGCTGGGGGGGCGTGACATCCTCTTTAAATACCAGCGCTGGGAAGCACACAGCACCGGTGATTTCTGAGTCCTTGCCTTGTGTTGTCCTGTGTGTTCCCCCCTCCTTCCCTGGCCTGTACATTTGTTGGAGAGTCGGGCAGTGGTGTGTGTGAGTGGAGAGAGAGCGTACCCTGAACCTTGTGCCTTACCCCTGCGAGTGTGTGAGCGAGCAAGGGGTCTCGAGCAAGTGAGGGAGTTGAGTCCACCTTCCCCTCCTGGGGGTACCCTTCCCCTGTGGCTCCCTGTGGGAGAAGCCGTGCCTTCCTGCTGCATACCTGGGACCTATAACCTGTTTCCCTTCATGATCTGCACTGCTCGCCCTATCCCCTCGATGACTGACATGAGTGATTGGCGGGTGGTGAGTGAGGCGGAGCACTCCTGTACAGATTGCTTGGCACCCTGTGATGATAGAGGTCTAATCTCTTTCAGATTTAAGGGGCACCACTCTATCCTGACGGGCATTGTGACCCCCCCGAGTGAACCCGGAGCACGGTACGGAGTTGCCTACTCCTTGGGGAGGAGCGCCTGGGGTTCCACCCTTCATAAGGCCCCCATCCTTCTGTGTTCCCTGTGTTTCCCCCATCCCTGTGACATGCACACCCCTACGAGCAATGTGGTAACGCTGGTTTCAGGAACACCTAGCAGCTTTAGAAATACTGATCAGCCCAGCTTGGGGTTACAGCCAGGAGTCCCTAGAGTCAGAGACATTTTGGAGCCCCAAACCCAGATTGCCCATGTTTGAATCACATGAACACAGAGACGTGGAAATCAACAAGCCTCTTGTTCGGTTAGTGCAAATCCACGTGGGCTGCAAAAACTGGGAATCCCCCAGAATCCCCCACATGACACTGAGCAGCAGAGAAGGGTTCCCAAGGTGCGTGGTAGCAGGTGAACGTAATGTCTCATCTGAGCGCTTCAGCTCATCAAAGCACTGAACAAAGCTCATGGCACTCGGAGGACCAGGCATCAAATCTCAAGATCTCACAGAGTGTGTTAAGTGGTTTAATAGTGGAGAAGTGTGTGTGTGTTGGGGGGATGGTGGGATATGCCAGAGGCTTGTCTGATGTCTAGCATGAATCGGATGAGCTAGAGAGTGCGGCGGTCTTCCGTGGTCTGGTATAGAGCCCTGCATACTGAACCAAGGTCCTGCCAAGCTTGGTTGGTTCGGGTTTCCTCCTGGCCCAAACCTCTCGGACTTGGACTGAGCCGGTTTCCTCTGTGGGCAAAAAGCCCTGGCTGCAGGAGTGGCACTTTGCAGGGGTGGGCCACTTTATTAAAAGAGCATGGGAATTGGCTTAACCCTGCCCTTTTCCTGACAGGGCTCCCCATAGAGCACTGTGTTGTCATGGTGTGTTCCCTAGGGGGGTTGGGCTACATCAGAAAGGGGGTTGGGTTAAAGCACTCACCCACCCACCCCTTTCCTGACATGACCCCACCCCTGCGGAACACTGTGATATCACAGCGCCCCCACAGGGGCGGAGCGACCCTGTTACAGATGGCATCTGGACGTGGAAGAGCCCAACCACATTGGCTGGTGCTGGGCTCAAGTCAGTCCTGACACAATCAGACTCAGGCTGAACTTGATCCGACAGTGGGTCCGGGGGAGTCCTGGGGCCAGGAGGGGCATTTCCCCTGATTCCCTAGGGGGTGCGCCGCCCCTGGGGAAGGGGACTCCCTTAACTAGAAATTGCATAACTCAAATTTCTGCATAAGTCAAATAAATTTGTTTTCCCCANCTCTTAATGTATTAATGATTGCCTAGCAGCATGTGGTTAAAATACTGTCATATATACTCGGTGGGTGGGGTGGCCACTGACGCATCCCCAGAACACAGGACGTGGGGGGTGGGGTGGGGTGGGATGCCAACCTTGACAGACTCTGACTGGGATCGCTGCAGAGCTGAGCTCTTCAGGCACACTAGGGAAGGGGAAGCCACCTGTTCGAGGCTGGGATGGAGTTCGGGGGCATAGGAGAGCCTCTCGATCAGAGCCAGCATTCCTCCCTCGGCACTTTGGGGATGCAGATCAAAGTTCCGGGTCTCCCCAGAACAAGCTGTGGCCAGCCAGGTGCCTTGTCCTCACGCGATCCACTCCCCCATCCCCCTTCCTGGCTCCTCCTCCTCCCACTACACCTGAGCATGTGGTGCCACCTGGAAACGTTTCAGGGCTTCTGCGAACACGGTGCTGCCCGCTCCCCCGAGCGCAGTCAGGACCGGCGGCGGAAGCGGGAGAAGAAGGAGGCAGCATTCAGGGTGGGCAGAGGAGGAGGAGGAGCACAGCTGGCTCAGGGCTTCTCCCCCCAGCTAGGGCTGAGCAACAAGCGCTGTGCAAAGGATGGGGAAGGGGATGCAATGGTACTGACAAAATCCCGGCCAGGGGTGCATATTTGAAAAATCAAAAGTGGTCATGTCCAGGAAAATGGAAACCCTAGTACTTCCTCCCCACAGTGGACTCACCTCCGAGTCCACATGCTGCCAACACCATTGTTCCTGTCTGGAAGTCATGAAATCGTGTGTGTGCGTGCGTGCGTGCAGAAAATACAGGACAAAAACGCGTAAATAAAGGACAAGAGACAAACCCTTCAAAAACAGAACTGTCCTGTATAAAACAAGACCAATGGCCACCCTAATATTCAGGGTGAGTCTGCATGTCAGCTTGGCAGCAGAAGGGAGTTAGGAATCATCCGTTTTCTTTGTCTCCAGACCCCTCTCCCCCTCCATGTTTGCAGGGGTAGCCTTAGAATTTACGGGGAGCCAGGAGGACAAAGATAAAACGCAAGGGCGCTGGCGGCCCCACTCCCTCCCCTGCGGCTCTGCCCCCTCAGGAGTACCTTCCTCCGGGCCCTAGAAGTGACTGTGTTTTAGGGCCTCTCTGGAATGGTGTGGGGACCTCACACCCTGCCCTGGTAAAAATGGAGGCCACTGTGCGGCCCCTGAGAGTAGAGAAAATATCGGAATCTAGGCTAGGGCTCTCACCCTGACTTAGGGTGGCAATATATGCAAATGTTTAGAGGGCACTTATGGGAAATACAGGTTGCAGGGCTGCAGTGGCTCCAGTGGCAGCCCTGCAACCAGTATTTCTCATAAGTGCCCTCTAAAAATGTGCATATATGGCAACCCTACCCTGAGTCGTCCTGTGGTAAGGCCAGCGGGGTGTGTGTGTGTGTGTGTGTGTGTGTGTGAGAGAGAGAGGAATCTTGTCCATTCTGACGAGGGCAGAAGCTAGTAGAACAGTAATTATTCACAAGTATTTCCGAGTAGCCGAGGACTAGGTTCGTGTTTCCGGCAGTTACTCGGTAATGCAATGAATACTCAGTCCGTGGTAGAATATTCAGTATTCATAATTCTACCGAGTACTCTACCAAGTCCCCCTGTGTGTCGTCCTGCCTTTATGTGACCAAACAAGGAAGCACCAGGGGGAGGGGGGCATGGCAGGCAGGAGGGGGGCGGGCAGCAGGAAAATTTCTAGGGGGAGGTGCGGTGGACAGGAAGGGGGGCAGGGACAGCAAACTTACCATGTGTGGAGGGATGTGGCCCATGGAGTCCAAGTGGAGGGGCTGCCACACGTGGAGCTGGTGTGCCACCTGCTGCCACCGCTGTGTGCTCTCAGGAGCATGCTGGACTTCATTTCCTAGCATGTTCCCAGAGACCAAAGATAGCGGTTCAGCTTTAGAATGGCAGCCGCCACGGGCTCTCAGGAGCATGCTGGATTTCATTTCCTAGCATATTCCCAGAGACCAAAGATAGCGGTTGAGCTTTAGAATGGCAGCCATCACGGGCTCTCAGGAGCATGCTGGACTTCATTTCCTAGCATATTCCCAGAGACCAATGATAGCGGTTCAGCTTTAGAATGGCAGCCACCACGGGCTCTCAGGAGCATGCTGGACTTCATTTCCCAATGTGCTCCCGGAGCAAAGATGGCAGCCCAGTCTCCCAGCAGTAGAACAGTGACCACAGCTGTTTCCGAGCCATGAGCCGTCACTTACTGGGGGAACCTGCAGCGCTGGGGGGAGCTTAGGAGAAGGTAGGGTACAGGGACGCAGCAGCGCCGCAATGCAAGATCAGGTAAGTATTATTCGACTGAGGCGTTACCAAGTACCGAGCATCATGCTGATTTCTCACATTCTCAGTACCCAGTAAAACCAAGTTGAGTACCGCAATCCTCAGCTAAAACCAAGTAAAACCAAATACCAAGTTTCAGTCCTAGTTTTGACCGTGGGTATCCAGGTCTCTCTCTCTCTCTCTCTCTCCAGCCCACTCAAGATTCCCAGAGTCAGATTCCCTTATTCAGTCTGACCATCAGTTCTCTCCATCTCTAGGTCCATTTCCTTAAGATCTGTTTAAGTTGAATTTTTGATAGGTTGGACTTATTTTTTTTTTTTAACATGGCTGGCGGAATTCGACTCAAGAAAATCCCTGTGTTCTAGTCTGGAAGGCATGCGGGAATAGCCAGAGAAAATACAAAACCTAAGAATCCACACTGTCTTATTGCCGCTGTCCAGAGAATGTCGAGAAGGCCAGTATCATAATCTGCTTCAAAAATTTGGATAAGTTCTTAGGCCCATCAATGGATATTAGTCAAGTTGGTCGGGGATGAGTCCCATGGAAACGGAAAGGCTAGCAAAATTCCAGTCGGAACACTGATCGAAACCATTTGTGTATGCACAAAATGGTTGCAGCTGTCTGGGCGGCCGCCATTTTGTTGTATGACAGCGGCCATTTTGCGCGTGCATAAAATGGCAGAATTTGTTTTCGATCGTTGCGATCGGAAACCGGAATGAAATTTCAACTGTTCTGATTTTTGACAAAATTGGAACCAGGACAAAATTTTCGCTCCAGCCCTAGTTAGGAGGCTGGGCTAGAAGGCCCAACATGCCACCTCTTAAAAAGAGGGTGCGACAATGTCTTGGCTGTGATCCCGTGGCAACTCACAGTCAGAGAAGATCACCCTCTAAGCGAGGTCAAATGACCTCCTGAGATGATCAGGGTTAATACTTCTCTGAGGAACTCATGGGCCGAGGCAACGCTGACTCCTCCAGATACTCTTCTCCCTCCCTCCCATTTTATTCCTGGCACCATTGTTTTCCTCACCCTCCCGCCTGACAGCAAGACTCGCTCAGGTAATTTATGAGGTGTCTTTGCACATTGTGCTGTGTGACGGTGAGACGTGACTTAACAAGCTGCAGACCTTTAATGCAAACAACAGGATGTGCTTATGTGTTGATTTCTTCCTCTGGTGTCAGGGAAGAATGCTTCACAGCCAGCCGGGGGGTAGCTAGCTCTGGAGAGAGGTTTACACCCCTACCAGGCTGAGCCGGGCCTTCTATAGCAATAGTAGTGGGGCTACTGGCTTGCGTATATTTGAAACTACAGGCAAGGAGCATTAAGGTTTCACTTGAGGGGGGGCACCCTGGACCCCAGAACTGCCTGCCCCTCAGAAGTTACTCGTTGCCCCACAAGAAACACCCCCCTCCCATCTCCCTGCTGGTCCCGTTGTGACTCACTCGCTGCTGTTGGTCCCCCAGGGCGAAGGCCGAGAGTAGTCTCCTGACAGAGTTGCTACCAGGCCCAATCGGCCATATTTCTCTGCTGCTAAGCTGTTACCCAGGGTGGGAACTGGGAAGGGGGGGAAGGAGAAGGGGAACACTTCTCTCCTGATCTGTGGCTGAGGCGGCCACCATTTTAGAAATAACATCAGCTGGGAAGAAGGGGCGGGGAGACCATGTCTGTGGCGGTCCTCAATGAATGAATGAATCATAATTAAAAGGGGGAAGTCTCCTGTTTCCCCACCTGTTATTACACCAGGGGTTAGAACCTCAGTTGGGAGGTTAAAAGCCTCAACTGGGGACCCGGCTCATATACATTTTGTTTGTTTGTTAAATTTGTACCCCGTCATTCCCATTAAGGCCCTCCAGGTGGCTTACAACATAAAACATATTAAAGCGTCATTTAAAAAATCACCTCAAAACCCCCACCCCAATCCAACTCTTCTGCAACCCAACAGTCCCCAACCTAATTCCACCCAACCCTGTCCCCACCTGCCAAACGCCTGGCCAGACAAAAAGGACCTAACATTGCTCCCAGAAGATGAGCCGGCTCGGGCTTAAGTGAATCTCCAAGGGAAGGGAGTTCCATAATTGTGGGGCAGCCGCTGAGAGGGCCACCACTCTGCGCGTCCTTGTTGGGCGAACTTGACGGGCAGATGGGACCTGCAAGAGAACGTTCTCAACTAATGTCCGAGGCCACAATGAGACATGAGGGTCGATCATGGGTAAATCAACTCCCCTTGCACCAAGGGAGTATAACCGTCCTCTGGGATTCAGTGCTGTGCAAAGCGTGGCCCTTCAAGTGTGCTGCAAAGGATTGTGGGATACTAGTCCTATATGCTTTGGTTACCCAAAGAGTTATGGCCGCTAGCTCAGCCTGGGCTTCTGTACCTGAGGAGGCACTACGGGAGGATGGGTCACACGCTCCCTCATAACACCAGGGCTGAGTAGGGCTTACTCAGGAAGTGCTCTTTGATGAGAATGAACCCTGTATTCAATGTAGGAGAGGTTTCTAACTCCACTTCCCCACAGGAGCGCAAAGCTTTAGTAGAGGAAAGGCAGGATTTGAACGGCTTTTCTCTAGGGTTGCCACTAGGATGGGACTCTGGGAGGCATTTCGGTTTTGTTTTGGTTCTCCATGATTTTCTTGTTTCCGTTTGGGCGGGCTTGGGGGGGGTGTTGCATTGATTCCTCCCTCCCCCACCTCCTGTTTTTCCTCATTGACTTCAATGGAATTTTTCTCCCATTGAACTCAAGGAGAACAAACCGGGGAGGAAAACTGTGCAAAAAACCCACCAAAAAAGCCGAAACTGAAAATGAACCGGAATTTCGGTTTATGGTTTAAAAACCGAAACAGCCATTTTTGGGCTGTTTTAATTCTATCTGAAACCAAAATTCCAATCCACTAGTCCAGAGTCCCACAGCCCCCATAGAACACAGCAGGCATCCCTTATGTCAGAGCCCCAGCCCCACAGCAGTAACAGAATATAATTCTATGCGACACAGCCCCATAGAACATAATGTCAGAGCCCCACAGCCCCCATAGAACATAGCAGGTGGAGCAGGAGTTTGCAAGGGATTTTAAAATATATATGTATCTATTTTTGTACGGTTTTATTCTATTCTACCCCGCCATGAGACTTTGGAGAGAGGGTGGGATATAAACTGAAGTAAAACCACATGAAATAAATGCATTTCTGGGTGAAAATCGCCAGGCGGTCGGGGAACAAGGAACTTTGTTTTAAAAAAGCTCAAAAGGGGCTTCACTCTGAGGGGTAGGCAAGGGGGGAGCGGTGTCATTGAGATGGAAAAAGAGCTGGCCTTCCTGTTCCTTAGCCAGGCCCCACACCCCGGCGCTGAGGCTGTCTATTGTAGACAGTACGGTAATGAGGCTGCAGGGGAAGGGGAGGGTGACTGAGGCCCAGGGAGGCCGGTTAACAAAAGCCTGGTGTTTGCCTTTTCTCAGATTGTGCATGCGAGAGAAGGTAAATAAAGCAAAGAAACGACTGAGTTCCCCTGGGAGAGACAAAGGGTGCCAGCGGGCTGGATGCTCTCCAGCCCTTACCTGGCTCAGCCGGCAAAGAGCCAGCCCCCTGCGGGGCAGGGAAGTGTGGAGAGAGCTCCTGGGAGCACCAGCTGTCAGGCCTCAGAAGGGGGTGGAAGGCAGGGCAGTGGGTATGGTGGACGAGGGCTGAGCTAGATCAGGAGGTGGGGTATAGCAGACAGGCGTCGTGGGGTCGACGGTGGGGAAGATCAGGGCGGCGGCTGGGGGGCGTAACCCAGTCCAACTGCGCGCCAGGTGGGCAAGTTCTCTCTGGATTGCTGCAGGCAGGACTCCCCGGATTAACGGTGGGCAAGATCAGGGGGACAGCTGGGGGTGTAGCCTCATCTAAGCACAGTGCGCCGGACGGGCCAGTTCTCAGGCAGAATTCCCAGGATCGAGGGTGGGCCAGATCCAGGGGGAGGTCGGAGGGTGTAACCCCTTCCTAACCGTGGGCCGAGCGGGTCAGTTCTCTCTGGAGTATTATAGGCAGGAGTTAGGTCTGGCGTGGGGACTTTTTTCCCCCTCCTGGTCGCCACTTTGAAAACTGGTACAAGCTTTGAGGCCCGCACAGAAGTCGGGGTGGGGGCGCTTAAGGGGTGCCCTCAGGACAGGGGAAAGAAAAAGAGGATCCGTTGCCCCCATCTCTGCTCCTCTTTCAGCACGAGGCAAGCGATGCAGGCGCAGCCTCCAGGGCTCAGGCAGACGCAGCAAGCGGAGG
The DNA here is from genome assembly GCA_003113815.1 of Sphenodon punctatus. Lineage (NCBI taxonomy): Eukaryota > Metazoa > Chordata > Lepidosauria > Sphenodontia > Sphenodontidae > Sphenodon > Sphenodon punctatus. The sequence continues at coordinate 1,183,497 of QEPC01008752.1, read as the reverse complement.
GAGGGAGGGGCGCTGGGGGGGAGGGGAGAAGGGGAGGGGGGGGACAGGCGTAGGGTTGCTATTTATGCAAATGCTTAAGGAAAACTTATGAAAAATACAGGTTGCAGGGCCTGCTTTGGCGCCTAAGGCACCAATTCAGGCCCTGCAACATGTATTTTTCATAAATGTTCATTAAGTATTTGCATAAGTAGCAACCCTATCCATGTCCAGCCCCTGCAGCAGCCAGCAGCTCCAGCCAAACCCTCCTTTCCTGCAAGAGCCTACAAGCCTGAGGTTCTCTGCTCCTGAGTGAAGTGATGGCCACACTGGGAGTCGCATGGGATATGGACTTAGGGTATGATCCTCCATGGAGAGACAGAGCCGATCTGACCACAGGGCATCCTGGGGCAACCGTCCTGGACTTCCACTCCCTCCCAGTGGGGGCAAAAACATGACCACCTCTAGGGCCCTGCAGACAGGGGGGTTATGGGGGAGGGAAGGGGGGGGCACCGGGGACGCTGCATTTTATCTTCGCACTGGGCCTTTCAAATTCTAAAGCGGACCGTGGGAATTAAGGATGCGTGAACGCGGTTCGGATATTCGGAGTTCGGACCGAACTCGGTCTGTTCGGACGTCCGAACCGAACGTCCGAACTGAACTTGAAAATGGCCGAACAGTTCGGTCATGTTCGGGTGAGTTCCGATGAGTTCGGGGGCGGGAAAAACGTGACTTCGGGCGGGGAAAAAGTGACTGGAAGGGGGAGGCAGCTGAGGAGCAGACTTCCCGGCACCAGTTGGAGACCAGGGGTTGTTTCAGGGCCAAATGATACCGATACAGAAAAAAATCTTCAAATTTGGTATCGGCCGAACCAAACTCCACCGAACAACTGAACCCAAACTCGAGGTTCAAACTAAATGACCTATCGTCCGAACAGCCAAAACACATTCTGTTCGCACATCCCTACTGGGAATAGCACCTGCACTAGTGTTAGTGCGGATGCAAATCCCACTGAAATGGATGGGACGTCCGCCTGCACTGCACGGCTCTGCCCCTGCAGAGGATCACACTGTCAGACTGGGATGTGGGGCAAGAGATGGGTACCAGCAGATTCCTGGATCCCCCCCATCCACCCCACTGCTTTGTGCTGAGGGTGAGCCAGTTCCCAGCTCGGGGAAGACAGTAGAGAGAATTGTGTTTGGACGAGGGGATAGGATGGCAGGTGGTTGCACGATGGCAGCCTGATTCAACTCCGGGTGGCCCATCCGTCTAAAGGTGCCCCCGTCAGATGTTGAATCTTGGGGCAGCCCTACCGGCAGCACTCCGGAACATCTTGGAGCGCCGCCGGTGAGTGGACCGGCCAACCCCGGGGCACCAGCCCAAAGTGGAGCAGCTGTCCGTCTAATGCGCAGACCCATGCTGCTGCTCCGCTTCCAGCTGCTCGTTGCCCCAGGCAACACCACAGTGTTGCGGACGCCCTAGCCTGCAGCTCTATGGTGTGAGTGGGGGACCGCATGGGTGGACCGTGAGCCAGGAAACCAACCAGGTCCATCTGATCCCAACCCAGACAGGGCTGGGAGGAGGCAGACATGAAGATACACCCCTGAAGCAGCTTCGGGGGCGAACCACTGAGTATCTTTCGGAGGCAATGTAAGACCTTCCTGTTTGGACACGCATTTGGCAGGTGGGGATAGGAGGTCGAGGGGAATTCTTATGGGATCAAGGATAGGGCAAAGTTTTTTAGGGGACCGTTAGGTTTTTATGTATTTTATAGTCTTGTTTTGTAAGCCACCTGAACCTTAGGGGAAGGGCAGGGTATAAATTTAAATAAATAAATACATAATTAACAGGTGGTCGTACTTGAACAGCATCCTTGAGAAAGCTAGGCCATCAAGAGAGAGAGCGTTCCAGGGAGCACCTTGCCTCACAGAAGGGAAGTCAGGAAAGCCCAAAGGCTGACAGTCTAAGGAAGGCCTTACCTCAAAGAAGGGTGACAAGGGAGGAAACTTAGGACCATGTCAGAGAAGGCGGGGGCCCATGGGAGAAATTATAATGGGGGAAACAGGGATACATTCCCCACAGATTTTCTCCCCTTTCTTCCCCTGCTATGGGGCAGGGCATCCCCACAAAGTTTAATAAGTTACTCCCATGGGTGGGGCAAAGGGGCAGCCACACCCCTTCCTGAGCATCATGTGGGCACATCACAGGGACTTTCCCACACGCCATTCCGACATAATGCCCGCCTTTTAAGGAGCGTTGTAGCATTACAACATTCTGCAGAGGGTGGGGCAATGTTGACAAGGGGAGCAGAGCAAAGAGGCTATCACACCCCCTTTCTGACACAGCCCCACCCTTGCAGGGTGTTGTTGTGGAGTGGGGTACATCAGAAAGGGGGCAGGAAAGTAGAGATGGTTCATGACCTTTCTGACATGACTGTCCCCTACTGTCCCCCCCAAAGCCCTGATTCTCCAGGTTACGACAGAGGAACCCCTGGCCAAAAGTTCCCGCTTGGGTCGAGAACAACAGGATTGATTCTGTCTCCTACTGTGCCTGCATAAAATGGCGGTGTCTGTACTGCGCCTGCGCAAAATGACGGTGCAGCGTAAGCACCTGCACAAAATGGCGGCTTACTCACACCCTTTGGTGCAGGTGTGACAGGAGGCAGGATCATCCCATCAGAACTTTGATCAGAATTCCACCACAATTTAAATCCGTCCGTGCCGGAATTCTGATTGTTGTTCCAAAAATGTGGGGAAATGCCATGAAAATGTAAGAGCTGTTTCGATTCAGCCCTCCGACAGCCTCGGAGATGATGGGTCGAAATCTCATCTCCTCCAACCATCCTAGGAGACACAGTCCTTCCTGGGTGCTGAATCCTACTGCCCCTCTTGGAGAGGGTCAAAGTCCCTCTTTCAGGAGAGAGGGATCCGTATTCATGGCTCAGGCCCTTCTTACCCTGGTGGCCTCCCAGGAAAAGCCTTTGAGAGGTCAATGGGGAGAGGCTGGAATGACAAGAAACTCAGTAGAATGAGAAGCAGGAGAACGTTTGTCCCTTTTTATGCGCCTGAAATGCTGGGAGAGGCGCATCTGCAGGTGTGTTTGATGGGTGGAGCTTATTCACAGAGGGGATGGGGCTTGTCTCTCTTTGGTGATTTGAAACGTTAGAATGTATGAAAGCTGGAGTTTCCAGGTGAAGAGAGCGCGCCATCCTAGGAGCTAGGAAAGTCCAGGGTGTGGGAGTCCAGGAGAGGACGGGCCTCAAATGAGGAGCCCAGGAATGGGGTGGCCTCTCTGAGTTGACAGGAAAGAAAATTGTGTTTCAGTCTCTTGTATAGAGGAGAGGAGGCCTTTGGTCTTGACCCTGTGAAGACTCACGGTGGCCTCCAGCTGAGATGTAGCACAGGAACTCTGGCCCATCTCCCATTCAGCCTGACACAGCGCTGGGGAACAAAGGCCCGGAGGAAATCCTCACTTGCGTCTCCGTGTCGCAAGAAAATCTCCCACAAGTGGAATTAAAAATCCTCACAATAACAGGAGGGTTCCTGGCTCCCGGCGCCTTTTCTTCATGTCTCGCCCTTTGCCGCTGCGATGAATAGCTGGGCCAAGCTATTTCTGCACCTAGGAAATTGCAAGTTTTATTTATCCAGCCTTTGTTCCCCTCACAATAACGGAGCGAGAGTGCGAGGGGAACGGAGGTGCTGGGTAAACAGGAACAGTGAAGGTGTAGATTGATGGGGGAGAGGCTGCCATTCCTTGGGGGATGGAAGGGGGGGGGGAGATTCTGACAAATCAAGGAGAAGATGGGCAGAGGCCTTCAATTTATGGGGGATCGCTCTCCCACTGACAAAACACGCCTTGTGGCCCCTGAGCTCAGCAGTCCTGCCCAAATGGGGATCCTGGGGGAACGCCCTGTTTCTGATGTGGCCCAACCCCTTCTGAGTGTTATGATGCTCCAAAGGGCAGGGTTATGTCAGAAAAGGGTATGACCTCTCACCTTTGCCCTGCCCATGGGAGTGAGTGTGCACCGCGTTGCAATGAGTCAGAGGCAGGGAAGCAACTCTGGTCCAGCAGATCGGGTGCTGGCCAGGGTGCTGAACCTGAGGCAACAACAAAGCACAAAATGTGCGAGTGGAACCTATGAATAAAGGACTATTGAGTGATTTGAGGCTGGATCCAGCAGAGACTTATGGGGTATGGCTATTTCCTGCTACACTCTCCTTTTAGCCAGCGGCTCTTTTAGCTGAGTATCAATCCCAAATTGTGAACTTAATCCACATTCTTGATCCAACATCCACAGAGAACTATTAGAGACTGTAAGAAGCTTGGCTTTGTAGGGTGATGGGACATTGTATATAAGAGGGAGATTGGTGGGAAATTGTGATTAAAGGACACTTGAGTTAAGATTCCCCAGTAAACATGACTTTGTGGACTGGATCCTGCAGAGACTTAACCCCAGGTACCCTGCACACTGTTACGCATCTGGTCGGGATTCCAATTGGAAATTTATTCTGTTCGGAATTCTGACCAGAATTTCAGGAGCTGTTCCGATTTTGCACAACTCTTCTGTGAAACCGGAATGGCTTTTTCAAACCAGCCCAAGGGGGTGCTGTGTGCAAGTGGGCTTGGCTGACCCTGGCATGAGTAATTTCTGCCAGGGAAGTGGGGGGGAGTCCCCATGGGGGGAGGGGCTGCATTTGCTGTGGGGAGAGGCTGCTGCATCTTCCAGTTGCCAGCAGAGGGGAGGAGATACTGCCTCCTTACACCTGTGGGATCGAATCTCTGACAGGGCAGCTGGATTTTTAATTTCCAGAGCCATTTAAGAGAACTGTATATTTGTAAACGGAATATTCTGAGTTTTCATTCTGTTTGACTAAGATTTGCCAAAACAGGGAGATGGGGGTTTATCGAATGGTTGTGTGCGCATTAAGAGAGACAGTGTTTTTACAGCATCTGTCATGCATGCCTTGCAAAAGAAGTCACTGCACCAGGGTAGTGTACGTGCACTTTCTCCTCCTCTCTCTGTTTCACACACACACACACTGCATGCCTCTGGCATGGGCTTGCTTTCTCCCACATACGCACACATGTTATACTTCTAGCATGTGCTCTTCACACACACACACACACACACACACACACACACACACTGCATGCCTCTGACATGGGCTTGCTTTCTCCCACATACGCACACATGTTATACTTCTAGCATGTGCTCTTCACACACACACACACGTTTACAGGACCAGCCTTAGAATTTGTGGGGCTCAGGGCAAAAATAAAATGTGGGATGCCTCATGGCTGCACCCACTTCCCCCATGGCCCTGCCCCCTCGAGGGTAATCCTCTGCAGAGCCCTAGAGGTGGTTGTGTTTCAGCCCCTGCTGGGAGGGAGTAGAGGCTCCGCCCCTGCCCTGGTGAAAACAGGAGCCACTACAGGGCCCCTGGAAGTAAAGAGAATAGCAGCCCTTGGTTGCACTGTGCTAAGGCCAGCCCGGCTCACATACACTCTGGCACACACTTCCTTTCTGACACACACCGCTACGGCATACCTTTGACATGTGCACTCTCAAACACCTGCTTTGCTTGTATTCCAAAGCGATTATCGGATGATCCTTTATTGGACCAACTTCCATTGGTGAGAGTATGCAAGCTTTGGGGCCACACAGGGCATTTGGGTCCAACTCCCATTTCCTCCTTGCATTTGGGACCACATGGCACCCATGTCGAAACCCCTCTCTCAAAACCCTTTCTTTCTTATAACACAGGTGCCCACACCTGGACACGCTAATCCTGTTTTGGCCTATCTGGTGCCATGGAGAGTGGTTGTTACATCCCATGTCCTAGCTACGATGCTTCTGCTGATGCAAAATGGCCTTAACACTTGCTTTGCAAGGGTGACACATTGTTGACTCGGGCAGCTGTTTGTGAACAAGCGGTGGCCCTTTAAGGCCAGCCTGTCTATGACTGTGGCCCCGCCTTTTTGGAATATAAAGGTATAAAAGGGTGGGGAGAGTGGAAGAACTAGGCAGTCTGCTGCAGGTTGCCAGAGGAGATGAGAGCTTCTGCTGGGAGCTGGCCTAGGTCCTGAAGGCAAGGGTTGCAGTACAGAGGCAGCCAAACCAGCAAATCTGTGGGAATCAGAGCTGCAGTGCCCAGAGGTAAAGGCCTAGAGGTAAGAACCCCCAACCCAGCCAGGAAGGAGAAAGGTGTCAAAGACTCCAGTTCCATCTGCTCTGTATATTCTGAATTGCATGCCCAGGGTGAAAAAATAAACCAGGTGGAGGAGGCCTGTTTGCCAAGTCTGCTGTATCACTGGGGAAGGAAGCAAGCAGGAAGAGGACTCTGATCCTGCAGGGAAGTAGCAGGACTGATCTGAATAGGTAAGAGTCAGGGAGGTGAGAGCTAAGCCGAATTGGAAAGTAGATGACTGAAATGTCACAAGAACTAGTGAGTCTCATTAGCAATGGAGCACAGATATGAAGTTCTGGGAGGTCTGAATGAACGAATCCAAATCTCATAATTGATCCAAAAAGGCTTCTGCCCCCACCCCCAAAATCCTGGCAACTTCCCCTCACCCTTCCGAAAATTACTTGCTAGCTCCCACCTTCCCTACAGAGGCACAAATATTCCAAAGCAATTAAACTCCAGCAAGAAGAGGAAAAACAAATCCTCTGCCGTCAGCTCACAGCGTCCCTGGAAGTCGAAAGGTCTGAGTTGTTCAGATCCAGTGGTAATTGGTGCAAGGCTCTAGCATCTTCCCAGGCGCTGACAGAAGAAGAAAGTACGGCCCCAGCAGCTTTTTCATGCCTACCGCTCCAGAGGACGAGGCAATTATCTTTACAGATGCAGTAATACCACAGCAGAAAACAGAAATCAAACCAGTGGAAGTGACCTAGTCTCCATTCCGCACCTCGTAATCAATGGGAAACTGCTCCTTCTTTACATGGATGGGTTGATTTAAGAACATAAGAAGTGCCAGACTGGACCAAAACCAATGGTCCATTGAGCCCAATAGCCTGTCTCTGCAGTGACCACCCTCAGTAAACAGGGAACTGTTATTTATCCTCTCAAGCAATACTAGAACTAGGGGACATGCCATGAAACTAACTGGCAGTAGATTTACTTCTCCAGTACCCAACAAGTTCTAGTGGAGTGATCTGTTCCGACCTTCACTCCAAGCTCCCATAAATCAGAGGCTGCGTCCCCTGCCCTACTTGGCTAGTAGCTATTGACTATCCTCCATGAACTTATCCAATCCTTGATTATACCCAGCTATGCTACTGGCCTTCACAATATCCTCTGGCAACAAGTTCCACCAGTTAATTGAATGCTGAGTGAAAAAGCACGTCCTTTTGTTTGTTTTTTAAATCTACTGCCAGTTAGTTTCATGGCATGTCCCCTAGTTCTAGTATTGCTTGAGAGGATAAATAACAGTTCCCTGTTTACTTGTTCAGCACCACTCATGATTTTTATAAACTATCCTTCCAAGCTGAAGAGCCCTAACCTATCAAGCCTCTTCTCGAACAGAAGCCATACCCATGATCATTTTTGTTGCCCTTCTCTGCACCTTTTCCAGTGCTCTCCTTTGGTTCCCAGGCTAGCACAGGAGTCTTGGGGCAAACTTTATTCCAATGCCGTCTTGGTAACACCAAAGACCCTAACCGATTCCCTGAGGATTTCCTCCCAGGTAGCTGGCTGGAGCAGCGTCCTGGAGATTAACCTTTTAACCTGAGGAGGCATCAGAATCTGCTCTAGATCAGAAGTCAAATTTCAAGGACAAACTCTTGACCCCATAATAGATGGAACTGAGACTGAACTCCTGAGATCAGAAGTGAGGAAACGTTTCCCATACGAACTCAACGGACCAGCTCGGAACTGTGTTTAAGAAGCACGTGGAGGATGAGGGAAGGGTCCATTCCGGATCATAGCCCTCACCTCTACTCCCTTCCCTTGAGCTCACTCTTTTAGTGATAGAGACTGGATCCATGGGTCAGATCCAGGAATTCAGAAAATAGAAAACAGACATGGGGCAGATGTTCCCCACTCCTGCCCTAGAGGCAGGGATTACTGGGGAAAGCATGAATTATGCTGTCTCCATCTGTTTACCTCTATCTTGATTTGCAGTTGGAGAACCATCTAGCAGGGGACGAGAGGACTCAAATTCTTACTGGAGAGAACTGGGAGTAAATATCAGGCAATGGTTAATTCCATTATGACCTGTTGCGTACTTCAATGAAGCGACCAGAGGTGACCACTGTTGGGGACAGGATGCGGGGTTCGATGGTTCATTGGTCTTATGTTCTTTATCTAGTCCAACCCCTTGCTCCAAGTCATGGTAGAGAGTAGGGCTGAAACTCGATTTCACTTTTTTCTTGATTCTCATTGAGAATCAAGGTTCTTGACTCGTTTTTTTACAAGAAACAAGAAAAAACAGTTCTCAACTGTTTCTCAATCAAGATTTTTTTTCTCTCGACTGAAATGTTTTTTTAAAAAATGCGCATGTACAAACCTCTACCCTTTCCCAAAATGGCAGTGACGCTGCCAGCGCCATCTTGGAAAAGGGTTGTGCGTGCACAGAACGCAATCATTCTGCACATGCGCAGTGGTTTAACATTTTTTTTTTACAAGATCCTCATGAGAATCTTGCACTGTTAGCAAAATCTTTGAGCCTCTTACTAAGGATTCTCGATCCTTGTGAGAATCATCTTGATTCTCGTTTCAGCCCAAGTACAAAGATGCTTGTCATCAAGACAGTTTTTGAAAACTTCCAAGGAAGAAGACTGCGCAACCTCCCTGGACAACGTATTCCACCACCCAACTATTCTTACAGTTAGGAAGTTTTGCCCCTTAATATTTAACCAAAATCTACCGTGCTGCCGTTTTTAAGATCGTTAGACGATATTTCAAAAAGAGGCTCAGACCGTTTGACCATTTCCATGTTTAATTAGAAACATATTCAAAACAGCAACCCTCTTCGTCTTGTCGCTCACTCTGTTGAGTATCGGAGCTATAGAATAGACTATATATTGTATTTTTAAAAAATCTACATTCAGTGGTTTCCTTGCCTTGACTCTTTGGGCTCGGATGGGCAGGAGTTCCTCACCTCCATAGCCTCCAAAAGTCCTTCCACGAAGTAGATTAGGGATGTTGCATTTGCAGGCCCCGAGAGGCGGTATTTAGCCATCACCCTAATGCCAACAAGAACCAGAAGCGATGGGAGCTCCTTCCCCACAGCGCCCCCTGCTGGAGCAACCCAGCCTCACACCTGGGACCAGTCAACTCATTCTGACTGGAGAAGCTTTGCATAGCGATTGCTTGGCGAATGACACAGCTTTGGGGTAAACTGTTTTTTCAGCATCTAAATGAAGGATGCATCTAACCTGGAAAACAAGCTAGGATGCCAGAATGGCCCCTTGCCCAGGTTCATAGGACAGGGGCTTGGCTAGGCTGGACTCATAGGACAGGGACTTTTTAGCTAGGTTGAAATCTGACTCCAGGATGGAGGCCAGGAGGTTCAAATTAAGTCCACGACTTTGCAGAAGGAGAATGCCCTCTCATTGGTCTAAGGGAGCTGCAGGTCTGTTACCCAAACCCCCAATGTCCTTGTGCTTGCCTGACTCCTTCTCCCTCATGTAAATGGGCCAATTTGATAAACAGCATGCTGATAAGATCAGACAGCCCTGGGGAAATGTAATTACAAGATCGGCTCATCTCGTCTCAAAAGTGGAATCTAAACAGCTGTTCCCATAATGGGAGGTGCTGGCCAGGCCACAGTTCTGTTGGATGAAATGAGAGAGGGGGGGTGTTAATTCTCCCCCTCGCTGTTACGATCAGGGTCTCTTTGCTTTTTCTTGTGCCTTTCCAACTCTCCTGATGGTCTCTAGTAATAAACAAACCTTCTGCAGCTAATCTTGGCTCTACAGCCCCCGCCCGGAAAGCATTTGTTAACTGGCCCACACAGAAACTTGAAACCTAAGCACCAGCCTCCCCATGTCACAGACGGGGGGGGGGGAAACTGAGGCAGACACTGTGTGGCAAAGCAGGTCCCATAAGAGGTGGGCGGTGAAGCTAGGGGGTGGAACCCAGGAGTCCTAGCTCCTCGTTCTGTGCAGCAGGTCATTCAGCAGTACGAACGGGCAGCTTTTGGAGAAAATTTCTTTGCTCCCTAATTGAAGTTTTAATGAATTCTTATGACAAGCAGTTCTGGGGAGGGCCGGTCTGTCTCTCCATTTGCTCCTCATGGGAAATACGCTGTAGCCAGCTGGGCAGGCCCTTGCATTACCTGCTGGGTGGAACGGTTCTCATGCCCCGATGAGAATTTTGTCAGCACATGCAGAGTTAACTAGCGTCCTCCCAAGTGGGCAGCAGCCTGCAGAAGAGAAGGAAGGTAGCAACAGGCTGTAGGAGAGAGAGAGAGACAGAGAGAGGAGGAAGATGGCACGAAGCTACGGGAGGATGTGACAGCGTTGCGGTGGAGAGAGAGAACATGGATGGGCATCAGGCCACACGAGAGAAGGTGAGTGGGCAGTGCCTGTAGGAGTGCCAACGACAGCCACCTGTAGGCAAGCCGCAGCGGTTGACAGGAGAGAAGGAACGTGGCATGAATCCAGAGTAAAGGAGGGAGCGTAGGAGAGGGGAGGGGGGGAGAGACGGAAGAAGCCATCCAAAGGAGGGAAGAGCATGGAAATTGGCTATCGGAGATGGAGTGAAGGTGGCACAAGGTTATCACGGAGGAGAGAAAACTGGGGATCGAAACTGCAGAGGTAGAAGGACGTTTCATTGGCCTCCTCTCCTCTTTATCGTCTCTCCCACTCCCCATGGTTCTATCAGCAGGCGGCCTAGGCATAAACTCGGCTTCCAAGAGGCCTCTGCTTGGAGGAGAAAAGGAAGCCTCCTGTAAGGAATCAGGGCTTGAACTGGCGTCTTGCGGGGGGCAACTGGCTCCCCAGTACCACCACTGTGCTCTAGTCAGAGTTTGGGTTTCCCTGTAGGGTTTTCCCATGCCAACCAGGCCACGCCCCTCCAGCCTTCTGATAGGCCCCTAGACCTCAGTTCTGTTCCACACCCTCCAGCTTCCTGATTGGCTGGCTGGTAGCATGCTGGTTGGCATGCTGTGCCCGGCTTCCTGATGCCCAGTCTTGCACCTTGTTCCAATTTCCAGCCTGGCTTCTGTGTCAGATCTGATCCCCATTTGGACCCTGGCCTGACCCCACACTGTCCTGACCCACTTTTGGCCCCCTGATCCTGCTCTACTAATTACACCCCAGACCCAGTCACGCTTGAGACCTCAAAGCACCAGCGACTAGCTTACATGGGCATCTGGGTCTAGCACAGAGCTGACATATCAATCACACTTAAACCCCACCCCCTGACCTGGAAGTCCCACCCCCTTGGTGTGGCTGGCGGATGCTGTAAATCCCTTCTCCCTGGAACTTCCATGAGCCTGACCAGAAAAGTGGTTGTGTGACCTCTCTAAGAGCTCCTCCCACTGCCCTCGACCAATCGACATGGATTTTGTCCCTGTAGGCCTGTCCCCCCCAAAAAAAGAAGAGTTGAGCCAATCAAGTGTCATTTCCAGGGTAGGATGGCTTGCCAAAAAGGGGTCGTGTGAGGAGGCTGCGGCCTCTGACTCAGATCTGGCCACTGTCGTCCATGCTGTCATCGCCTCGAGGCTAGATGACTGCAACGCGCTCTACATGGGGCTGCCCTTGATGACTATTCAGAAGCTGCAGCTGGTGCAGAATGTGGCGGCTCAGTTCCTTCCAGGGACGAGTCCCCGGGAGCACGTTACACTGGTGTTCTGAAGTCTGCCCTGGCTGTCTATCGATTCCCGGGCACAATTCAAGGTGCTGGTTTTGACCTTTTAAAGCCCTAATCAATCTGGATCCCATAAGTGCCTGTCCTACCATGTCCCATTGCGGCCCCTACGGTCGGCTGGGAGCGCCCTCTTGCAGGTTCCATCTGCTACCCTTGTCCGTGGGACGTGGGGGCGCAGGAGGGCGTTCCCAGTTGCTGTCCCAGTTCTGTGTGGAACTCCCTTCCTCAGGGGTTTTGCTTGAGGCCGAGCCTGGCCATTACTGGCGATGGTGCGAGACCTTATTTGAAAAAGCATTTAGCGGGTGGGGATAAATAGAGGTTGTTTGGTGGGTTTGGGTGGGTTTGGAAGGGGGGGAGGATTTTGGGGGGAAGGGTGTGGGAGTTTTTTAGGAATGTTATTCCTGGTTTATGAATTGTCGTTTCAAGCCGCCCTGAGCCATTGTGGGATGGGCGGCATATGCATTTAAATAAATAAATAAGCACCCTCCAGAGGTGGTGTAAACCCTTTTTTTATTTGGAAAGGATTTTGGCGGGCGGGGATCGGGGTTGGTTGAGTTTTTGGGTAGGGTTGTGGAGGAAGGGTGGGTGTTTTGAGGTGAGGGTGGGAGTTCTTATTGTGTGCATTTTATTCTTTTATGCAGTGTGCAAGCCAACCCTCAGCCTCCGTGGGAAGGGCAGCATATAAATGTCAGTCAATCAATCAATGTGACCCCTCTAAGAACTCCGCCCAGCCCAACCTCAGTCAGTCTGCTTGGAGTTTAGCCCTCCTAGCGCTTCCTTGAGAGAAGGGGTGAACCAATCAGGAGTCATTTCTGGGGTAGGATGACCCAGTCGGAAGGGGTTCAGGTGACCTCCCTCCTTAGAACTCCTCCCACTTCCCTTGACCAATCAGCACAGGTTTCAGCCTTTTAGGACCTTCCTGAGAGATGCAGGGCGAAGCCAATCAGATGCATTTGTGAGGTAGCATGACCCAGCCAGAAGGGGTTGTGTGACAGACACACACACACACACACACACACACATACACACACATACGCACACACACATGCCACTAAGAAGTCCTCACTCTCCCTTGACCAATCTGAAAGGTTTAGAGGTGTGTAGGCCTGCCCCAGGGGTCAGATGGGTCCTTCTAGGGGTTACCCATTGGGTGTGTGGTAGCACCGCCCACATTTAACTCTCACATATGAAACAGACTATTTTGTGAGGGGCAGACATGTCGGAACGTCGCGGAGATCAGAGAGGTAACCTGGAGCCCTTTACCACAACCTTGGCTTCTCTCTCACCATCAGCCTTGCCGAGACGCCTACACGAAAAACGCAAGAAAAGTAAAAGCCCAATGGCTTTCCTCAGTGACACAACCCCAATGAGAGCTTCTGGAGTTTAGACCCTCACCAGGGCTGAGAAACTTCAAGAGAAAAAGCTATAAGAGTGAAAGTTCAGAGAATGGGAACACCAAGACCAGCTCTCTGGACAAAGTTCTTTTTAGCACTCTTGTCCATGATGAAGAAACCCATAAAAGCATGACCGCCGACAAGGAGCCAGATACAGCGGATGGTCAGGAGTGATGGAAGGTGGGTTTCCCTGGTCAACACCTCCAACCAGAGACGAGTCATAGTCTGGTACAAAGGTTTTGTTTTCAGGATGTAATGGGGTGGTTAAAAGACGTGACGACGTAACAGGGTGCAGGGTTTGCCTGGCGTAAGTCCTCTCAGGACAAAAAACATGCCAGGGCCTTCCAGTTTGTCTTCAGACTCTTCTACGAGGTCTGAGGTGTTTGAACCGGCATCTTTGGCAAGTCAAACCTCACCATAGTTTGATGTCATAAACTCAAATCTTTGTACCTGTGACTCTTGTCCCTGGTTTATTGTGTTGCTTGGAGAAACCCCATCTCCCATCCCCCCCCCCTCCAACCACAGTGTTGGGGGGGATGGATCAAAAGTCCAGAGATCAAAAGCCGTCTTGGCTGTACCTGGCTCCTCACTGGCGTTCATGCTCACACGGTTTTCTTCATTATGGGTAGGAGTGCTAAACGGAACTTTGGCCAGAGGGCGAGTCTCAGCATGCTCCTTCTCTGCACTTTCACTAATATAGCATTTTCTGTTTAAGCATTTCAGCTCTGGTGGGGGTCAGGACCTACTAAATTCCAGAAGGTCTCATTGGGATTGTGTCACTGAGGAAAGCCATTGGACTTTTATTTCTGTTGCTTTTTTCATGTAGAAGTTTCAGCAAGGTCGATGGTGAAAGAGACGCCAAGGTTATGGTGAAGGGCTCCAGGTTGCCTCTCTGTTCCACACAGCCGTTCAGACATGTCTTCCCCTCACAAAATGGCCCCTTTCATATGCGGGAGTTAAATGTGGGTGGTGCTACCGCACACTCAATGGGTAAGCCCTAGAGAGACCCACTTGTCCCCCAGGGCGGATGTACATGCCTGAAAACCTTTCAGATTGGTCAAGGACGGAGGGAGGACTTCTGGGGTGTGTGTGTCACACAACCCCTTACGGCTGGGTCACTCTACCCCACAAATGCCATCTGATTGGGTCCCCCACATCTCTCAGGGAAGTTCTAAAAGTCTGAAATGTGGGTTGACTGGTCGAGGGCAGTGGGAAGAGTTCTTAGAGGGGGGTCATATGAATCCCTTCCAGCTGGGTCATCCTACCCTCAGAAATGACACGGGTTGGTTCACCCCTTCTCTTGGGGAGGTGCTAGGAGGGCTGAAACCAAGCCAACTGGTCGAGGGCTGTGGGCGGAGTTCCATGACCCCTTTTTCACAAGCCAATCCATCCTACCCCAGAAACGACACTAGATGGGCTCAATTCTTTTTGAGGGGGGCAGGCCTGCGAGGACGAAATCCATGCTTATTGGTCGAAGGCAGTAGAGGAGTCACGTGATCCCTTTTTTCCAGTCAGGGTCACGTCACACATGCCCTGCAAGTTCTACCTTCTAGGGAGGAGGGACTTCTGGCACCTGTCAACCACCATGGGGGCAGGACTGCCAGATCAGGGGGCACGGTTTGAGTTTGATTGATGAGACACCCATTGACTACTAGTGGGAAGGCTCTGTAAAGCCACATGGCAACTCTCCCAAACTTGCGGGATTGGTAGGCCATGCTCCTATGTCTGGATAAAAGTCCTATCCCCCAAAGGCTGCCCATAAAGAGGAGATAAAGGAGTGGTTGCGAAGACAGATACCCACATAGGGAGCTGGATCAGTTGCACTTTCCTGCTATTTTAAAGGGAGAGGGAGCTAGAGGGAAGACCTGTCTCTGCCCAGGTCCTAGGAAAGTGTCCCTCCCCTCTCTACCCTTCCCTGCTCTCTGACGACACAGCTCCTGGTGAGGACTCGCCGATCTCAAACCCAAGCCTCTGGGGGCTCCAGGCAGACACTAGCTTAGAGGGGGGTAAATTCAAGCCCAGGGGCTAAAGAAAGCCCTCATGGCTACTTTTGTGTGGGTTTTGTTTGGGTTTTTGGCCCTTTTCCAGTTCCTGGATCCAGTTCCTCCCCCCAAACACCGAGAGGCTGAGCTCAGGGGAAGGGAGCAGAGATGAGGGCAGGCACACAAGGAGAGGGGACAGATACATGGTCTGGACCCTCCTCTTCCTGAGCGCACGACCCCCCCCCCTTAAGCACCCTCACCTCCAACTTCTATGAGTCCCTCGGAGCTTGTGCTCATTTTCCCCCCTGTGGGGGCTGCTCTGACCCCAGGGAGTGATTCACAGACCCTGTCCCTCCTGCCTTCGAGTTGGCTGACTTAGCCCTGCCCTTGGCTGCCAGGGCTATATAAGAGCGGGACAGGAAGTAGGAAGTTTATCCAAGCAACATGGCAGCTAGCTGAACCTGTGATCCAACCTTCTGCTTTGAACTCCTGACTCTTGAGTGCTCCTGCCCTGTCCCCTGCCTCTTAATTGTTTTTGACTTCTTGGCTCCTGCTCACCAAGCTGCTTTGCTTTTCTGTTTCGGACTCTCTGGGCTAGACCCAACATTTTTCCTGACCACACCTTGAGTTTGCCCTCAGCTGTCCTTGGATTTTGAGCTCCCAGCTCTCACCCCGCTTCAGCTTATGGTCTGACCCCGGTCCCTGATATCTCTCTGCTCCAGCAACTCATTCCCCCAGTGGAAAGAGGGTGGGGGTGAATCGCGGTGGCTGGATCCCTCAGTTGCCTCTTTCCGGAAGGGATCCCGAGTCCCCATGTCACCTGCCCCCTAGGTCTGGGGCCTGGTGGAGGGGCTGCCCGCAGAGGTTGTTTGAGGAACAGGACTGGACTCCCCATTTCCTAGCTTGAAGGAGGTCACTGAGGGACATAGTTCCCCCAAATACGAGAGGCCCTGGGGCAACTTGTCCCCAGAGAAAGCAGCCCCGGGGATGCTCACCCATAAGTGCTATGTACGGGGCAATGGAATTATTTGGGTCCTTAATACCATGAAGTTTGTAGGCGAGGGCAGCTGCAGATCCCCCCCCCCCTTCCTGCAGCCACCATTTTGAATGAGCAAAGGGAACTCTGGGAGGAAGGGAGACCTTCCCTTAAATGTTTTGGAGGGAAGATGTCTAGAGGCATCTGTCCCAAATTGACAGTTGTGGAGTACTCTCTAAGGACACACCCCTGGGTAGGGACCAGCGGAGGGGAGAACTGAGAGGGAGGCATAGCAGATACACACCTGGCATCACTGCTTCCTCTTGACCACTTGCCGCAGGTGCAGCTCACTCTCGGCTGCCACAATGGGCTGCTCGTTCTGCAGGTGGTAGTTGATCAGGTGACTGATGCTCTCAAATAGGACATCCTTCGTCCTCACCTGAAGGGACAGGAGAGGAAGGTGTTAGGACAGTGGGATGGAGGGTGCAGGAGGATACACAATGGATAAGCCATTGTGTACTATGCACTATGCAGCACTATCCTAGCCTCTGTATAGCGCAGCGCCACCACTAGAGGGGGACAGAGCGCCACAGCCTCCTGTGTGGACCAAGCACCGTCACTAGATGGGGACAGAGCGCCACATCCTCCTGTGTGGCCCAAGCACCCCCACTAGAGGGGGACAGAG
>QEPC01008752.1:1151967-1166284 GCA_003113815.1 Sphenodon punctatus | reverse complement strand
GGGGGACAGAGCGCCACAGCCTCCTGTGTGGCCCAAGCACTCCCACTAGAGGGGGACAGAGTGCCACAGCTTCCTGTATAGCCCAGCGCTGCCACTAGAGGGGGACAGTGTCTTAGCCACCTGTGTGGTCCAAGCACCGCCACTAGAGAGGGAGAGAGCGCCATAGCTTCTTGTGTGGTCCCACCGCTGCCACTAGAGGGGGACAGAGCACTTCGTCCTCTTGTGTGGCTTCCTTTCACACAGTAGTAGGATCCTTACCACTCCCTCAGGATCCACAAGCAGTAGGTGCTTGGGCTGCCCACTGTGCATGCCGGTCAGGACGTACTGCCCCGGGTTGGTGATGCTGTCCCTCACTAGGAAGTCCCCGTCCATCTGCAGCAGCTTCTCAGCATCGCGCCGGCTCATTTTCCCGTGGTACCATGGCTCCCTCTTCAGCTGCTCTTCCGTGGGGGCGATGGGAGCCTTCCGGGTGGGCGGGCTAGGCCACTTGTCCTCAATGGGGGGGCTGCTGTGGCCACTGCCAGCGGCTGCCGAAGATTCATGAAGCTTCAGGTCATCTTCAAAAGGCCCTGGGGGAGAAAGGGACGGAAAGTGGACTAAACTGTGTGGCATCTTTCTAAACAACGCCACATCTCTAGCTCCCCTGGCTGAGCTCTCATTACTGGGGCATTGGTCCCCATACTTCAGGGCATGTGCTGATCACCAGCTAGCCCTATGCTAGCTCCCTTAAAGGACCTGATTCCAAACCCATGACATTAAAAGCCCCCAATAATGTCAGTAGCATTTGGACTGGGCCTTCAGGAATATCCCAAAAGGAGACTGCTTCTGTGCTAAGGGACTTTCATATGGTCAGGGCGCAGGGACCACGTTCACTGCATTGGCAGCAATGGGGGAAATATGGTGAACACGGTTCCCTGCGTATGGTTCATCATACATGCAGTTGCTTTCTTTTCTATTAATGAAAGCCTACATTTAGATTGTGTTTAGTTTTGATCCCAACTAGTTATACAACAGGTAGACATCAAGGATCTAAATTACAATGCTGGTACATTAAATCTATGTGGTGACCACACCTTGAGTATTGTGTGTAGTTCTGGTCACCACATCTAAAAATAGATAAAGTAGAACTGGAAAAGGTGCAGAGAAGGGCAACAAAAACGATCAAGGGTAAAGAAGGATTTCCGTACGAAGAGAGGTTTGGTAGGATAGAGCTATTCAGCTTGGAGAAGAGATGATTTGAGAGGGGATATGACAGAAGTCTATAAAGTCATGAGTGGCATGGAACAAGTAAATCGGGAATGGTTATTTACCCTCTCAAATAATACTTGAACTAGGGGACACTCCATAAAACTAACCGGCAGCAGATTTAAAACCAACAAAAGGAAGTACCTTTTCACGTAGGGCTGAAAGAGAAACAAAAAAAATTCTGACGAGTAAATTTCCAATTCCGAGACCAAGGACTTGGTCCCAGAATGAATTCTTGGGCGAGAAAATAAAATATTTTTTTAAAAATTCATTGCACATATACAAAATGGCCACCAGGCTGTTTTGCACATGTGCAAAATGACCGCTTACCTTAACCAAAATGGCAGCAATAGTGTCGCCGCCATTTTGGTTATGGGCAGTGGATTGCCAATGTGCAAATGGCCACCAGACTGTTTTGAGGATGCGCAAATGGCCGCTGCCCTTAACCAAAATGGTGGTGATGCTATTGCTGCCATTTTGGTTAAGGGCGGCGGCCACTTTTCCACATCCACAAAACAGTTTGGAACTGGCGGCCATTTGTGCATGCGCAATTAATTTTTTTTTATTTTTAAAATTTTTTATTTTCTTTGCCGAAAACTTGGCAAAACTGTCCCCGATCTCAATTCAGCCAAGACAAACGGAGAACCAGTATTTCAATGAGATTTCTCACTGTTGTAAGATCTCATTTCAGGCTTAATTTTCACTCACAACACACAGTTAACTTGCGGAACTTGTTGCTGGAGAATGTTACAAAGGCTACCAGTAGCATAGCTGGATTTAAACGCGGAATCGATAAACTCTTGGACAATAGGTCCATCAATGGCTTTTAGCCAAGTAGGCTGGGAATCTTTTTCTAATTCTCACAGTTGCCCCACAGGAGCGAGAAGTTCCCCCGCCCTGAGGTGCCGTAAGGCTGGAGGGAGCGGGATAGAAGTTCTTAAATAAATAAATAAATAAATGCCTGCTCCAAGGCAGGGGTGGGAAACCTCGCACCCGGGGGCCAAATGCGGACTGGTGGCATTTTTTATTTGACCCCTTTCTAGTGCTTAGATCTAATTCCTACCCTCAAGCAGTGAAAGGCTGAGCTCATGGTAAGGGAGTAGCAATGAGGGCATGCGCGCCAAGGAGAGGGGACAGATCCATGACCCTCCTCTCCCTGAGCACCCCCGTCCTCAACTTCTGTGCAGCCCTCGGAGCTTGGACTCATTTCCCAAGTGATCCCAGCAAGGGAAAGGGTTTCCCTGCCCGTGACCTAAAGGCTCAGCGGGTTCTCACCAAGTAGCGGGGGGGGGGGGCATTGACCCTGTTTTATACCAGACTGTCCTGTTTTTTGAAGGGTGTGTCCATTGTCCTTTATTTACATGTTTTTGTCCTGTTTTTCTACATGCTGCCGGCGCTGCCACTTTCATGACTGCCAGGCGGAAACAGTGGTGTTAGGACCGCCACTTTCATGACTGCCAGGCAGAAACAGTGGTGTTAGGACCGCCACTTTCATGACTGCCAGGCGGAAACAGTGGTGTTAGGACCGCCACTTTCATGACTGCCAGGCTGAAACAGTGGTGTTAGGACCGCCACTTTCATGACTGCCAGGCGGAAACAGTGGTGTTAGGACCGCCACTTTCATGACTGCCAGGCGGAAACAGTGGTGTTAGGACCGCCACTTTCATGACTGCCAGGCGGAAACAGTGGTGTTAGGACCGCCACTTTCATGACTGCCAGGCGGAAACAGTGGTGTTAGGACCGCCACTTTCATGACTGCCAGGCGGAAACAGTGGTGTTAGGACCGCCACTTTCATGACTGCCAGGCGGAAACAGTGGTGTTAGGACCGCCACTTTCATGACTGCCAGGCAGAAACAGTGGTGTTAGGACTGCCACTTTCATGACTGCCAGGCGGAAACAGTGGTGTTAGGACCGCCACTTTCATGACTGCCAGCATGTGGACCCGGAGGTGAGCCAGCAGTCCCAGCACAGCGGGGAGGGAGTAGTGCTAGGATTACCGTAGCGTCCAGATTTTCCAGGACACGACCACTTTTTTGATCCGCTCAACCCCCCATCCGCGTGGATTTTTCAAATATGCCCCCATGGCTGGGATTTTGCTAGTACCGCTGCATTCCCTTCCCCACTCCTTGCCCAGCTGGGGGAAGGAGTCCTGAGTCAGTTGTGCTCTTCCTCCCCCACAGACCACCCTCCCATGTCCTGTATTCTGCGGATGCATCAGTGGCACCAAGGAACTTCTGAGAACTTCGTCAGGTTCTGATTGAGGCCAGTTAAGGGAAAGCATCTGAGGCAACGCAGGGCCCAAGGCCGTTGGCCGTTTCGTTTGCCTTTAGGCCACCCCTGTCTTTAGCAGCTGCATTTGAACTGCCTGGGGGAGTCACAGTTTGGCCCTCCCTGGTATAAATGGGCCTTAGCCCAGTATTGTCCTTAGCTGACACAGCAGCAGAATTTCAAATCTAGCTCTCCAGGGTTTCCAGCAGAGGCCTCACCCAGGCACACTACCTGAGACCCCCCAGGATCCCCAGCAGAGGCCTCACCCAGGCGTGCTACCTGAGACCCCCCAGGATCCCTGACAGAGGCCTCACCCAGGCGGGCTACCTGAGACCCCCCAGGATCCCCGGCAGAGGCCTCGCCCAGGCATGCTACCAGAGACCCTCCAGGATCCCCGGCAGAGGCCTCGCCCAGGCGTGCTACCTGAGACCCCCCAGGATCCCCGGCAGAGGCCTCGCCCAGGCACACTACCTGAGACCCTCTAGGATCCCCAGAAAAGACCTCACCCAGGCGTGCTAACAGAGATCCTGAATCAGATATGCTGGGAATTGAATTTGGGACCTTATACATGCAAAGCATGCGCACTACCACCTGAGCCACGGCCTACCCCAATGGTGTTGGCGTTGCGTTGGTGTTGGCATTGGTTATTTATTTATTTATTTGGTCTAATTGACATGCCACCCTTCCCAATGAGGCTCAGGACAGCTTACAACATATAAAACCAGCTAAAAATCCCCTTAACGCCCTCCGACCCATCCCACCTAGAGCTGCAGCGGGTAGCACATTTGCTACCCGTGAGTAATCATTTCCATTTGGGGCATCCCCAGCAGGCACCCGCTGCCCCAAAATGCAGGTATTACCGGGGCACCCTAGGATGCCAATCCTGGCACCCATGGCTCCCCGAGCTGATTTACCTCACCACCGAACTGCTGCTCTTCTGGTTCTGGTCACTGCTCCTCCCCAGCCGACGCGCTGCTCAGCTGAGCGGGGAATTTTCCCACTCGGCTTTTTCTGAGCAGGGGGAGGTGGGGGAGAGCAAAGAGGCCTCTTCCCATATACATGCACCCCCCTAATGGGTCCCCTGTTCCCAGGGGGGATCCCTATCAGAGGAGTGCATAGGTCCTGCGTGCACCCTCATTTGGGGTCCCCTGGGAATGAGGGACCCATTATGGGGGTGCACATCTATAGGAAGAGGCCACTTTGCTCTCCTCCACGTATATGGGAAGTGGCCTCCTCACTTCCCCCCCCCCCTAAAATATTAATAAGGAGGTTCCCGCTCAGCTGAGCAACCAAGGTATGTCGGGAACCCCAAATTCAACCCGGTTGCAGCTCTCATCCCACCCAACCCTATGGAATCGCCAGTAGGGAGAGGATCACGCCGCCACCCCCCAATCAATGCCCTCCACTTCCATTCAAGCATGGTCTACTCTTGGCAGTGTGACCCAGAATACTCTCTCCAATTCCTGGGCTCCTTGCGCTCCATATCCCAAGCGCAGTGCGAGTTCGCTTTAACCAACGCCCGGTTTTCAGAAGGCTCTTTCCCACGTCTGTGAGTGGATGATGCATTGTGATTGCTATGTCGGTTTAATCCCCGCACTCTGATCAGCTCCCCAAACCTTCATTAGCCTTTCTCTAAAGTCTCATTTGTCTCTCTTATCCTTTCTCTTGAAGCCGGCAACATTGCCGGATGGGCTGGTGATAGAAATGAGGGGAAAGAGATGGGGAGGGACGGCGCCGTCCCCGGAATGAAAGAGAAATGGGTGAGTTTGGTGGCTTTTGATCAAGCTTTTAAACTGGCTAGGAAAGGCACCGCAGCCGAGGACGCACCGGAGAGCATGGGCCTATTAATAATACGCCTCATTGAAACGGCAGAGAGTGTTCTGCCGTCACCATCTCGTTAACCCTCACTCTGTCCCCGGGAGGTAGAGATGACTGTTCCCATTATAAAGATGGGGGATTGAGGCAGCGAGACTCTGAGGATACACGGTCTATGGCGTGGGTGGACGAGGGAACAGGTAAAGGGGGACACACACAGCCATGGGCGTCAGGAGAGGAAGTGCCAAGGGGGGCTCCCTGGGCACCCCTGGCTCCTATCAGGCCCTGCCCCTTGTGGGTGTCATAACACCCAGCTTGTGCCCTGCTCCCAGTGCCCCACCCCCTACCATGACAGACAGCCATGGAAGCCAATGAGGCACAGCCATGGCAGCTGCCCAGCCTGGGACAGAGATGGCATGCTGCAGCAGATGGAGCAGGGACCGGGATCGGGGCTTCCGTCAGGTCACTCTGAGGCTGCTGCTTGGGGCAGCAACTTGAAGGGGACGGTTCTCTTGGCCCCAATCCAGCTGTCCTACTCCCATGGCTGCAGCTCTGCACTGGAGCGGGGCAACAAAGGCTCCCCTTCACCCGATCCAGCATGGAGCTAAGTGGTGGCGGTGGCAGGATGGAGGGAAATCCTGTTGCTCCACACCGGCTCAGGGGGAAGGGCCACTTAGGGTGGCAAGTTGAAGGGGGTGCTTCTCCTGCCCCCCCTCCAGTCATTGCCAAGCTTCACGGTGGGGGGCAGGGGCAGCATCTGCCTGGGGTCCCCGAGGACAGTAAATAACCTTGTGCCAGCCCTGGTGGGGACTCCCTTCGCCCCACCCTTTTCTGACAAGACCACGTTCCTTTCTAAGCATCATGGGCCACGATGCTTGAAAAGGGGCGTGGTTACGTCAAAAAGGGGCGGGATGAACCACCTTTCCTACCACTTGCCTTCTGCAAACGCCCTTGGGCAAGGTCGGAATTGGGCCAGGGTGGGTAGGAGCCTAGTGGCAGTTCTGAGCAGAGTGGATGCAGGGGCGGAGCTGATTCGGGGCAAGGAGTAAAGCACAGAGTGTATGAAAAGGGCAAGGGATCAGGAGAAAACAGGAAATGATGGGTTGAGGCCAGATGTTCCTCCCAGCTTCCCGATGCTACCAGCCGGCCGTCTCTCCTGTCTGGCAGCTAATCACGAAGCTGGGAGACGGGGCAAGGGCTGGGACCAGACAGCAAGGGCATTGCAGCAGGGCGCCAGGACAAGAACAGCAAGGCCTGAGCCTTGGGGGGGGGGGGCTGGTTCCACTTAGGGATGCAGATTTGAGCCTCGGTCCTGACCAGAGTGACTCACTGGTTTGGGAATAAGGAGGACCCTATGCCCCAAAACACTTCCTCAAAAATCCCCACCCATGACCTGGTTCCCCCCTCCCCCCCAACACACACACAGAGTCCCCTGCTACCTGTGGAGGGAGACCCCCATGATGTCATCAGGGCTAGAGGAGTCCCCCATTCCCACTGGATGGGGCCAAATGCTGGTTTAAGAGGTTTCTACTGCGATCCTAGATTTCCAAGCGGGTTATCTTTTCCCCCGTTAGGAATCTCCTCCAGTTCCCCCTTCTGGAGCTCTCCCAGCCTACCAAGGTCTATGCGGTTACACCATCCACAAACCCCTGTGCCTAGCCCTGCAACGGAGCGGATAACCTGCCCCAGGGTGTCTGTTATTGGTGGGGGAAGGTGTTGTATCATGACTCATCAGTTGTGCCCCCCCCCCCCCCCCCCCCACAGATTTCCTCTCTGTTCCCCAGCGCTCTTACTCATATCAAAAAGGTCCTTCTTGGGGCTGTCCTCAGGCACCCCGTATCCAGCGGCATCTGCCTCCCAGGCATCCAAACTCTGCGTGTTCACGTACATGTGCTCTTCGTAGTCCCGGGAGCCCAAGGGCCTGCTGTCTGCTTGGAGGTAGCCATCGCAGCTCTGGCCTGGAAGATAAGCAGGGTCTCAGCTTCATCAGGCCCTGTGCCAACGCAGCACAGAATCTAGCCATGGAGCGGCCAAGCCGTAGATCATCATCTATTGGTAGATCATGCTTTGGGGAGTTGGGAGGACCAGCCCCTCAGAGATCGTCTCTGGGGGGAGAATGGGACTGCTGTCCCAGGGTGTCTCTGGGCTACTCCAGAGCCGTGTATCCCAGTTCTGGGCCTGGATCTCTCTTAGAGAGTGCTCTTCCCTCCCGTGGCCGGTTCGGCTGAGTGTCAGTAAGCGAGGTCTATGCCTGGAGCCAGAAGGAGAAGGCCTCGTAGATCGCCTGAGATTCACAAGGGGCTCACGTGCACCGTAAGTCTGGCCACCCGCCCTATAGAACCCTGCAGTCTGACCCAATGGAACCTAACTGGTCCCACTGGGCTTGGGTCAGGACAGACACACTCATGACCCAAAAGTAGGGATGTGCGAACGCGGTTCGGAAGTTCAGAGTTCAGACCGGACTCGAATAGTTCGGTCGACCGAACCGAACTTTCGAACCAAACTCGAATTCGACCGAACTGTTCGGTTGAATCCGAACCAGTTTGGAAGGCCAAAAAACCCAGTTTTGAATGTACAAACTCGGTTTCGAAGTTCGGAATTCAACTGAACTCGAATAGTTCGGTCGACTGAACTGAAGTTTCAAACCGAACTCGATTTTCAAACCGAACCGAATTTCCGAACTTGGTTCTGTTCGCACATCCCTACCCAAAAGCTCCTAGAGCTGGTAGGTGGGCAGGCTACTCACCAATGGGAGACCCCTTCCCCACAGAAGGCGGCTGTGACATCATGGTGCTCCATGGGGGTGGGTGGGGATGACCATATTAGAACATACCTTAGCCCTGCCTCTTTTCTGACATGGCCCCACCCCTTAAGGAGTGTCATGATGCCATGTGCTACATTTGGGCATGGTCATGCCAGAGAGGGCGGAGCTAAGGCATTCCTCCATTCATTTTTTACCACAGCCCCACCCTGCCCTGAATGCTGTGATGGCACAGCACTCCACTGAGGCGTGGCCTTGCTGGAGAGGGCGGGACCGTGATGTCATGCACTCCATGGGGGCATAGCCATGCGAGAGTGGGCGGGGCTATGGCATTCCCACCCCTTTTCTGGTGTGGCCGCACTCTGTGGGGCGGCTGGACCACCCAATCCCATTGTGCCAGTGACCCCAAGAGCCTGGCTGCATTGGACTCCTCATGCCCCGATTTTGGACCCAAGCAGGCCTCTATATCCTGGAAATTCAGGACCCGTCATTGGCGTGGGCATCCTACAGCATCATGCAGCCCTGGCTACAGCATCTGAGTTCACACAGTGAGGCCAGTCCTGGCCTGATCTGCAGCATGTACCGTGACTGTCAATGTCCCAATGTGGGCCTGGGTGGCTGTTCTGGTCTCGTCTAGCAGGAGAGCCGGTCTGTGAAAGAGGAAAATTGAAAGCTGGTTGCTGGCGAGGCCATTGCCCTGGGTCCCCCACTGCGGAGGGCCCCATAGAAAGTGTCAGCCCCAGTAGCTTCAGGATCCACTTCTGACCCTTGAGAGCAAGTGTGGTGTAGAGGCTAAGTGTGCAGAACCTGGACCTGAAGGTAGGGGGAGCCCCCGGTTCAAGTCTTGCCTTAGCCAGAAACTCACTGGGTAACCTCCGGCCAGTCACAATATTCTCTCAGCCTAACCTACCTCCCAGGGTTGTTGTGAGGCTTGAAAGTAGCGTTAATCAGTTCTATGTGAAGTGCTCTGAATGCCATGGCAGGGGGGTGCTATATAAAAATGATTATTACTGTACAGTGGGGAGCCCCACCGAAGGCCTGCCGGAGAATTGGGGGCGCGAGCTCCAGAGGCGGGGGTGGGGTTCCGCAGAAGTAGTCATGGGAGAAGGCAGGTCTGGGAGAATCCCACAGAGTCATCCCCTGCCCCCATCCTGCTGCTGTGCACTGCTCCTACAATTCCTGAGGTGAACTCTGTCCGGGAAGGCACTTCCACAGGGCCCCAACTGAGAGGCCCTGGAGCCCCATCCCCGCCCCAGGTCCCGCTCCCCAGTCCTGGGTCCCGGCTTCCTTAGTTGGTTGCATTAGGATTGTCCCAAACACATTACAGCGGGGAGAAGGATCGGCCGGCCGCTGAACAGCAAAGACACCCACCCTCCATCCCATGACGCCAGAGACCTTCAGGGAGCTGTCCCCATCCTCAGCCCCGAGTATCCCAGCTCTCTGCCTGTCCAGGATGCACTAAAGGCTCGGAACGGAGAGGGGGCATCCTCTCTGCAGACCAGAACCTGGCTAAGCTTCCCATATCGGGGAAGGAAGACTTCAGATTCACCCCAGAGGAGAGGGGTACCCAGGCAGGAGGTCACCCGAGGGGATGATGGGAGTTCCCCTGGTTAGGAGCGGAGTCTCACCTGGCTGAAGTGACCCGGGCAGGAGGGCTGCGTATGAACATGACCCAACAGCGTGCCGTGCCGGAGCCGGGAATCCACCAGCCCCCCGAGGGGTGGCTCCTTCCCCGGGATGCTGTTGTAGTAGTTGTGCTCCGAGGTCTCCTCGTCCTCGCCCCAGGCAGATTCCTCCGACCCCATGACTCTACGCGCAGCAGAGAGTAGCAGAGATTGTGGGAGCAGCTTAAACGCTGGAGCCCAAGGCTTGCCAGTCCTCAGAGCATAGCGCCACCCAGTGGCACCCGAACACCCGGCACCGACGGCATCCTGGAAGCTAGGGCCCACCTCTGCGTGCACTTACAACTGTCTCTCCCGATGTTCACCTCTCCCTTGTCTCCCCCTCCCCTGTCTCTTAGATTATAAGCCCCCTGGGGCAGGGACCTATCTATAACTATTGATTGTACCATGCCACGTACACTGCTGGCACTATATAAACAATAATAAATAAATAAAATAATAACAATATTATCCAGAACCATCCTACCCTCCCATCAGGCATCTGCAACCGGGCCCTCTTAGCACCCAAAGCCAGGCCATCCTGACGTTCACCCCAGCCCAGCGAACGTGGCAGCATTTCCCCTCCACTAGTCCCATCCTGGATGGGATTTGAAATGGGGTCTGCTGTGCCCAGACGGAGATTTTGACCACATGGCCACGAATCTGAAGCAGCCTTCCAGGTCTTAAGCCCCACCCCCGGGCTCTGATTGGCCAGGCCTGGTCTGCGTAGGCGTGATTGGTGGAACCCGATAAATAACTTCCGTGGCTTTGTCGGACATAACCAGTGGCCTCAGTCTGCCCGGCCTTGCTCCTTATCTCCGATCCCTCTGCTTGGCCGTTGCTTCTTCCTGATGCCGGTTCTCAATTTCTGCTGGGCCCTTCCCTCTGCCTTGCCTGTCGTACCTGCGCCAGCCCTGCTCCGCTCTGCTTTAGGAGGACTGGCTGACTAGATTGTGACCCTGGGCTACGAGCTCTGCCTGGTCTCGTCGATGCGCCTCAGACCTCGCCGCTCCTCACCTGGCCTCATTTCTGACCAGTGACCACGCACCTTCCTGCACTAAGATGCTCGTGCAGACTGACCTCTTGGACCTCCGGCCTACTCTCCACCTGAGACCAGTAGCATAGGTACAACTGTGGTGCAAAGAATCTCAGCTGATCCTGGACTTGGGGGGTGGTAGGTGATTTGTAAGCAGCCTGAATGCTAACCCCTGCCCTGGATACTTCCCACCCCTCCCGTGCACTTTTCTTTAAGGGGCCCATAATTTGGATCTGAGCCTAGGCCCACCCCTACAGCGTTGCTATGTCCCTTTCTGAGACGCTGCCCTAGGGATGGAGAAACTCAGGCCCGGGGGCCAAATGCAGCCTGCATCTAGTTGGCCCCTTTCTAGTTCCTGGATCTGGCCCCTGGATCCTGTTCCTACCCCAAAGCACTGAAACACTGAGCTCAAGGTAAGAGCGCAGAGAGGAGGGCATGCGCACAAGAACAGGGGACAAATCTAGGGCACAGATCCATGAGCTGGACCCTCCTGTTCCTGAGCACGCCCCTTAACCACCCTCGTCCTCAACTGCTGTGTGGCCCTTGGAGCTTGTACTGATTTTCAAAGTGGCCCCTGGGAGGGAAAAGGTTCCCCAACCCCTGTGCTACCCCCGCGGCCAGGATCGTGTCTCTCCTAGATTGTAAGCCCCTCGGGGCAGGGACCTGTCTCTAATTCATTCTGGTCAGGTGACTAGCATATAAATCTGGCATGAAGGTCCGCCAGGGAAAGGAGGCTCTGGATCCTCGCCATCTTTGGGGCTGTGGAGGTCAGGGGTTACACGTCAGGGGGCACAGCAGTGTCAAAGCAGGTTCCTTCCCGACAAGGCGGAGCAGGAGGCCCAATTCCAGCGGCCCCCAAAGGCCTCGTGTGTCTCTCACGCATCGCCCCCCGCCTACCTGTCGGGCGGCACCACCACCTTGGGCGGGCTGTGCAGGTATTGCTTGAAGCGCAGCTCAAAGGCCTGCCCCACCGTGTTGATGACGCTCTGCGCCACGCCGTCACAGCACTCCAGGATGTGACACGCTGCAGACAGAGACGGAAAGACTCCAAGTCAGGTGGGCAGGGCATCCCGGATGCTGGACCGGCCCCTTGAACTGGCAACCCCGGTCAACCCTAGACTTGGTGGGACCCGGGGAAGGGCCTAGGGCAGCACGGGTTGTGTTGCCGGGGGAGAACGGCAAACACCACAAGAAGTGCCTGTCCTTGGAGCACTGCTGCCACTGCTCGCGGGGGGCCCTGGGAGCCCCACTGCCTCTGCTCCCATGAGGCATGGAGCCAGGTTTGGAACCCGCAGCACGTTATTCACCATGGCCCCTCAGGCTCAAACACTCCGCCCCTGGACGCTACGGGCCTTGATCCATGACACGTTATCATCCCCCCGCCTGCTCAAGAGCGCCCCCTGGAGGCTGCAGGGAAACACCGCTCTCACCTCTTTGGTTGATGGGATCCTTGGCAACATAAGCCACATAGTCCGTTGTGTCCTGTGGGAAGAGAGGAGTGGAAGGTGGGATTAGAGACACAGGGTTTAGTGCAGCACTTCCCAAACGGTTGGCCCGTGTGATGCCATCTTGAGAATTAAATATAATCCTGTAACAGCAACAGAGACATGCAGAGCCTATCAGATATCGGTCAAAATCACGACTCCATCGGCAGACAAGGAAACGTAGAAGGGGCAGGGCCATGTTGGAGGGGGTGGGGCAAAGGGACTGTCACACCCCTTCCTGACAACGCCACCCCGTACAGAGCGCTGTAATGTCACCACACTCTGCAAGGAACAGCTTTCCTCCCAGAGGGAGGGGGGCAGCCTTAGCTTCCAGCTTCACTCCATGGGGCCCTGCCCCAACATAACGCATGCCCCTCTCCTCTACCCCAGCCCATAGCGGGATAAACATTCCTCGCCCCTGCCCAAGGGAGAGAACTTGGTCTCTTGAGTCTGTTCAGTGGAGCAGATAGCATGGTCCTGAGCCTGTCAAAACAATGGGCAAGTGCCCGCCTACATTCCCTTTAACCGAAGTGGTGGAAGCTACCCCCTCTCGTCCCTTGTCCTTCTAGAGTCCACAAGCAAAACTGGAGCAGGCGGAAGGGGTGACTGGCACAGGCAGATGGGTGGGGAGGGGTAGAAGAGTAGACTAGCCCCTTCTGGGCCTTGTCCAAAGTTGACGCCATCGTGACCAGCCTGCACCCAGTACTGACTCAGGTGGGCTCTTCCAAGACAGGTCTGAGGTAATGATGTGACCCCACTCCTACAAAGCTCTATACGGTCACACTACCCCACAGGGGTGGGATCGTGTCAAGAAAGGGGTAGGGAAAATGCCTTGACCCTGTCCTTTTCCTGCCGTGGCCATGCCCCCATGGAACACTGTGATGTCACAGCGCTCCATGAGAGCGGAGCCTCCTGCCCACAGGGACCCTGGCCCAGAGGAAGTCCGAGGAGTCTGGACATGCTGGGACCCCTGGTGGCCTCTCCCATGGCCCTCCTCAATTGGAGTCACTTTCCTCAGGGACGTAGAGATGGTCGTGTTTGGGACCCCACTGAGAGGGAGTGGGGGACCACCCTGTTACCTCAGTGAAAATGAGGTAAAAATGGGTGCCACTGTGGGGCCCCAGAAGTAGGGAAACTAGTGGAGCATGGGCCGGTCACCCTGTGTTAAGGCCGGCCACGGTCAGCAAGTCTTCCAAACCAAGCCCAACAGGACCAGCTGGCTCCCATAGGGCTCAGTCCAATCTGCAGGGCTGTACCGGAAAGGGGGAAGGGGAAGAGAGAGGAGAAGCGGGTCCAAGTTCACCCCCTCCCATGAGCCGCCCTTACCGTATCTCCTCCCGAGGCGAAGGAGATGGACTGCATGTGATGGTTGGCGATGATCTGCATGGGACAGAAAGACAGAGACGGGAATGAGGGCGCTTTGCTGAAGGCGATTGGGAGGTCCATGCAGCAGCCTCCTGAGGGCTACTCAGGATCTCGCATCATTCTTCACCTCGAAGTTCGACAAGATCTGCCAGGACACTGCCTCCCACCCATCTCCTCTTCCCACTCCCTCACCACCCCTCCCCCTCGCTTCTCGCCTCCTTCCCCCCGGCCTCCCTTGAGGAAGTCTCCACTCTGAGCTCTTCCTCAAACCCCTCCACCTGCCCTCTTGACCCAATCCCCTCCCGCCTCCTGACCTCTATTGCTCCCACTGTTGTCCCCCCCTCTACATGTCATTAATCTCTCCCTCTCCACTGGCTCCTTCCTCTCCACCTTCAAGCATGCCACTGTTTCTCCCATCCTCAAAAAGCCCACCCTGGACCCATCCGACCCCTCTAGTTACCGACCGGTCTCCCTCCTTCCCTTTGCCTGGAAGCTTCTGGAACGTGTTGTCTACTCCCGCTGCCTGGACCTCCTCTCTGCCAATTCCTCCCTGGACCCTCTTCAATCTGGCTTTCGCCCCCTTCACTCCACGGAAACTGCCCTTGCCAAGATCACCAATGATCTACTTGTCGCTAAATCTAAGCGCCTCTACTCCATTCTTGTCCTCCTTGACCTCTCTGC
>QEPC01008752.1:1120261-1150956 GCA_003113815.1 Sphenodon punctatus | reverse complement strand
CTTTGACCACGTGCAGCCTCTCCTCTTCTCTCTTCACTGGCTCCCCCTTCCCGAACGCATCCAGTTTAAACTCCTGGTATTCACCTATAAAACACTTCACAGCCAAGCTCCCCGTTACCTCTCAGCCCTAATCTCTTTACACACTCCTGCACGTGCCCTCCGCTCCTCCTCCGTCCCTCCCTCACTCTCCCCCGTCTCCTATGCTCCCCCAACCGCCTTCGTCTCTTCTCCCTCGCTGCCCCTCATGCCTGGAACTCCCTCCCTACCCACAGCCGCCTCGCCTCCAGGCTCCGCACCTTCAAATCCCTCCTCAAGACCCACTTCTTCCGTGCTGCCTTTCCCAATGCCTGCTAGTTGCTTTCCCCCAATTACTTACAGTCTGCCCTCCTCTGCAGACTCCTGCCTAACTGTAACCAAGCCAAGCACGCGCACCTGAGACTTCGCAGCCGCTTGCATGTTTGTTTGCTTCTCCCTTGTCTTCCCTTTGTCCCCTCTCCTTGTCTTTTTAGATTGTAAGCCGTAGGCAGGGACCGCATCTTTATCTTTGTTCTGTAAAGCACCAGGTACACAGCTGGTGCTATACAAAGGTTTATAATAATAATATCATCATCATCATCATCTAACTCCTCTGCAAACAGGGATGGATTCTGGGGGAGGGGAGGAGGTCTCTCTCTTTGTATTATTATTATTATTATTATTATTTTATTAACATAACTTATATCCCGCCCCGCCTGCCGAAGCAGCTCAGGACGGCTAACAATGATAAAAAATTAAGTTAAATAGAAATACAAATAGAAAATACAACAATAAATAACAGGTTAAATAAAACAAAACATAAAACAATCCATATGGGGGGGGTGTCAACGAAGGAAAAACCACCCCCTAACCCTCACCCCCCCACCCTTCCCCCACTCCCTCACCGAAACCCTGGCAGAACAGCCAGATCTTACACATTCGCTGAAAAGAGGGGAGGTCTGGTGGGGGGGATGGGTGTGTGCGCCAGTGGGTGTGCGGTCTTCTCCATGGGTGCACACACCCACCGCCACCCATGGAGCCTCCTCCAGTTTGCCGCATGGCTCCGTGGGTGGGTGATGGGGGGAGGAGGTGGGTGTTGCGCGGAAACGCACATGCCCCCCCACCCACCACCCATGCTGTTTGCACGGATGCACACCCATCCCCCCAGCCACCGCTGCAGCATTTGCACGGATGCCCCCCCACACCGCACACCCACCCACACACCCGGGGTGGGGGTCTCTGTGAAAAAATGGCCTTCAAGAAGTGTGCCCCCAGCAGACGGCAGGGGCTGATCCACAGCACAGGGAGTGAGGCGGTCCCACCGGTAGGCAGGGCCGAGACTGTGTAGGGCTTTGTAGGTCAGCACCAACACCTTGAATCAGACCCGAAAGACTAAACGCAGCCAGCGCAGAGAATGGAGCACCGGCGTAATGCGGTCTCGGCGACCTGTCCCCGTAAAGAGATGGGCCGTCACGTTCTGCACCAGCTGCGGTCTCCAGACTGTCACCATAGGTAGCCCCACGTAGAGTGCGTTACATAGTCCAGTCCTAGTTTAGGAGCTACTAGAAGAGAAGACCCTACTTCCCCTCCCTTGTTCACTCTTACTAGCCCAGGGGTGGCCAAGAGGAAGATTGTGAGCTCGTGGTGAATCACAAGCTAGTCTTCAGGAGATCAAGGTATGAGGAGGGGGACCAGCCCCTCAAATATTGCTGGGAAGGAGAGCAGGACCAGCACTCTAGGAGAGAGAAGATGGGCTAGGAGAGCTTCTCCAAAGTGTGGCAGGTAAGGCTCTCTCTCTAAAGGGCAATGCTCCGCTCTGCTACTGAGACTCGCTGCTGGGGTTTCCTAGAGGTGGAAGCCAACAGGACGGGTCCGAGCCTGGAGCACCAGAGCCACCAGGGAAGGGTCCTGGTAGATGGCCTGAGGTTGACATCTGGAATGAATGGACCACGTGCACCATATAAGTCTGGCCACCCTGATACTAGCACAAGCCTTGGGGGAAGGGTGAGACGCATAGAGCAGACGGTGCCCACCTGTCGGGTGGTGGGGATCATAAGGTTCAGCCCGTCGATGGAGATGTTGATGGCGATACTCATGCCGGCAAAGCGGAGGTTGCTCTTGCCCAAGATGGAGAAGAGGGCTTTGTTGGGAGGCTGGGAAGAGAGAAACAGGGCAAGGAGTCAGGGCGGGGAATACGGAGATCTGCCAATCAGGTGCTAAGGCTGTAAGTCCCTGCATTGTAAGAGGCCAGCCTGGTGAGGTGAACCAATCAGAGGAGTGGTCAGCTGAGGTGCCCTGGCCCCCTCTAGTGGCAGCGCTGGGCCACACACAGGCTGGGGCAATCTGTCCCCCTCTAGTGGCAACGCTGGGCCCCACACAGGCTGGGGCGCTTTGTCCCCCTTTAGTGATGGCACTGGGCCACACACAGGCTGGGGCAATCTGTCCCCCTCTAGTGGCGGCGCTGGGGCCACACACAGGCTGGGGTGCTCTGTCCCCCTCTAGTGGCGGCGCTGGGGCCACACACAGGCTGGGGTGCTCTGTCCCCCTCTAGTGGCGGCGCTGGGGCCACACACAGGCTGGGGTGCTCTGTCCCCCTCTAGTGGCGGCACTGGGGCCACACACAGGCTGGGGTGCTTTGTCCCCCTCTAGTGGTGGCACTGGGGCCACACACAGGCTGGGGTGCTTTGTCCCCCTCTAGTGATGGCACTGGGGCCACACACAGGCTGGGGCACACTGGTCTCTAAGTGGTAGTTGCTACGGTCACACATAGGTTGTAGCACTATGGCCCCCTCTAGTGGCAGATAAAGCACCCAGTCACCCGGCATTAGATCTAGCTGTTCCACCCCACACCCCCTGCTTCCAAGACACTGAATGAGCAGCAGGAAAAAGAGAGCACCCACCTTCTTTTTCCAGGTGCCTTTAACTCCAGGCACAGCCTCGTACAGTCTGTTGATTGCTTCCCTGTGCAACAAAAGAGGCTGCCAGTCTGAGGTTAGCATAGGAACGTCCCTGGATAGCATTATGTCTCTGTATAATAAACTTGCTCAGTGAAGACTTGCAAGTGCGGAGCAACTTGGCTGGGGGCTGACTGAGCAAACAGAAGAGGTGACTGCTGGGGACAGAGAGGAGCGTGAAAGGAGTTCACAACATCATGCATCTTTGCTTGGAGATGCTAGCGGGCCTGCCCCCCATCCCACCTCTCTCTGATGCTTGCTCTGCTCCAAGGTCACTGAGGGCTGGCGTAGGGGTAGAGGATCATAAATAATCTATGGCGCTGGAGACGCCTCCCCTCTCCTGTTTCTCTGTATCGATCCACAAGCTGCATCAGTTGCGATTTCTCCACCTCACCCCGGCTTTCCTGTGCCTCCGCCCAGCTGGCTGAGCTGCGGCAAGGCTTGGCTGCCAAGCCTCAATCCCCACAGCGGAGAGGTGCTGCACAGAGGGGAATATACTAGCTGGAGGATTTTCATCCCCCGCCAGCTGAGCGGGCCGGGGATTGGAATGGTCAAAATCTTTGAGCCAGGGGAGGCCCTCGAGCCGGGATTGGGAACCTCAGGGCTAGGGGTCAACAGCCTGCAGTTTTTAATCTGGCCCCTTTTCCTGTTCCTGGATCTGGCCCCTGGATCCAGTTCCTACCCCCGAGCACTGAAAGACTGAGCTCAGGAGAAGGGAGCAGAGATGAGGGCAACACACCCGAGGACAGTTCCAGTCTCTGCCTTGTAGCTATGGGTGGGATTATCTGTGCAGATGGTTGGGGCGTGGCAGGAGTGCAGGGGGCTGGACTAGATGACCCTTGAGGGTCCCTTCCATGAGACTGTATGACAGGGGACCGATCCATGATCTGGACCCCCCCCTCTTAAAGCACCCCTGCCCCCCAAGCTTCTATGCGGCCCTCAGAGCTTAGACTAATTTTCAAAGTGCCCCCCACCCCCCGGGAAGGGGAAAGTTTCCCCATTCCTGATAGTCGGAGCCTATCGGGCCCTTTAGGGGCCGCTTCTCTGCCCTGCTCTTTGTGAGACACCCCCCTCTCCGCAATCCTGCCCTGGAGAGAAGTGGCATCATGGGCCATTCAGCCTTGACCTCTTTGCTGGCAGTAGGAGCCAACCATGGGCCAAGGGGATGGCGTGTAAATTTGGAAGCATCATGGGAGGTACGTCAGGGGGCTGTGGGAGCAGGGTCGCCACCTAGGCACATTTTTAAAGGAACACTTATGGAAAACACATGTTGCGGGGCCTGCGTTGGCACCTTAGGCACCAATGCAGGCCCTGCGACGTGTATTTTTCATAAGTGTTCCTTTAAAAATGTGCCGAGGTGGCAGCTCTCAGCTGACTACAGCGTCAGCCCTAGGGTTGCCACTTCTTCCAGGTGAGAAAACAGGACTGTGCTCGTTTGCATACATGGGCGGTATTTAGTAGGGATGGGACTACCGGTATCGGATTCATCCGATAATTGGCGATATTGGATTAATCCGATAACATCGGTATCGGCATCTCCGTTTTTTTAACGTTGCCGATTTTTCGGATCTTTAACATTGCAGCCATTGTTAAAATGGCCGCAATGTTAAAGATTCAAAAAATCGGCAATGTTAAAAAAACGATATGCCGATATCGGATGAATCCGATATCGATAAAACCGGTAACCGATAATTTGCCGATAGTCCCATCCCTTGTATTTGGTTTGTGTAAATGTAGGCCAGTTTTAAAGGCCATTTAGTTCAGGCTAATAATAACAAAAGAAAGGGATTGAGGGGGGAGATGAAGCAGCTGCAGGGGGTTGGAGCACAGGGGTGCAAGGGTTGAAGGGCAGCCTCAGAGTCCATGCAGGGGGAGTATGTGGCCCCCTTCCAGTTCCAGACCCCCCTAGCAGGACGATTAATCTGCCCCACATTCCAGGCATGGTCTTGCAGGGGTGTGGCAGACAGGGCTAGCTTGGGAATCTGTACCGTGTGCCATAGCACATCCTGGATGCTAGGGGGAGACAGAGAGTCACGGTCAGCTCTGCTGTCTGTTGAGTACCTATTGCTAAGTTGTGTCTGTCCCATTAATGTTTCCAGCCGTGGCTCTCCAGAAAGGAGGAGAGCGATACATAGGCTGTTTTTACACAAGAAATCATTCTAATTAAGTGGCTCTTAATGCAGATTAAATTGATTGTGTGAACACTTTAGTCCAAATGAAGATTCAAACTTTAAACCAGGGTCTGGAAACCTAATTTTTGAGGATTTATTTTAATGTGGATTAAGCTCAATCTGAATTAGTGATCGTGTGAACAATTAATCTGGACTGAGTCCCAGGCACCATAGAGTGCTACAGATAGACATGTCTCCCCTCTAGTCACGCATATCTCTATGGTATGCCACTGTTTTTCCAGCAGTCTCTGCTTAGCATGCTGAATTTAAAATCCCCCACACCAAGGTGAAGACCCCTCCACATTGCAAGGTGACGGCTGTATCTGTGTCTGTCACTGTACTCCCAGAAATCACAGTGGAAGAGCGCGCTGAAATCTGGTTGCGCTGCACCATGGGATTTTGCAGTCTTCCTCGTGACTCCTAATTCAGATTAACCTGTTCACACTGCAAATCAGGATCACTTCTTATTACTGATTAAAAATGATCGTGTAAACAGTTACTCCGGAATAATAAACACCCAAATGAATGGATCTGGATTAAAAACTAATTCGGATTAACTGTGATAGTTTTAAAACAGCCAGATAGAGAGAGAGGTCTTACCTGGTGACCTGAGTCCGTGTGTTAAAATCCAGAGATCTCATGGAACGCAGCACTTCAATGCAGCCCATGTACTGGGAGAGAAAAGAGCACAGGTCAAGCGGGGAGACTGTGCAGACTGCACAGCTCACATGGAAGAGAGAAGTGAGTTATAGTGGGGAGGGGAAGCTAGCACAGGCACACAAGCATAAGGCCAAATCCGGGACTTCCTTTTCGAAGGATGTGAGGAGGGCTTGCCAGGGCTCAGCTGCAGCAATAAAATTCATGGGGCAGGGGGGGCTGAGCCCCAGGAAATGTTCCCAGAGTGAACCTCAATATGTAATAGACCAGGCTGGCATTGGCCATTTCAGGGTTGGAAACAAAAGGGGGGGGCAGGGGGACTGGCTGGTTGATTTGGCTTTCATTAACAGCTTTCCTGCCCCCACTCCCTGAGCAGGCCATCATAATGATTAAACCCATCGTATTCAGCAGCAGAGAGGGGTGTGTGTCCGGTAATTGGGGTGCCAGTTGGAAACTAGGGTTCAGTTCCCCTGGGGGAGGCTCAGGACCCAACAACGTCTTGGTTTTTTTTTTTAAACAAATTAATCAATAAGCACTAGCCAAATCTGTCTCACACAGCTGGTTTTTATTTGGCTCTTTTCCAGTTCCGTACATCTGGTCTCTGCCCTGAAGCACCGAAAGAGTGAGCTTAGGGGAGACGAGGGCAGACACTCAAGAATAGGGGGATGGATCCAGGATCAAGCCCCTCTCTGCTTTCACTCATCCTAAGTGTCTCCCCGCCCCCCCCCCCTTTCCGGCCCACAGATCTTGCGCTAAATTTCAAAGCGTCCCCACCCCTCAAGCTCCCTAGGGTGGGGCACATCAGAAAGAAGGCTGAGAAGTCCCCTATGGCCCACCCTGTTTCTGACATGGCCACCCCCCCTGGTTGCCCCGATTCTCTGCCCCCAGCCGACCCAAAGAATCAGGGCTTCCTTCCTCCACAGCCCAGAGACGCTGGCTTGAAATCCGGGGTCTGACTGAAACCCCAGAGAGGTGGCAAGGGCAACTCTAGACAAGATCAAGGCTAAGCCATGGGGAGCAGTAGTGACCCTGAGGAACCAGCCGTGACCCACCAGTTCAAGGCCCAGGCTCCTGACAATGGGTAAGCAGCAGAGATGCATCTCCTCCAGCCAGCAGGCAGGGATAATGCTCCCTATTGCCAGAGGCCCACGCAGGCAGCAGGCAGGGATAACAGAGGACCCAAACTGCCTTGATACAAGACAGTCTGGAGATGACAGAGGCCTGCCCTTACCCACTGAGCAGAGCCCTCTGCCCACATAGCCACCCACCCATTCACTCAGCTCTGCCCGGGAGGAACATCAGAAGCGGCTCGTTTAGTCTCTACGGATCCGTTTAGGGGCCGCCAACGCTGCCAACTTGGGAGCTAATTAGCGGGAGCTCCGGTCACGTGACTTGCGCCGCGCTATGGATGCTGGCCTGCTGAGAACTGGCCTGGGATGCCCCAGGCTCATCCTGCACGGGCTGCTTAGCAGCTGGCAAAACTCTGCGTGCACATACACACCCCGACTGCGTCCGAACTGAGGCTACCTGTCTCCGTACTCCGCACCCAGCCCCTGGCAGGACCGATAGGGTTGTCACCTAACCTGGAGGAGGCGTGGCCCTGTCAGAAAGGGGTTGTATACCTTCTGGACTCCCCCTGCATGTACAGGCGATGCCAGATGTTGCCCCAGGGTTGCCCCGGGCGGTGTCAGCGACTAGCCCAGACTCTGACCTCGGGAAACCCCTGAAGTCACAGCTTGGTTTTAAGGCCCGACTGACCAAGTCACAGCGGGTTATCACATATGTTTTGGCCCGTTGTGACCCGCTGCCTGGGGGCCGTCACTGGCTGTCATGGCTGGGAGCAGCACAGGGGTGGGGCTGCCTACCCGCACATCTGTTGTGGCCCTCCCTGGACCACGTGGGTGACGGACAGCAGCTCAGCCGTAGCCACTGGATTTCTGCCCCCCCCCCCATGTGTTTTTACCCATAGAATCTTAGAGTTGGAAGGGATCTCAGCGGGTCAAGCCCCCCTGCTCAGGGATAAACCCATGGGGAAGAGTCTGAGAAAGAAACTGCAGGTGGGCCAGGCTGTTGGAGAGGAAAGACCGTGTGCTCTGCTAGAGAGGAGTTCACAGTAACCGCCGAACCGGCAGCCACTCTCTCTAGCCTTGATCCCAGCCCTTGTTCCTGTCTAGCTCTGTCCCCAGTGTCTCGGTCCTGTGTTCCGGTCATGTTTCTTTGGGCTGCTCTCTCTGAATTTGACCTCTTGACTGGCTACTCAGCTACATGCATGGATGGCCCCTCCCCTGGCTGCCCTTGACCTGTCTTCAGTCCTGATTAGGGTTGCCACCTAGGCAAAGTTTTGAAAAATACATGTTGCAGGCCCTGCGTTGGTGCCAACCTTGTCAGGGGCCTGCGACGTGCAGGTTTCGTAAGTGTTCCTTAAAACTTTGCCTAGGTGGCAACAACTCTAGTCCTGATCGAGCTGCCACTCTGGCCCGGACCCAAGCCTCTAAATACCTTCCAACGCTGACCGGGAGCTGAGATTTCTGTCCTCCTCCCTCTCCTCTGGCAGCGCTGGTCTAGCTTGCTGTGCCAATATACCACTTGCTTTTCTCTAGGCACCCGTCTGTGACTCACGTGGTTAAAACAGACAGGATTAAAGAGACGCCAACTCAAGAAGGGCTGACAGAACGTAGGAACATACGTCACTGCCGTACTGGGCAGCCCTCCACCACTAGGCACCCGCCTGGGGCCCAGTCAGAAAGGGGTTAATGGCTGAGAGGACACAGTCAGGTGACCACAAGGTGCCAAGTCAGGTGACCAGCTGCCTGGGGTATAATAAAGCAGTCGATCTCAGTCAGTGAGAACAGACCACTCTGAGGCTCTGAGGTGCAGAGGCTGAGTCAACCGCACTACTACTGTGCTCCGGCTTGAGCCTAAGTTCCTGCATAGTTAGGCTCCGGTGCCTGCCAGAGGGTGTGGTCTGGTGGTTTGCCACACCCCCTAGCTCTGGATTGGCTGCTGCCCCCCAAGAGCAGGAGACCTGGCTGCTATGGGGTATTGGGTCGAATAACATCCTAACCTCTTGCCCTCAGCTGTCCTTGGGCATTTTGGAAAAGCTCCCTGCCTTCTGTCCGTGACCCAGACAGTGGGTGCCGTCTGAAAGGTGAATGGCAGTCTGTGTTATCCACCCCCCCACATCACTAGAAAACAGCATCTGGTGGAACAGCAGAGAGTTGAAAGTTAACCCTCCCCAGGAGAAGTAAAGAGCAGGGACCAGAAGTCAGGGTGGCAAAACGTGCGTTTGAGATCGCGGTCCTGTAATAACTTAGAGCGGGGTTGTGTCTTGCACGGACAGATGGGACTTGCTTCTCTGCCCTGCCACCAAAACAGAGGTTTCCATAACCCATGCAAGGCCGTGCCCTCTGCGGGGGGGTCCTGACTGATCTATTTTGCAGCCCTTTGTTAATTTGGTGCTGTCTGGGATCACAGGAGACCACTAACATTTCAAAATGGGGTCACATGGGAAGATGTTGGGGAGCTGCTGTGTTAAATGGTAACTGCCTCCTCCCCGGGCCTCCTCCCCAGAGGTGGCTTCAGTGTTGGACAAAGGAAGTATCTCCATGAAGAGGGTTTGGGGGGGGGGGGGGATGCTGTGGAAGTCCAGAATCCTCCCCCTGCTCTAACCCACGAGACCCTGCTCCTGTTGCAAATTTAGGGATGGAGCCCAGGGAGTTCTGGGTCCCAGTCTCCCATGCTCTTCCCCACAAGAGCCTGCTCCCCTCCCAGAGATAGGAGCAGAACCCAGGAGTCCAGAGTCCCAGCCTCCACCCTGCTCCTAGGTCCCCACCCCACCCAGACCTAGGGATAGAACCCAGGGGTCCGGAGTCCCCTCCCTGCTCTATCCCACGAGACCCCATTCGCTTTCCAGAAGTGGGAGGCCGGCACAGCAATTACACACTCTTAAGAGAAGAAAACGTGAGACACGCTCTCCTCTCTGCCCAATCTGGGGCCCTCTCCTCTCTGGCACTGAAAGAGTTAACCTCTTTGCATTTCCCTTGAAATGAGGTTAGGCGCTGGCTCCCATCCCAAAGATCTAGTGATTTATCTGCGCCCATTTGGGGGTGGGGGGGGAGGAGACAGATTGGAGCAAGCAGGAGATGTACTGCCCTGCTCCTCTTGGCCGCTGCAAATTACTCTAAATTAATTAAGAATATCAGGAGGAGGAGGAGGCCAGCTCCGTTCCAAGAGAAGTCTCCCTCGAAGGAATGTCATTATCATTTTTATAGTCCCGCCCATGTCCCTGGCACTGTAAAAGTATGAATTAGAGATGGGTCTTTCTGCCCCGAGGGGGTTACAATCAAGGAGAGACAATGCAGGGGGGAACCTTAGGGAAAGACAGGTAGACATTCACAAAGTTGAGAAGTCATAGGGGGGCGCGCAAAATGGTTCAGAGAGAGCAGGAGACTCTGCGGCAGGTGAAGGCAGTGGCCAAGGAGGAGTGAAGCTCGGGGGTAGGAATGTTAGCAGGAAACGAGGGCAGAAAGACAGGGAGGAGCAAGGCCAGGGAGAGCCTTGAAGGTGGACACCAGCAAAGAAAGCAAGGTATCTGTGGTCCTCACTTCCATTGGGGTTTACTGAAGGGGGTCATTATTATTCTCATTTGGCAGCTGAGACATGGGGCAGGGACATGACTTGTCCAAAGCCCAGCAGTGAATCAGTGGCGGAGAGCTGAAGAGACACCAGGAGTCCTGGTTCCGAGCCTGTCCCCCTGCTCTAGCCCAGTAGATTCCAGTTCCCTGCCAGAGCTGGGAGAGAAATCAGGAACCCTGGCTCCCAGCCCGTCGTCCCCTGCTGTAGCCCACTAGATTCCACTCTCCTCCCAGAGGTGGAATAGAATGGAGGCGTCTTGTCTCCAGCTTCTCCTCTGCACTAATCCACGAGATTCCACTCTCCTGCCAGAGCCAGGAAAGAACCCAGGATTCCTGGCTCCCAAGCCTGTATTCTGACTACTAGGCATGCTGCCCTCCTGGGAGCGTACTTGGGAGTCCTGACTCGTAGTCCTTCTATTCTAACCCACTAGACCCAACTTCCCTAACAGAGATCCGAAAGAAGAACCCACAAGTCCTGACTTCCCACCTCTCTGTGCTCTAACCTACTAGACTCCACTCCTTTCTCGGAGCTGGGAAGAGAACCCAGAGTCCCTGACTCCCAGACCCTCCCCTGTTCTAACCCACTAGACTACCACACACACACACACACACACCATGCACCTGAGATGGAAACAGAACCCAGGAGTCCTGGCGCTCAGTCCTTATAGAAGTCGAGGCAGAGGTGAGCTCAAGAAGAGGTGGGGTCCAGCTCATGGATCTGTGCCACCAATCTGCCCCCCTACCCTTGTGTGCACGCCCTCCTCTCTGCTCCCTTCTCCTAAGCTCACTCTTTCAGTGCTTGAGGGTAGGAATTGGATCAAGGGGCCAGATCCAGGAACTGGAAAGGGGCCAAATAAAAACTAGTTGTGGGCCGCATTTGGCCCCCGGGGCCTGAGATTCTCCAGCCTCTTCCCTCCCTTGAGACTAGCCGGTCCAGCTCCTGGCTCCTGGTGTGTCAGTGCATCTGTGTTCCTTGCCTCTTTAGACCCAGGTCAAGCTGTCCATTTGTTGTGTTTTTATGTTGTGCGCCTCCCCGAGCTGCCGAAGTGCGGGATAAACGTTTTTGTAATAAATAAATAAATTAAATGGAGGGTTTCCTTGTGCAGATTACTTATTAGTGCCAGCAATGTGTCCGGCATTGAACAATCATTCAATCAGAGACAGATCCCTGCCCCAGGAGGCTTACAATCCAGGATGAATAAGGGAAGGGAGCTGAGGAGAACGTATTTTATTTATTTAGATCCTTTAGGCTCAGTGTGGCGTACAATTCTTTAACTTATTAACTTGTAATATTCACTAATTAACTCAGCTCTTCATCTTCACAACAACCCTGTGAGGTAGGTTAGGGTGAGAGTTCTTTGACTGGCCCAAGGTCACCTAGTGAGTTCATGGCTAAGGTGAGACTTGAAACAGGGGCCCTCCCCTACAGCCTGGTCCAAGTACTGCACTCTTAACCATTACATCACCAAACTGGCTCTCTCATAGGGAGACATTAATGAAGTTGAGAAGTTGCAGGCAAGGTACTTAGTTTAGTTACAGGAGAGAAGGGGACCCTGATTGAGAGGACAGTAGAGGTATCATCAGTGAGCAGTCTGAGGGAAAGGGGTGAGGAGGAGCTAGGGAAAGCCCGACGGAAGAGGTAGATTTTCATGAGGGATTCGTAGGCTGGGAGGGAGGGAGTTCCAGGCCTAGGGGGGGCAGCATGAAAGAAGGGTAAAAGACAGTTCTGAGAGCAGCCGACTCGGGGGCAGGTGAAGGTGGTGGCAGAGGTGCAACAAATGAAGCTTCCAGATGGGGAAGTAGTGGGAAACAAGTGCAGAAAG
This sequence comes from Sphenodon punctatus, assembly GCA_003113815.1. Classification (NCBI taxonomy): domain Eukaryota; kingdom Metazoa; phylum Chordata; class Lepidosauria; order Sphenodontia; family Sphenodontidae; genus Sphenodon; species Sphenodon punctatus. Next base: position 1,138,702 of record QEPC01008752.1, on the reverse strand, counting down.
ATAGGGGAAGTGAACAAGGCCATGAAGAGTTAGCCAAAGTCCAGGGACCTTGGCTAAAGCCCAATGGAGCCGATGGGTCTCTTTCCACAGGATCCACTAGACTTTGGATTATGTCAATAGTGCTGGGGCAGGCATGCCCCATGGTAGAGGTCAAGCTGACCCACACCCCATTGGAGCTGGCCCTGGAGGAGACAAGTGTGAGGTGGGCGGCCATGGTCTCAAGGAGGCCTTTGGTAGAACATCTGCTCCGAGCGAAGCCCTCCTTGAAGAACTGTGGTAAGCAGCGGCGATCCATCCCCTCCAGCCAGCAGGCAGGGATAATGCTCCCTATTGCCGGAGGCCCACGCAGGCAGCAGCCAGGGATAACAAAGGCCTCAAACTGCCTTGATGCCAGACAGTCTGGAGATGACAGAGGCCTGCCCTTACCCACTGAGCAGAGCCCTCTGCCCACATAGCCACCCACCCACTCACTCAGCTCTGCCCGGGACGAGCGTCTCGTTTAGTCTCTACGGACCCGTTTAGGGGCTGCTAATGCTGCCAACTTGGGAGCTAATTAGCGGGAGCTCCGGTCACATGACTTGCGCCGCGCTATGGATGCTGGCCTGCTGAGAACTGGCCTGAGATGCCCCAGACTCATCCTGCACGGGCTGCTTAGCAGCTGGCAAAACTCTGCGTGCGCATACACACCCCGACTGCGTCCGAACTGAGGCTACCTACCCCCTTCGGTGGGAAAGCCTCCATACTCCGCACCCAGCCCCTGGCAGGACCGATAGGGTTGTCACCTAGCCTGGAGGAGGCGTGGCCCTGTCAGAATTGAACTGAATTGAAAGCCAATCGGGACTCGGCTGAACAGGCCTAGTTTAGGTTGTCCAGATGTAGCACTGACGCAAGGATTTTTGCCTCCCTAGGCAACCCTGGCTCCGCGCACACACACACCCCTCCGGCGCCCTCAATCCAGCGGCAGAGTTTACCAGCGGCAGGGATGGCTGCAGTTTCTGGCATCCCATTCAACAGGCCGCCCTAGCTGGCCACTTGCGCTGCTTCTAGGGTAGCCCAAGCCCTGTTAGATGGGGAAGGGCTACCCACTTCAGTCAGGGTGTGAGGAAGAAGAGAGGGTCGTCTGGTTTCCTAACTGTAGAGGCATGGAATCGCATAGCTGAAAGGAGCCCCAAGAGCTGTCCCTAAGAGATGCCAGTCTACCCTATTTTGAAAGGCCTTCAGCAATGGGGCCTCCACAGCCTCTCTTGGCAAATTATCCCACTGCCTAACAGCCCTGGTAATTAGAAAGTTCTTCCTAATGTTCAGCCTAAATCTTTTCTCCTTCAATTTTAAGCCGATTCCCCCTAGTCCTCTCTTCAGTGACCTCAGGGGGGCCATGAAAGGTATTCTTGGGTGTGTGGGGGATCACAATAAGGACCACAGTGTGGAAAGACCTAACTCTGAGCCAAGGGGAAATCATCAAAATAATGGGGTGGCAAGGAGGTCTGAGCATCAAGGAACAGGGATGGGGAGGGAGGGGAGAAGCAATAGGAAGGTTGGAAGGGGGAGAGGGAGGAGCATAGAATATATATATATATATGGGGGGGAGTGGTAGGGGTCTCTGCTACAGGGGCGTAGCTGCTATGGAGTGTGAGGGCTCAGTGGGGCGTGGGGCCTGGACTCTGGGGCAGGGGAGGGCTTTGCAAACAACCTGAGAACTCGTAGGAGACTTTCAGAGTGGGTAAGGGAGGGAGGCCTCACTCTCCCCACCCACTCTGAAAGTTTCCTAGCAGTGCTCAAGTCCTCTTGCAAAGGACCCTGTCATGAAGAAAGCTTCCAGAGTTGGCAGGAGTGGCGTGCTGGCCCCACTTATTCTTCAGACGTCCTTCCTAGTGGAGTTGCTGCCATTCTGGGGGGTTGGGGGACCTCACCGAGAGCCCGAGCAGCATCGTAACCTTTGCAGGGGGAGGCTGAGGCTGGCTGGGAGCCCTTGGAGGTCCTCTGCTTAGGAAGACTCTGCCCCTTTGTGCTTAGGGGACCCGTAACTGGGACAGGCGCCCGCCACAGGCCTGGTATGCCACTGACACAAGCAAGTCAAAAAAGGTTGAGAACCACCGAGTCTAGAGGAGGCCTGACCAGGACCGAGGAGAAAAACCAAGAGAGAGTATGTTTTCCTGATTTCTCCTCAAGGTCCGAATCTGCCTGTTGTTCACCTCCACATGGGTCTGGGGGCGGGGCTTTTAGGAGACAAGGCTGACCCCCACCCCTCACGTTGGAACTGTTGCGTCGCTACAGCCTGCGTTTGGCGCCACTGAGGAACGGGCCAAAACCTCCTCCTTGTTGTCCGAAGTCAAGCATCATCCATGCTTTTATCACCTCTCCGTTAGACGACTGCAACGCGCTCGACGTGGGGCTACCTATGATGACGGCTCGGAAGCTGCAGCTGGTGCAGAACGCGGCGGCCCGGCTCTCGGTGGGACTGGATCGCCGGGAGCACATTACACCAGTGCTCCGGTCTCTGCACTGGCTGCCAATAGGCTTCCGTCAAAGTGTTGGTTTTAACCTATAAAGCCTTACATGACCTGGACCCTGTTTACCTGCGAGATCGCCTCACTCCCCGGGTTCTGGACCGGCCCCTGCGGTCATCCGGGGGCGCCGCGTTAGAGGTCCCCTGGGTTTCCCGGGGGGGCCACACAGAGCAGCGCTTTCTCGGTGGCCGCGCCGCGCCTTTGGAATTCCCTCCCGGCGGGGGCCCGTCTGACCCCTGACCTCCCAACGTTCCGTAGGAGCTGTAAGACCTGGCTGTTCCGCCAGGCATTTGGTGAGGGAGAGGAGTAAAGGGAAGGTGGGGCTTGGGTTTTTTTCCCCTGTTGTGTTTTAATGTTTTAAAATGTCTTAAAGTGTTTATATTTGTATTTTATATTTTTTTATTGTTGTCCGTCGCTCTGAGCCGCCTGTGGCGGGAAGAGCGGGGTAGAAATGTATTAAATAAATAAATAAATAAATAAAAAGAGGGCCCCCCCCCCCCGCAAACGACCTCCGCTTGGTTCAAACCACTCCCAGTTAAACCAGGGTTTGGCCAACCGGAGGGTGAGTTGGGAAGAAGGCCCAACCAATGGGGAGTCTTGTCAGCCCTCATGCTTAATGGCTGAGCCTTGAGACTTGAAACAACCACAGCTTGAGTAGCTCCCCCCCAAAACAACAACAACCAACCCAAGCCATAGGGCTGCCCTTCCATCTGGGTAATTCTCCCGGAGTGATTTCGAGGGCTGAACACCAGTTATAGCACGGAGGTTACAGAAGGCAAGGGAGAACACTTACCCTGATGATGTAGGAGACCCCCGGTCCCACGACCCTCTCGTCTGGATGGAGCCAGCCCTGTGCTGGTTTATTGATGAAGCTCCCCTTCCGGTTCCACTCCTCTCCGGCCAACTTGACCCCCTCAACTCGTGCCGTCTTCCTCCCTCCCCCTCCTCGGAGCCGGTTCATCACCTGCAAAGAGCAAGGTGTAGAGCAGACAGGCTCGCAGGCGCTCAGGACAGCAGCCAGGCCCGACGAAGGCCCCCCAGCCTCTCCGGGACCCCCCGCTTTAGCTGGCGATGACAGTTCCTTGCTGGCGCTGGAAGGGCTGCGGCTGAGGAAGCCAGAGGGGCTGGAGAACTTCCATTGGGGCATCTTGGGGATCAACATGCAGAAGGTGGTGACGGCCTCCTGCTCTTCGCCGAGCGGGGGGCAAGGGTGGGCCAGGGAGGCAGCTGCAGGTGAGGGGGACGGGAGCGGGGAGGCCGCGGCGACCTTGCTGCTCATGGTTGGGTCCTCCAAGGGCGTCAGCGAGTCGTTCCGAAAGCGATCATACTTGGGCTCCGTTAGCATGCCCAGCTGCTGTGTGTCTGGCTAAGTGCTTTTAGAGTGCTCCGCTGTGCTCTCTCTGCTCCCGTCTCTCTCTCTCTCTCTCTGACTCGCTCTCCTACCACCACCACCACCCGCCCCCCATGCACACACACACACACACTCACGCCAACCCCCATCCCCCCTCTGGGGAGGCTCAACTCACACAGTGATGTCATGGTGTTGCTGTGCATCACCCGGCAGGCTGGCTGCTGCAGAACCAGCCCTCTCCCACTGCCAGAAAAACAGCCCTCTCTCAGCGTCAGACAAAAGCACAGGGATGGGCCTAAACGTGCCAGGCCTAGGGGGTGGGTCATACCAGTTCCTGGCATACAGAGGTGGGTAGGGTTGCCATAAATGCAACATTTTTTCCAGGACACTTATGAAAAATACATGTTGCAGGGCCTGCATTGGTGCCTTAAGCACGTATGAAAACGTGTCCTAGAAAAAATTGCATTTATGGCAACCCTAGGGGTGGGTCCTAGAATGGCCACAGTGTCGCTATGTCTCCTCCATCAGCCTCCCAGGGGAAAAGGTCAACAAAGGGCTTGGGATTTTGGTCCCTTGGAGCTTCCTTAGACTCATCCCAAAAGGACATCTTCCCTCATTGTTGACCTACAAGTGCTTCTCTCTGGACTAGAATCTTAGAGTTGGAAAGGCCTCAAAGTTCAACTCCCTGCTTGGAAATCTACAGCTACAACATCCTACGTCGGCTCTGGACAGCTTGTTCCATTACCAAACAGCTCTTACCATTATTATTAGTAGTAGTAGTAGCAAGCATTTCTATAGCGCAAGCAATGTACTTGGTGCTTTACAAAGCAATGGAATAGACACGGTCCCTGCCCTAGGGCTTACAATCTGAGAGACGGGGGGTTTCCTGATATTTAACCCAAATCTACCTTCGTCAGAGCGTACGACTACATAGTGCCATATTGGGTCAGAGCAATGGTCCATTGAGCGCGGCACCTGTCTCCGATAGTGGCCAGTCTCGGTCACTTGGGAGACGTTCCCAACAGGTCACCATGGGGCGATCCATTCCCCTGTTGTTCACTCCCAGCTCCGGACAGTAAACGTTTATGTCCCCTAAGCCGTTAGCGACCTACTCGCCAAGAACTTATCCAGTCTTTTTTTAAACCCTGCTGTACTACTGTCCTTAAAAGAAGATAAGGCTGAGCCTATTATTTTTAGCCCCACTCTCTGAAGAATGAAGATTAGTGTCTTGCCATCGAGTCATAGAGACACAAGGCTGGAAGGGACCTCAACAGTCCTCTAGTCTATCCTGTTATGTCAGAAAGGGGCAGGATTGCCATTTTGCCCCACCCCAGCCTGGTCCCACCCCTTCCAGATTTCCTCCCAGTGGGAGGATCGGGTTACATCAGAGAAGGGTGTGTGGCAGCCCCTTTGTTCTGCCCCTTTTTTTTCCAAAACATCCCCACCCCTTGTGGACCATTGTGACATCCTGGCGCCCTGTCACAGGACCTGCCACACGCCAATCATCCGCACGGAGAAATCCCACCAATAGCTACAAGTAGAGACCGGGACCAAGCAGAGCACAACGATGCCTGAAATAACAGGAAATAACTGTAGAAAAAGAAGGGTCCAGACGTCCTAAACAGGCAAGCCACACCCACGTGTGGGGGAAGGTGAAAAGTCAATGCCAGTCTGCCCAGAGGGAAAACCCTTCCCGACCCCAAATACAGCGCGCAGTTAAGAGACAACTTTGATGCTACAGGAAGGGGAAAAAACCAACATGTATTGCTGGGGGGGGGGGAACCACTTTGTCCTGCAGCATCAAATAATAAAAACTCACAAGATATATGCCGTAAATTTATCCAGCTCCATCCTCAACTGCCCCTGAAAGCTTATTCCAGTCGATCACTGCTCTGAATGTTAAAAACCTTCTCGTCTCCAGCCTAAACATATTGAGATGGTAGATGGGTAGAGGGTGGGGGAGGAGAGGGATGGGGGGGGAGTGATATTTCTTTATAATTTTATGGTTTTATAATTGTTTTGATGTTGTTGTAAGCCGCCCCGTGCTGCCTGTGGGATATTAATTATTTTAATAAATAAAAAATAAATAACTTCTTGGTGGCAGCCCTTTAGATATTTAAGGACTACGATCATGCCTCCCCTTAATCTCCTCTTTGCTAGGCTAAACATACTCAGTTCCTTCAACCTTTCCTCATAAGACTTGCTTTCTAGACTCTTTATCATCTTTGTTGCCTTCCTCTTAACCTGCTCCAATTTGTCAATGTCCCTTCTCGAAATGAGGCATCCAATGCTGGACACGCAACGCCAAGCCTTCCTGAGATGAGCAAAGCCCATATGGGGACTCTAGATTTGTGGGTGCTAAGCAAAGAATTCTGATAAGCCGACACAGATCAGAGCTTGGGGAAGTTCCTACAACTAACCCAATAGCGTGGAGACTAAGGCCCTTTTCACACGAGACGCCCCCACCCATCTCCACACAGTTTCGCTGCATGGAGATGGGAGGAGGCACCCGTGTGAAAGCCGCAGGGGACATGTGTGTGCGTGTGCGTGTGCGTGCGCATGCTCCCGTGCTACACCCACCTCCACCCATCACCCACGCATGGAGCAATGGACTCCAATGCCCGATGCTGCCACCGCGGCCGCACACCCACCCTCCATGGTCCGTTTAAAAACAGCCTGAGCTTAGTGAGGTCATCTGCCAATCAACTGGGGAAATCAGGCCTTGAACTGCCATCTCCACTAGAGGGCAGCCTATGAAATGAACAAGCCGCAAATCTCAGACCAATTAAAGGAAGTATTTATTTTATTTTTTCATTCAGCATACAATTGGCCCCATCCCATGTGGAGCATTGTGATGTCAAGTCATTTGACAAAGGACAGGGGTTACATCAGGAAGAGGGCGGGGCAACAGCCCCTTTGCCCCGCCCCCTCTGAATTTTGGGAACCTTACCACTTGTTATCCCAGATGCCCTGCTGGCAGTTCCAAAGAAGGGCGATCAGAGAAGGGGAGGAGCTACTGAACCCCTTGTTCCCCCTACTCGTGGGGACAGAGGTGGAGCAGGGTAAGTTACCCCAGAGGGACTCCTCCGGTGTAAGAAAGAACCAGAGATCATGTGAACAGGTGTTACTGTTCATGTAACCCTTGGACAGGGCTGGGGAACTGTTTACCTCCCAAGGGCTACTTGGAAAATTAATTCAAACTCTGAAGACCGTATGGAAACTGGAGGTGCTTATGGGGGGTCGGGAAGAGGAGAGTCCAGATCATGGATCTGTCCCCTTCCCTTGTGTGCCCTCATATCCGCTCCCTTACCAGGAGTTCAGTCTCTCAGTGCTTGGGGGTAGGAAATGGATCCAAGAAGGGGCCACGTTAAAAAAAACCAACCTATCTGTGGGCTACAATTTGACCCCCAGACTTAAGATTCCCCACCCTTGCCCTAGGACTTCCACGTCTTGAGTTGTCTGCCTCTAGGGGTGGTGGGAGGGCCTTCCAGACCCTAACGAGTCTCCTGTTTGCCTGAGAGAGCCACCCCAGGGCTGTAGAAAAACCAGATATCAAGATCCGGAGGTCCGCAGTGCATGTCCGCAGTGGATCAGTAAAAAAGACAGGCTGTCAAGTTATCTTGTCATACCTTGCCTGCAGCTGGGGCTGGGTAATTAGTCTCGAGCTGAGGCCGGCAAAAGCTTCTGGAAGCCAGGCTGTCAAGCTCCCTAAACTCCTTGGAATTTTCTCTCCGTTTATGTCAAAGTGAATATGGCTCGTTAAGGGGCCGGGAGTGGGAGTTCGGAAACGCTTGGCTGCGCAAGACAGGCCGGCTTTGGGTTTTGCTTCTTTTTTTTTTTTATCTTCTGGCTCCCGACAGCTGCGGTTGCTCTGCTGTCTCTTAGCTTGGAGCTTGTTTCCAGAAGGGATTGCACTCCGAGTCCGGAGGGAGAAGAGGCAGATTGGCTCTCAACTCTCGTGGCCAGATTCTGCCGCCAGTGAAGCGTGTTAACGGGTTTTAAAAGAAGAAATGGGGGAGGCGCATGGGGGCCAGGAGGGGCTGGAAGGGGGTCTAGTTGCGCTCCTGGATCCCACCTGGCCACGCCCCTTCCAAACATTGTGACACCATGACACTCAGAAAAGGGGTGTGGTCACATCGGAAAGGGGTGGGGTGAAGCAGCTCTCCCATCCCCTTCCCCCCCATGCCACCTTAATGTACTTCTGCCCCCACCCCCAGGGAGGGGGTCAGAGGCACCGGATTGTAGCCTGGGTAGGAGGCATGAGACGTGGGGAAATGGATTCTCCGAGTCACGTCATTGGGAGCTGCCTGTGTCAAACGCCTCCAGCAACCAGACCCCAATCACTTTCCCTCTGGAATTAGCATGGAACTTGACAACGGTCGTTGGCAGCGAGTGAAATGGGTACCCAAAAACCCCAGGTAAACCCATTGAATCGACACTCCCCAAACTCAAAATGGTTATTGCATACCACTCCCAACAGTCCCTGTTTAGGAGGAACAGTCACTCTTTGTGTACTGGATCCCACTGTCCCTCTCTAGTGGTCAAAGTCCCTCTTTTAGGAGAGACATATGGTCCACTACGTTACCTCCCAGGAAAAGCCCTTGAGAGCTTAGAAACTAGGAGGCTCAGGGCGAAGGCAAAATGTGGGGCCCCTGTGCCTCTCCACCCTTCAACCCTGAGTCCTGGAGTGCCCCCCTCCCACGCCTCTCCATCCCGCTCTTCCTGGGGTCTTGGAGTGCCCCCCTCCTCCAGCACCTCTCCACCCCGCCCTTCCTGGAGTGCCCCTTCCTACATAGTCCACCCAATCCAGAGCCCTGCTGTGCTACCCCCCGCCCCCCTCCGAAGCCAAGCCCCCACTATTCCTCCTCCTGCCGGATCCCGCGCTACTCCTCGCCGCTTCCTCTGCTGCTGGCCGCATGCCACTGCCTCTCCTGCCAGGAAGTCACCTCTGACAACTTCCTGTCAGGTGGGTGGGATTGTAGGTGGGAGGGGGGCGGACCCCAAGTCTCCAGTTAGACCATCTTTTTGAGGGACCGCAAAAATAGTCGATTTAGAGTCATGCTGGGATGGGAGGGGCAGGCCCACACCTCTTTCGGGGGCGCTACTGCCGGGAGCGCCGTCGTGCAGGTAGGGACCACTTTCCTGCCGGGTTCAGACAAGAAGGACGTGCAGAGAGATGTTCTCGGTCCTGTGGAACTCCCTTCCCCTGGAGGGTCTTCTGAGCCCGAGCCTGAGTATCTTTTCGAGGCAACATAAGGCCTTTCTTTTGGGGCAAGTATTTGGCAGGAGGGGCTAGGGGTTGGGAGAAGATTCCTGGGGGGAGGTTTTCAGTGGATTTCTATATTTTAATGTATTTTTATTTGCTTTATAAAAAAAATAGTTTGCAAACTGCCCTGAGCCTTCGAGGAAGGGCAGGAGTGCCAATGTTAATAAATACGTCAATAATAAACCCATTCCCTCTTTCAGCCCGAGGAGAACTAGGGACTTCTTGGTTCCCGCTGCGCTAAAGCTTCTGGGCTAAAATGTCTGGTTCTGTAAAGCAGCCGGTTCGTGAACGGTACAAATGTAGGTACCTCAAGGGTCATCTAGTCGACACCCCCCCCACCCCCGCTCCAAGGCAGGATACCCTCTACCTGTAGTATCACAGACAGATGTTTTTCCAGTTGCTGTTTTTTTCACACAAAAAAACCCTACCAAAAAATCCAAGGAAATTCCACAACCTGGGCCACCAATTCCGTTGGCAAACTGCTCTTGTCGTTAGCACGTGTAGCCCCTGCCCCCACCTATTCCACATCTCCACCTCCCCGCCCCTGCCCCCACCTGCCATACGTCTCCATGCCCCTGCACCCATCCTCTCCCCCAGCACCCTGCACCCCAACCTATTCCTCTGCTACTCTGCACCCCATGCCCTTCCACCACCCTTTAAGGACCACGCCCCCAACTTCCATCCAGCCCTGAGAGGAAAAAGGTTCCTGGTTTCTGGTGTACAAGAAAGGCTACCTGCAAATTTGTGCAAATTTGCTCTGTCCTGTTTTCTTAGGCAATAGAGACACAGACATAAAGTCATCTCTTTTATTGGACCAACTCCAGTCGGGGGAGGTATGCAGGCTTTCGGACCTCACAGGGTCTGGGGTTACAGGTGTGAGGTCCGAAAGCTTGATACCTCCCCCAACTGAAGTTGGTCGAATAAAAGAGATCACTTTACTACTTTGTCTCTATTGCCGATATTTGGGTCCGACACGGCAAACCCAGCTTTCTCTACACTGTTTTCTTAGGGAAGACAATGCTAGTTGGAGGGAGGGGGGAGATTTGCAGGGTCAGGGAGTGGGGTTGCCCCACATCCCTTGGTCTGTTATCGCCCCACTAGTTGCAGGGTCTCTCTGTCTGAAATTTTAGGAAATCTGTTCCCATTGGTTTTATACCATGCAAACATTTTCACCCCGTTGGGGCTTTGCGGATAGGTGAGCATGGCTAAAAACCGGCCTTCAGACTCCACTTTGTCCTCTTTCCCATTGGGAACAAAGAACAATCCAATTTCTTTAGTGACCCCCCACAAGAACGGACCCCGAGGTGGGTGGCAGGCTGACAATTAGATTACTAAATTCCATCCCACTGCCCCCAGCTCACCATGCTGGAATTGCACCGGCACAACCCATGCCTGAATTAAAAATCAAAAACCATTCCCCAGGACGCTTTTGTTTTCCGCTTCGAAGCTGCACGGGAGACTGTCTCTTTATTGTTTCCCCGCTAGCTTTTCTCATTGGGTTTTGCTGGCAGGTGATAGGGGAAGAGCCAGTAATTGCTCTCAATGCGATCAATAAATCAAGATAATTGAATTACATTTGCTGTTGCCGTATTAAGAACCGCTTCTCTCTCTTTGGGTCTATATTTTAGAGAGGGGGGAAGCAGGGGGAGGCTGAGAGAGCTTAGAAAAAAAAAGATGCCCAAGGATGGAGATTTACGGAATCACGAGTGGTGCAGACGGAGCACATAAGGCTTGTCGGGTTCACATAGTGAGGACACGCAGAGATGATTTTTCTCAGTCGTTGCCCCAGTATTATGGAACTCTTCCCCTGGAGGTTCATCAAAGCCCAGGCCTGAGCGTTTTCCAGAGGCAATGAAAGACCTTTCTTTTTGCCCAAGCATTTGGCAGGCAGAGATAAGGATTTGGGGTGGGTTTTTTTTGAAAAAAGAATATATTTTAGGGGGTATGTATGAATTTTGGTCCTGATGTTTCCATCAGGTCCCCAGCACCTCCCTGCTGCAATTCAATTTGCCAAGGGATTGGTGGGATATAGAGGGGATCTGTAGAAGCAGCTATTTTTAGCAGGCGATGGTCGGCACTAGCAGCTAACGAATCATCAATCACGTAGTCGCCCTAAGGGAAGTGACACATCCCTCTGATCTCCTTACACATCGTGCATCTCGAGAGGGCCCTGGGCATGAAAACAAAGCCGAGCTTGTGCCGTACAGGAGGGAGCGCACCAGTGGCGGCTTTTCAGAGGGCAACGATGCAGCAGCGGAGGCAGAAAAATCAAAGGGCAATGCAGTTTACAAGCTTGTTTGTGATCGGGTTGCGGCAGAATGGGAGAATCATGGAGTTGGAAGTTCCCTTGAAGGTTCTCTAGACCAATCTCCTGCTTGGGTTCAAGATAACGATGACATCCCCGACAGATGGCTGCCCGGCCTCTTTATGAACATTTCCAGCGGCGGACACGCTTTTGACTTCCCTAGGCAACTTGTTCCATTGCTGCACCGCTCGTAACCATTAGGAAGTGTTTACTCGATAGTTACCATTGACAAAATGGAACAAGGAGAGCGACCAAGAGGGTCAGGGGTCCGGAAACCAAGTCCTATGAGGAAAGGTTGAAGGAGCTGGGTATGTTTAGCCTGCAGAAGAGAAGACTAAGGGAAGACATGAGAGCCGTCTTATTCATTTTATTTATTTATTAAAATATTTACATCCCGCCTCTTCTGCTCCCAGCAGCTCGAGGCGGCTAACCATAAAAACAGAATACAAAAATACACCAGTAAAAAATTATTTATTTATTTATTTATTTATTTATAGAAAATGTCTATCCCACCCCTCCTGCCCACAGGGCAGCCCTGGGGTGGCAAACAATATAGATTAAAACACTACATTAAAATTCAACTAAAACTGGGAGGAAAACCCATCCCCCATCCCCCTCACCAAATGCCTGGTGGAACAGCCAGGTCTTGCATCTTCGTCGAAAGGAACGGAAATCCGGAGCTAACCGGGCCTCCGCCAGGAGGGATTCCCACAGTCTTAAGTGCGGCCACCAAGAACGCCCTCTCCAGAGTCACACACACCCACCCCGGGATACCCGGGGGAGCTCCAAGAAGGTGCCTCCGGCTGACCCCAGGGCCCGCTCCAGGGAATGAGGCGGTCCCGCAGGTAGGCAGGGCCCAAGCCGGTTAGGGCTTTATAGGTCAAAACCAACACCTTGAATTGGGCCTGGAAAACTATAGGCAGCCAGTGCAGTGAATGGAGTATCAGTGTAATGCGCTCATGGTGACCGTCCTCCCAGTAAGGGGAATTCCCCTTACTGGGAAAGATCGGAGGGGAATTCCCCAAGGGCATTTCGGAACCTCTCAGGTTCCATCAGTCTCCGGGGATGGACCAACCGAACTGGTTCCACACCTCTCCGGGGGCCAACGTGTGCCAGGAGACAACTCTGCAGGACCAAAGGATCCGTCCATGACAAGGGCTCAGCTAACATCTCCCCCACCAACAGATCCCCTGCCTCAAGGCCAGGGCAAAAAATTAGATCCAAGGTATGTCCCTCATCATGCGTTGGGCTGGTAACTACTTGAGACAGGCCCATGGTTGCCATGGCGGCCATGAACTCATGCTCCACCACACGAAGACTGGCATCGGCATGAATACTGAAGTCCCCCAAAACCAATGTGTTTGGGGCCTGCAATACCACCTCTGACACCAGCTCCATCAGAGCGTGTAGGGATGCCGCTGTACAGGGAGGTGCACGGTATACCAGCAGCACCCCTAATCTGTCTCTTGCTACATCAATGACAAGATGGAGACCCTCAATACCGGATTGCACCGGATACCTCCTGACAGACCATGATACCCTAAAAACAATGGCTACACCCCCTCCTCCCCCATATCTCTAGCCATGGCTGATGCTGCATGGAGTACCCAGCCGGACCAAGGTCAGCCAATGAAGGCCGCAACTCAGTGTCCAACTAGGTCTCCGTAATACACGTGAGGTCGGCTTCATGGTCCAGGATCACGTCCTGGACAGTTGTAACTTTATTGACCACCGACCTCGCGTTCAACAGCGTCAGCTTTGGGCCAGCCCCCACCCCACCCCAATCATAAACCACTTTATCACCTGTATGGAGGGAAGTGAGGGGAACAGAAACCAAGTATCTGGCCTGTCTCACAGATCAAACATATCCCCCATTAGGACCATATTTCCCCTGCCCCATCACAACCCCAATGGCCATGGCCCTCCCTCCAGCAAGCCCACCATCTGGACCTCCCCACCCCGGGCTGCTCCGCCCAGATGGTGAGGGAGATCCCCACCTTGTGGGGAATCAGGGATTCAACTATCTGAAGGGCTGTCCCATAGAAGATGGAGCAGACTTGTTCTCTGTTGCTCCTGAGGGCAGGACTAAAACCAATGGGCTCAAGTGACAAGAAAGCAGATTTCGGCTAAACATTAGGAAGAACTTCTTAACGGTAAGAGCTGTTAAAACTTCTCCACAACATAAGGAAACGCTGCAGGATTACAGCAAAGAAAAGAGGGAGCAGTAGCAGTAGAATCCAATAAAACCATGTCCCTACTAGGGTTGCCATATATGCACATTTTTGCAGGACACGTATGAAAAATACATGTTGCAGGGCCTGCATTGGTGCCTCAGGCCCTGCAACATGTATTTTCCATAAGCGTCCTGGAAAATATTGCATATATGGCAACCCTAGTCCCTACACAACTTGTCAAGCAGAAAGCTTCCACACGTAGGCAGACGGGGTTTGCACTTTAAAACAGGATGAGCAAATACTAGAGCCACAAAACCTAGAGAAAATCAGAGCAACAAACACTAACAGCATCTAAATCTGCTTTTTTTTTTACAAAAATAAAAACAATTAAATTTAAATCCCCCAATGCTTTCTCTCATAGCAGCCACTAGACCCGATGTAATAGGGAGCAAGGGGAAAAACATCTTTCACAAAAGGCTTCCACAAGGGCTTCCTCATCTAGTATTAAAGATACAAGGGGGCAAAGCTCAAAGTAATGTTTTCCCTTCATGAGGGACCGGACCATACAGCTTTAGCGGCAAGAAAGATCCTACAGTTATCAGGTCTCAGAAAATAGCCTTGCAGCTTCCTTGAAAAATAATTGATTAGACTTGGAATCTAGTACAGATGAGATTCAAGAAAACTGTTAAGAATACTAGCTTTGTGGGTACAGTTTGAACATCCTGCCTGTGCCTGTTAGCAAGAGGCAAAGCAGTGTGCACATCAACACCCTCCCCTCCAGTCCCTAGCCCTCTTGAAAACTCACAGCCACAAACCCATTGACTTTGACTCTTCTTTGAAGCCATGCTGCGGCCAAGTCCTAAGCACAGGGGAGCTTCCCCGCTGGAAAGCAAGGAGCCTGACTGCAACATGGTGACTCTGGTCTCCCCTCTGCTAATGGTGGAGCAAGCCCAGGCAGGCATAGGGTTGCCACGTATGTATATTTTTCCAGGCCAGGTATGAAACATACAGGTTGCAGGGCCTGCACTGGTGTCATAGGTGCCAATGCAGGCCCTGCAACATGTATGTTTCATAAGTGGTCTGGAAAAATATACATAGGTGGCAACCCTAGGCAGGCACAAAGCAAATCCCACCCTAGCAGTCCTATTCTCTGCTGCCATTGGCTAGGGGCGATATGAATTGCACCTCAAGATTACTTCCATTGGTTGGGATTCCTCCATAGGAACCCACTATGAGAGACTCCAGCCCCGCCTGTAACCCCTTCCCTAAACCGAACAGAGCATGTGCCATTCGGGCAGCCAACATATTGCCCCAGACATGCTCAGTGAATCCCAAGGCTGAGGCAGAATGACTGCTCCCAACCCAGCCTCTCCCTTATAGCGTCCTGTGATGGATTGAATCAGACTGGTCAATCGACAGAGGCAGTTGGGCTGGGGGGTATTGTAATTAAATTGTGAGGTAAATTGGATTGATTTGAGGGGATGGATGGGGGTCTAGGTACAGCCCCGATCCCTTGGTGAGAGGGAGGGGAGGGGATTAAGTGAAGGAAGATACTTCCCTGGGTGAGAGACAGGAGGGAGGGTGCGGATGGGGCGGGGACGGCTAGATTTTGGGGGTGTTTTCATTTGTGTTTGTATTGAACTTTGTCTGATATAAGGGTGTGCATTTAGTTTTCACTATTATAATAATGAAAAGAAAATATGGATTTTTCATTTTCGTTATTGAATAATGAAAATGAAAGAACATAATAATGAAAAAAAAATGGTTTTGTTATTATGAATTAATAGGAAAACCCTGAAAAACACATTTTTTCCACATCCAATTTTGGTGAAACCTGGGAGTATTATACTCCCAATGGAGGGCATTCTACATGCCAACTGTTAGAGAGATTGGATAAAGGGATATGATTATATAAGCAGTTGAAATTATTTCTTTTACAAAACTCTGTGTACACATTCCTGGCTGTATTGTTTTTGTCTCCCATCTGATTTAAATGAAACTTGGCAAGGTTATACCCCTCCCTAAGAGAACTATTTCTGTGATGTTTTAGAAGGATTGAGTAAAAGGTTATTATGTTATAAGCAATTTACTTGTAAATGCATTACTGGCTGTAACATTTTTTTGTCTATCAATTTTAAACGAAATTTGGAAGGATTGTATCACAGACCTTCAGGATCATCTCTTCCAAACTGAATTAAGATTTGATAAAGGGTCCAAATTTGATAAGCAATTGAAGTTTCCCTCTTGAAGACTTTCGTTATCCAGGTAAATAGCCCATGCAGTGCCATTCAGAGACAGGCATGGCAAGGGGGAGAGGGATGTAGAAGGGTGGGGAGCAGCCCAACACACTGGCAGACACATTCGCTGGCCAATTACTGCATGCTTCCACCTTTACAGGAGGAAGAATCGGTGATGGCTTCGAGGAGGGCGTAGAAGGTAGATATAAATAGGTTGCTGTTCTTTGGGCCGGCTTTTTGTCTGTGGTTAGTTCTGAGTTGAGTCAGAGCATTTTCTTATACTTTTTCTGGCAGGCCTTTTGTGTGTGTGTGTGTGTGTGTGTGTGTGTGCGTGCATGCGTGTGCTAGAGCTCACTGCAAGAGTTCAGCTAGCTGCATAAATGCAATTCCCACGCATCTGGGGTGCTGCCCAACATCCTCCTGCCCCCTCCTGGGTTGTTCTGTGCAAGCTGACGGATACCCCCCCACACCCAGGGTGGCCGCCCAGACTGTAGCCTCTGCCAAACAGGATTGATGACTGATCTGTCCTCTGCCCAATTGGCTTGACATTTGAAAGACACCCTGGCTGGGACAGAGATGTGATTGCCTCTCTTACTGCATGCTTCCAGCTTTCAAGGACCAATCCTGAGTGGCTCTGAGGCAGACATAGAAGGGAGATAACTGGGACTTCAGGCAGCAAGGCAGAGGGCAGGGGGAAGCATCCCAGCAATCAGAAGACATGATTCACATATCCAGACTGGCCACTTGTCATCACAATCACATCCTGCAGCACTGTGACAGAGGACATAAGAGAATCCCTTATTGGCTCTTTCCTAAGCAGATGCTTCCGACTTCCCAGTAACAAGTGAGGGAGAGGGGTTGGGGTAGTCACAGCAGATAATGATATATGGGTGGCATTTCTGATGGCCAATTGACATCACAAGCCAGGGGCAAATCCTGTATAGGGGCATCTGGGCAAACACGCCCCCCCCCTCCAAATCATCCCAGCTGCAGTTCACCCCGAGCCAGGCTTCCCCTGTTCCCCCCTTCCAAGCCTCCCAGCACCGCAGCTCCTGTATGTGCTGGGGGAAGCTCTAGGAAGCCCTCTTACCAGCTGCCTGGGCTCCTGGATCCCTGCCAGCCAGCACTGATCGGGGCCAGATAAAAGCCGGCTCTGCCGCTCTCTCACTCTAAGCAGCTCCTTGTCAGCCTGACGGGGAGGGGAGGGGCTGCTTAGAGTGAGTGAGAAGCAGAGCCCAGAGCCAACCGGCAGGGGGAGGAGGGGAATGTAAACAGTTCCCTGTGCGGTCTCCTCCTCCTTCACCCCCCTCCCCTCCTGCTCCTCTCCCATTGGGCGGGCCAGAGTCCGGAAGGGAGGGGGAACTCTAGAGGAGTCACTCCCGCGTCCCCCAGAGAGCATGCTTGGGACGGCGCCCTGTGAAAGCAGTGCTTTCTGGGGGATTGGAGAGGTGCCAGGGGCTCCCAGGCTGGGCGGGCGAACGCAGTTCGGATGTTCGGAGTTCGGACCCGAACTCGGTCTGTTTGGACGTCCGAACCGAACGCCTGAACCGAACTCTCGAACGACCGAACAATTCGGTTGTGTTCAGATGAGTTCAGGGGCAGGAAAAACATCTTTACAGGGCAAAAAAAAATTAAGTTTTGGTTCCGGTTAAGTTTCTGTTTTGGGTAAGTTTCAGTTTCGTTTCGGTTTCGGTATCGATGGTGCTGTTTCTGACTGTTTGGACGACCCGAACTCGGCTAAACCGAACCATCGAACCCGAACTCGGGTTTCAAACCGAACATCTGACCCGCATTCTGTTCGCCCATCCCTAGTTCCTATGGAGGATCCCAGACAATAGGAAGGCTTTTCCAGGCGCTCTGAAAGCAGTTTTCCCTCCCCGGGAGAGGAGCTCTCTCTGCCTCGTCCCCTTGGGTAAAGGCAGGGCAGCCTCTGGACTTTACTAGAGGGAGAGGGGGACAGGGAGAGAGAGCAGGGCTCCTGAGGAGGGGAAAATGGAGACTGAAAGCAGGAAGCAAAGCTGCTGCCGCTGCCTGAAGGGAAGGACTAGATTCCTCCTCTTTGGGGGGAGGAATCGCGTTTAAACTGATTTTACTGGGTTTTATTTATTCATTTATTTATTTAAGAAAATGATACCCCTTCCGCCAGGCAGCCCGGGGTGGCTAGCAAATCAGTCAATAAAATACAATAAAAATACAATAATATATATAAAACATTCAATAAAAACAACAATAAAAATGGAGAGGAAAAACCCATAGCCCCCACCATCCCATCCACCCTCACCCTCGCCAAATGCCTGACAGAACGGCCAGGTCTTACCGGGTTCCAGAGGTGATCCTGGAAAGGAAACTACAGACCGGTAAGCTTGACGTCTGTGCCGGGCAAAATGGTGGAAACTAACATTAAGAACAGAATCACTGGGCATATTGATAAACATGGCTTAATGACAAAGAGTCAGCATGGATTTAGCAAAGGGAAGTCATGCCTCACTAATCTTTATTATTATTATTATTAAACATTTATAAAGCGCCAGTTGCAACCTGGCGCTGTACAGAACATACAATCAGATGCGGTCCCTGCCTGTGGCTTACAATCTAAAAGAC